>OZ038515.1:435000-602500 GCA_964036315.1 Acanthosepion esculentum | reverse complement strand
ATAAAGCCTTTTATTAAATATTATTATTATCATTTGTGTATGTTATATTTCCTGCTTTGTATCCCGTAGAGCCGAGCACAAACTATGGTTCTTAGGCCCTATAGCAGAATTGTCACTTAATTGATAGCACTCTTCTTAGTATATGGGATGTTTCTTGTAGGGCGATTTTCTGGGCAACTTGTATGTTGATGTTACCTGGAACACTGTTAGTAAAATTATCCATTCCTTTTCTCACGAGGCCCAGTGCTCCGATTACTATTGGTACGGTCTCAGTCTTCATTCCCCACATCTTGTTAATCTCGAAATCAAGGTCCTTGGATCTGGATAACTTCTCGATAATTTTCATGGAGGTGGTTCTCCCAGATTTGACTGCTATGTGAATAAGCATACACTTCCTGAATTTATTATCTTTTATGATAATATCAGGTCTGTTGGCTTTTATTTCACTGTCAGTTTGAATTGGCATGTCCCTGAGGATAGTTACATCGTTATTTTGGGTAACTGTGACTTGTTGGTGCTGAAAACAGGTCTCAGTTGTTTCGATTTTGTGCTTCTTGCATTATTTTCCAGTGCACATATACCGCTACCTTGTTATGTGTCTGGGTATATTCTTTTTTAGCTAGTTCCCGATATCCTGAAATAATATATGGTCAGGTTCATCATATTTTCCGCAGATCATGAATTTCGGGTTAGTTCCATCCTTGATTATGTGACAATAATAGGATTTGGTTCCAAGGCTTTGGCCCTGAGCTGCAATAATTCGGTTTTCTATTTCAGCTTTCAACCCGGTGCTCACCAGCCACTGATGTGTTTTCTGTTGGTTCACATCTGTTCCTTTCGTTCTTTTTAAGTACTTGCCACCCAACGCGCCTTGCCTTCCCAGTTTTGTTTTGTTTTTCTAATTTCCTTTGGTCAAGTTATTTTGCTTTCTGTTTTACTCGTTTGGCAGACATGGTATTGGCTTCGTTCTTGGTTGGTAGGATCTCAGTTATTATTGAGCTATTTCTTTATTGATGGAGTTTCTTTATTGGTGGAGTTTCTTTATTGATGGAGTTTCTTTATTGGTGCAGTTTCTTTATTGGTGGAGTTTCTTTATTGGTGGAGTTTCTTTATTGATGGAGTTTCTTTATTGGTGGAGTTTCTTTATTGGTGGAGTTTCTTTATTGATGGAGTTTCTTTATTGGTGGAGTTTCTTTATTGGTGGAGTTTCTTTATTGGTGGAGTTTCTTTATTGGTGGAGTTTCTTTATTGGTGGAGTTTCTTTATTGGTGGAATTTTACTATTTGTAGGAGAGGGTCATTGCTTTTTGTGAGGTATGCTTCCAATCAGATTGTTGGAGATTTTAGAGTTAGTTCAAGTTGGATTAGACCTCGGCCTCCTTTATTATTATTATTATTATTATTATTATTATTATCATCATCATCATCATCATCAATATTATTATTAATGTCATTATCATTATTATTATTACCTTTATTATTATTATTATTATTGTTCTTGTTGTTGTTGTTTTGTTTTTTTCGCGTTTTTTTCATTATTTTCGATCTTATTATGTTGGTGTCTCGCACTGACGTAGTCAAAGAAGTTCTTGTTCTTGTGGCATGTTTTCAACACGTCTCCGCACAACTGAAGAACTCAATTCCTCGCAGAGCAGATGATAGCAGTTTTTGGGATATATACAATCATATTTTCAATTCCTGATATTATTATTACCATTAGTAGTAGTAGTAGTAGTAGTAGTAGTAGTAGTGGAAAAGTGGTTCTACAGACGAATGCTGGCAATACGATGGCCTGAACATGTGAGCAACGGTCCATAGTATTCTCAGCATCCTTCATTTCTGTTGCCACATGTCTCAGAACCACATTTCCGTTGCCACATGTCTCTTCTTCATCTGTGAGGAGAATTCCCACCCTTCACAGCCATATACAAGGACCGATATTACATAACAGTTCAGTATTCATTTCTTTGTTTTGTAACGAGATGTTTCTGTTTCTTAATACTTTTCTTAGATTTGAAAGGCATCTTTCGCTATCTTTTTGGATCTGTTCCCTATGAAAGCACTCACAAATACCTTTAATAAAAACAAAAAAAGAGCGAGAATAAAAATTGTTTAATTCTCATGCAGATTTTAAAATGATACTTTCCTTTCAGTGCCTATACGTGACACCACTTGGTTTCCTGCAAATTTGACGATGCATGCCTTTGGCGTTTTCGATTGAATATTTGTATTTATACTCACTAACACCCGTCGTTTATCTGAAACACCAGACAACGTATATACTTTAGCGTTTTTTATTCGTGATTAACCGATGAGATAATTTTACTTGACGTATAAAAATTGGTAAAATCTCAAAAATAGTCGCACGAAAAAATTCGACATTGCAACTGTCATCCTCTATTCCCGTCTTTTCTTTGATCTTGTCTCAAGATTTGACGTCAAGATTTACAGTGTCACATTGAATTGTTCGATCTTTTTTTGTCACTAGGTGTTTTCTGATTTCTCCTCATCTTCATTTGACCTAGCATTGTGAAATAACTAAACCAGATTGACAAAATTTTCCATTGTTTTTAAATTTTTTTCCCCATTTCTTTCAGCAGCAGAAAGAATTAGGAAAAAAAATAGACACAAAGTTTTCTAAACATTCAGCGAGACTATTTTTAAAGTGAGTTTATTTTCGTGTCCGTCTCTGAGCGAAATATACGTTGTTCTTTGCGCCGATATTTAATTATCTGAACACGCATGCGCAGTAAAACAAACAAATGTTCATACGCACAGAGAACAAGAAATAGCAGCTTTGAGTAAATGTTGTTTTTGTTTGGTTTTTCCACCAAGCACACATACCCACCGTTTCTTATCAAGCATACATAACCCACACTTTAGAGCTGGAGCTCGTCTCTAATGAGTGAGTTCAATTATGACTAGGTAACTTTATTTTATAAACTGGCTAACTCGACTACATAAATGAACTGAGGTTAAGAAACCAGATCCAATGATTGCATGATTCAGTATTAATTTCCATAATGTCACCTTTTATCTTATATTTATTTTATTGCGTGTGCTGTTTCCTTTCCTGGCGTAGGCGATTATGGAATCTACACTAATTTCTATCTATTATATTTCTAACCAAATGTCTCCTTATTATATCTCCGACTTCAAGCTCTATCATAAATTTACATGTTAGATAGATTTCTTTCTGTCTTTCTTGCCTTCAGTATGACCTGTGAGTGTCAAATTCTCCAAGCCCTACTTCTCCGTTATGCGTTCCAGAAATGTCTACTACATCCTTCATATCCTACGCATAAGCCTCCTTTTCGGTTCCATTTTTCTTAAAACTTCCTTATTACTAACATATTCCGGTTGTGGTATCCACATCATCTATCTGTAGGACCACATCGCTGGTGCCTTATATTTCTGCTTCATCTGTGAGGAAATTGCCCAGCATTAAATACGATATAGGTTGTTTGATGTCACATAACAGGTGTGCGAAATGTTCTGTTTCCAGTTATATATTTCTTTCTCTTAAATTCTCTAACATTCACTGTCATAAAAGTTTGATATTACATAGCAATTCAGTACATTTTCTTTGGTTTTAACGACGTTTCCCCGTTGGCATCTGTCACTATTTCAATATGCCTTCGGATTTCTGTGCCATATTCGCCCTTCAGCTTATATAACACTTCTGTACTTGCTTGATCTTGATATGTTTACTTCGCAGCTCAAATCTTGGGTTGGTCCTCTTGCCAATTAACATGTTGTCATTTATCACAACATTTCGTTTTAAAATCTGTGTGTTTAGTTAAAGAATGGATCAAATAAAAAAAAAGGAGTCTCTGACGAGATTTGAACTCATATATCATAATTTCTCTGGTATGATCGAAGACTTATCGATTTGTCTACGGTTAAATTAAATTTACACATATAACTATATTGCTTTATACCTAATATTAGAAGGCGTGATAGTCACAAGTTGTCTGACTTTTATATTAGCTTTTCTTTCCTTTTATATTTGTTTCTTGTGACTGCCTAATATTAATAGACAGAATGTAAATCTATTTTAAATTTCTTCGATGAATCATTGTCATTATTATTAACTTTCATCTCATATTTTGTGTGCTTACACCTAGTAGTAGTAGATATAATAGTTTTAAATTTTCTGAATTTCATAGACAAATCATTGTCATTATCACTCATTTCCGACTGTTTTTTCTATAATTTCTGCGTGGTAACTACACACTTGCTGCCACACCCTGCACATTGGGGCTGTGCAATGCACAAGGTCTTCTGACTAATACCGGTGCCTTTGCTCACAGTCACATGTAGCTTGCACATCACTGTATCGATTTTCTCTTTCACAACTTCAAAATAAAGATACACCCCGAAGTATAATGCCTGTTGCAGCTGTGATCGAATCTGTTGTATCAGAGCTAGAGAGATAGTTTGGTAAAACCTATTCGGTATATAACTAATGCATTTTTATCCTTCTTATTTTTAATCCAGCGAGCCGGTTCCATATATTTATAGCTTGCTTCCGCCTAATAATAGGAGATATAATATTCTTGATTTTTTTTTTAATTTCACAGCTGCATTGTTTTAACGTTGTTGCTGGTCTGTGCTGGCCCGTTTTAGAAAAAAATCGGAATACAGTAAATAAATTCCTATAAAGACGCTGTGATTTTTAATGGGCATCGCCTTTTTAATTTCGTTCGGATACTCCGAAATAATCTCTATGCACAACGACTGCCCAAAACACACGATATAATAAAATACTTCATAAAACATATTGTTCGTTATTGTATAACATATATTGTTATAAAACATATAATGTTCGTTATTGTATAACATATATTGTTATAAAACATATATTATTCGCTATTGTATAACATATATTGTTATAAAACATATAATGTTCGTTATTGTATAACATATATTGTTATAAAACATATATTATTCGCTATTGTATAACATATATTGTTATAAAACATATAATGTTCGTTATTGTATAACATATATTGTTATAAAACATATATTGTTCGTTATTGTATAACATATATTGTTATAAAACATATAATGTTCGTTATTGTATAACATATATTGTTATAAAACATATATTATTCGCTATTGTATAACATATATTGTTATAAAACATATAATGTTCGTTATTGTATAACATATATTGTTATAAAACATATATTATTCGCTATTGTATAACATATATTGTTATAAAACATATAATGTTCGTTATTGTATAACATATATTGTTATAAAACATATATTGTTCGTTATTGTATAACATATATTGTTATAAAACATATATTGTTCGTTATTGTATAACATATATTGTTATAAAACATATAATGTTCGTTATTGTATAACATATATTGTTATAAAACATATAACGTTCGTTATTGTATAACATATATTGTTATAAAACATATAACGTTCGTTATTGTATAACATATATTGTTATAAAACATATATTGTTCGTTATTGTATAACATATATTGTTATAAAACATATAATGTTCGTTATTGTATAACATATATTGTTATAAAACATATATTGTTCGTTATTGTATAACATATATTGTTATAAAACATATATTATTCGCTATTGTATAACATATATTGTTATAAAACATATAATGTTCGTTATTGTATAACATATATTGTTATAAAACATATTATTCGTTATTGTATAACATATATTGTTATAAAACATATATTATTCGCTATTGTATAACATATATTGTTATAAAACATATAATGTTCGTTATTGTATAACATATATTGTTATAAAACATATATTATTCGCTATTGTATAACATATATTGTTATAAAACATATAATGTTCGTTATTGTATAACATATATTGTTATAAAACATATATTGTTCGTTATTGTATAACATATATTGTTATAAAACATATATTGTTCGTTATTGTATAACATATATTGTTATAAAACATATATTATTAATGCTCCAGTTACTCCCCTTGATGTAGGAGTATTTTTATGTCTACCATACTCTCTTTTTACATAAAACAAATCAGAGAAAAATTGGACTATTTCTGCCATATCTGGGCAACATGACTCACTTGCCTGTCTTGATACAATCAAAAGCGTCTACACAGCTTTGTGGGTGGATGAATTATTTTCCATTTTACACCCACTTTCCTACAGGTCGAACATTGTGAGCCTCTCGCCTCTATATCGCTATTTCCAAGGCATATGTCCCGACGCACGACATTTATTAGTTCCACCAGTCCTAACCTTCACCGCCATGCCACGCCCATTGTAGCAAAACCACACGCATTTCATTAATAACATGTAATTTCCACTAAAGCAGTTTGTTCCGACGAACCACTGCTTTGTAGAACCTACTCCCAAGATGGTGCTTCACGATAAGCTTATCCTGTCCAAGTCTAGGGTTAACTGTTATCTTCCCCACATATCCTCATAAACTTTGGTTCTTTCTCTGTAACCGTCTACCTCGAGTGTCTCTTGGGCCTCGTGCAGGGTGAAAATCTTTTATGTCCTTCTTACCACCCTCCTCCTAGTGAAGTACAGTGCTACAGTCTCATGACGCTCAGTGTTGTTACGGCTTCTATAGCAAGTAGAATTTCTTACAGTTGGTTGAAGTAATACAATGGCTTAACCCAAACAGCTATGAATTTTCAGGTGAACAAAAATCTTGCATATTTGAGTTACACAAGGGAATTAACTGAAATTAAGAAATCCAGAAAAGACATGGCAAGTGAAACTAGAACTATCTACCCCTATGGACTAATAAAGGGTTCGATTCTAAATTCAAACGTATCTCACCTGAAGAAGGTTAGAGCTTACAACGGCCGAAACGTCATGAATATGACAATAAAGAGGGGGAGTCTGAACAATGTAAATAGTGTAAATAATCAATGTGTAAGTTGCAAATGAGAAAATCAGTTTTAAAACAATTATTAACAGTACATCATTTAAGCTTCACCTAGCCTGACAGAAGGCCACTACTTTTGAGTGCTTATTGAGATTTAAACAAGCTTAAGTAGATATAGTGTGCTAGGTTAATATGGTAACTACTATGCTACACTAAGATACCTCGTTACTGATAGATATGTGAGTGTAGATATACAAGGTGCTGAATTGGATATACACAAATGTTAGAAGCCTGCCCAGCGTCCCTAGCTAAAACGGACTGAAAATAACCAAAGGTGATCGATGATCCGTGGGGCAGACAAATAGCCTTTGCTTATTCAAGGCGTTTAAACAAGCCAGTCCTTACTAATTCCTCCGTTTCTGAAGGCCTTTGATGTTGTCAGTTCCAAATTGGAAGTCAGAGCACAATTTCACGTATTGATCATGCGCAAAAGACGGTTGTGGCCAAGAAAGAAAGCAAATGGCGATGACAAAGCGGATATAACAGAAATGGCGACGGAGGGAGATAAGAAGAAAGTGAATAAAAGAAGACGGAAGAATAAGGTAATAAATGAAAAAAATAATACAATCAAAATAGAGAAAAGGATGAATTAATCAAGAAAAACGGAGGAAGGGAGCAGATTAAGAAAGAGAAGTATTTAGAAAAAAATGAGTAAAAGAAAAAGTGAAACGAAGAAAAACGGAAAAATACGAAAGGGACGAAAATGAAGGTATGAAAATGTGTTCATTAAACGAGAAGAAGGGAAAAAATTAGGTATGATCAATGAAGGAAAAAATAAATGCACTGAAAGAAAGGAATCAGAACGGAAAAATAATATAATGAAAGAATAATGGCGGGAAAAATATAATCTATTGAATTAAAGAAGAATGTCTGTTATGTCTGAGTAGAGAAATAAGGAAAGAATAAAATGTTCTTAATAAAGAAAGTGATGAAGGAAACTTGGAAGGAAGATGAAGAAAAATAGGAAAGAAGACAGAGAGGAAGGTAGGAGGTGGAAAGAAAGAAAGAAAGAAAGCTAGGAAGGAAGGTAGGGAAGAAGAAATATTAGAAGGCAGGAGGGAATGATGGAAGCTAAAAAGGAAGGTGGATTGGAAGATAGGAAAGTAGGAGGGAAAATAGTAAGGAAAGCAGGAATGAAGGAAGAAAGGAAAGAAAGAAAGCAAGCAAGCTAGGAAGGAAGATAGGGAAAAGTAATATAGGAAGGTAGGGGGTTAAAGAAGGAAGCTAGAAAGAAAGAAAGAAAGAAAGAAAGAAAGAAAGGCAGGAAGGAACATAAGAAAGTTAGGAAGGTAGTGAGGGAGATAGGGAAGGAAGGAAGCAAGGAAGGAAGAAATGTATGGAAGAATGTGGGAAGGAAGGAACGAACGAACGAACGAACGAACGAAACTAGTAAGGAAGGAAAGTAGTCAGGAAGGAAGTTGGGAAGGAAGGAATGAAGGAAGGAAGGTAGTGAGAAAGCCAGGAAGGAATGAAGCAAGGAATGAAGAAAAGAGGATAGTAAAAAAAATGAAGGAAGGAAGAAATGTAGAGAGGAAGCTAAGAAGGAAGCTAGAGTGGAAGGAAAAAAAAGACGGAAGATGGGAATGAATCTAGGAAGGAGGTAAGGTAGTCAGGAAGGAAGTTATGAAGGAAGCTATGAAGAAATGAAGGAACGAAGGAATAGAGAAGGATGTTCGGGAGGAAAAACAAAAAATACTGAAGGAAGGAGTGAATATTGCTAAATAAAGAAAATGTACTGAATGAACCAGAAATAAATAGGCGCTAATGAATGAATGAAAGACGAAAAAACGAAATATAGTTAAGCTGAAGTGAATATAGTTGAACGAAGAAGAATTTCTGAATGAATAAATGCCAAAAATAGGATCAATCGAAAGAAAAACAAAATATATTGGAAGAAGGAATGAAAATTTCCGAAATAAAAAAATAAATAAGTGCTGAGGGAAAGAAGGAAGGAAGGAAAGCAAAATTACTTGAAATGAATATGGAAGGAAAAGCAAAATATACTGAAGGAAGGCGTGAAAAATTGCTGAATGAAACGAAGGCAAATCCTGAGTGAATGAATGATGGAAGAAAAGTGTGAGGAAAGAAGAAAAAATAAGATGAAGAAGATGGGAAGATGAAGAAGAGAGCGGAAGAAAGGAAGGAAGGAAAGGAAGAAGGATGAAAAGGGAGAAAGAAGGAAAGAGGGAAGGAAGGAAGGAAAGGGAGAAGAAAGGAAATAGAGAAGGAAGGAAAGGAGGAAGGATAGGGGGAAGGAGGGAAAGGGAGGAGAAAGAAAAGACAAATTTTTTCGAATGAATAAATGATGAATAGAAGGAAATATACTGAAAGAAGAATTGAAAATTGTTGAATAAAGAAAAAGAGTTGAATGAAAACAAAATGAACAAGTGCTGAAGAGATTAAGGAAGCAAGAAAGGCAGGGAAGAATGTAGGAAGGAAGGAAGGAACGAACGAACGATAGATGGAAGGCAGTTAGGGTGAAAGATAGGAACGAAACTAGTAAGGAAGGAAAGTAGGAAGGAAGGTAGTGAGAAAGCTAGGAAGCAAAAAAGAATTGTAGAAAGAAAGAAAGAAAGAAAGAATTGTAGAAAGAAAGAAAGAAAGAAAGAATTGTAGAAAGAAAGAAAGAAAGAAAGAATTGTAGAAAGAAAGAAAGAAAGAAAGAATTGTAGAAAGAAAGAAAGAAAGAAAGAATTGTAGAAAGAAAGAAAGAAAGAAAGAAAGAATTGTAGAAAGAAAGAAAGAAAGAAAGAAAGAATTGTAGAAAGAAAGAAAGAAAGAAAGAATTGTAGAAAGAAAGAAAGAAAGAAAGAATTGTAGAAAGAAAGAAAGAAAGAAAGAATTGTAGAAAGAAAGAAAGAAAGAAAGAATTGTAGAAAGAAAGAAAGAAAGAAAGAATTGTAGAAAGAAAGAAAGAAAGAAAGAATTGTAGAAAGAAAGAAAGAAAGAAAGAAAGAATTGTAGAAAGAAAGAAAGAAAGAAAGAAAGAATTGTAGAAAGAAAGAAAGAAAGAAAGAAAGAATTGTAGAAAGAAAGAAAGAAAGAAAGAAAGAATTGTAGAAAGAAAGAAAGAAAGAAAGAAAGAAAGAATTGTAGAAAGAAAGAAAGAAAGAAAGAAAGAATTGTAGAAAGAAAGAAAGAATTGTAGAAAGAAAGAAAGAAAGAATTGTAGAAAGAAAGAAAGAAAGAATTGTAGAAAGAAAGAAAGAAAGAATTGTAGAAAGAAAGAAAGAAAGAATTGTAGAAAGAAAGAAAGAAAGAATTGTAGAAAGAAAGAAAGAAAGAATTGTAGAAAGAAAGAAAGAAAGAATTGTAGAAAGAAAGAAAGAAAGAATTGTAGAAAGAAAGAAAGAAAGAATTGTAGAAAGAAAGAAAGAAAGAATTGTAGAAAGAAAGAAAGAAAGAATTGTAGAAAGAAAGAAAGAAAGAATTGTAGAAAGAAAGAAAGAAAGAATTGTAGAAAGAAAGAAAGAAAGAATTGTAGAAAGAAAGAAAGAAAGAATTGTAGAAAGAAAGAAAGAAAGAATTGTAGAAAGAAAGAAAGAAAGAATTGTAGAAAGAAAGAAAGAAAGAATTGTAGAAAGAAAGAAAGAAAGAATTGTAGAAAGAAAGAAAGAAAGAATTGTAGAAAGAAAGAAAGAAAGAATTGTAGAAAGAAAGAAAGAAAGAATTGTAGAAAGAAAGAAAGAAAGAATTGTAGAAAGAAAGAAAGAAAGAATTGTAGAAAGAAAGAAAGAAAGAATTGTAGAAAGAAAGAAAGAAAGAATTGTAGAAAGAAAGAAAGAAAGAATTGTAGAAAGAAAGAAAGAAAGAATTGTAGAAAGAAAGAAAGAAAGAATTGTAGAAAGAAAGAAAGAAAGAATTGTAGAAAGAAAGAAAGAAAGAATTGTAGAAAGAAAGAAAGAAAGAATTGTAGAAAGAAAGAAAGAAAGAATTGTAGAAAGAAAGAAAGAAAGAATTGTAGAAAGAAAGAAAGAAAGAATTGTAGAAAGAAAAGAAAGAATTGTAGAAAGAAAGAAAGAAAGAATTGTAGAAAGAAAGAAAGAAAGAATTGTAGAAAGAAAGAAAGAAAGAATTGTAGAAAGAAAGAAAGAAAGAATTGTAGAAAGAAAGAAAGAAAGAATTGTAGAAAGAAAGAAAGAAAGAATTGTAGAAAGAAAGAAAGAAAGAATTGTAGAAAGAAAGAAAGAAAGAATTGTAGAAAGAAAGAAAGAATTGTAGAAAGAAAGAAAGAATTGTAGAAAGAAAGAAAGAATTGTAGAAAGAAAGAAAGAATTGTAGAAAGAAAGAAAGAATTGTAGAAAGAAAGAAAGAATTGTAGAAAGAAAGAAAGAATTGTAGAAAGAAAGAAAGAATTGTAGAAAGAAGAAAGAATTGTAGAAAGAAAGAAAGAATTGTAGAAAGAAAGAAAGAATTGTAGAAAGAAAGAAAGAATTGTAGAAAGAAAGAAAGAATTGTAGAAAGAAAGAAAGAATTGTAGAAAGAAAGAAAGAATTGTAGAAAGAAAGAAAGAATTGTAGAAAGAAAGAAAGAATTGTAGAAAGAAAGAAAGAATTGTAGAAAGAAAGAAAGAATTGTAGAAAGAAAGAAAGAATTGTAGAAAGAAAGAAAGAATTGTAGAAAGAAAGAAAGAATTGTAGAAAGAAAGAAAGAATTGTAGAAAGAAAGAAAGAATTGTAGAAAGAAAGAAAGAATTGTAGAAAGAAAGAAAGAATTGTAGAAAGAAAGAAAGAATTGTAGAAAGAAAGAAAGAATTGTAGAAAGAAAGAAAGAATTGTAGAAAGAAAGAAAGAATTGTAGAAAGAAAGAAAGAATTGTAGAAAGAAAGAAAGAATTGTAGAAAGAAAGAAAGTAAATTAGAAAGAAAGAATTGTAGAAAGAAAGAAAGAATTGTAGAAAGAAAGAAAGAATTGTAGAAAGAAAGAAAGAATTGTAGAAAGAAAGAAAGAATTGTAGAAAGAAAGAAAGAATTGTAGAAAGAAAGAAAGAATTGTAGAAAGAAAGAAAGAATTGTAGAAAGAAAGAAAGAATTGTAGAAAGAAAGAAAGAATTGTAGAAGAAAGAAAGAATTGTAGAAAGAAAGAAAGAATTGTAGAAAGAAAGAAAGAATTGTAGAAAGAAAGAAAGAATTGTAGAAAGAAAGAAAGAATTGTAGAAAGAAAGAAAGAATTGTAGAAAGAAAGAAAGAATTGTAGAAAGAAAGAAAGAATTGTAGAAAGAAAGAAAGAATTGTAGAAAGAAAGAAAGAATTGTAGAAAGAAAGAAAGAATTGTAGAAAGAAAGAAAGAATTGTAGAAAGAAAGAAAGAATTGTAGAAAGAAAGAAAGAATTGTAGAAAGAAAGAAAGAATTGTAGAAAGAAAGAAAGAATTGTAGAAAGAAAGAAAGAATTGTAGAAAGAAAGAAAGAATTGTAGAAAGAAAGAAAGAATTGTAGAAAGAAAGAAAGAATTGTAGAAAGAAAGAAAGAATTGTAGAAAGAAAGAAAGAATTGTAGAAAGAAAGAAAGAATTGTAGAAAGAAAGAAAGAATTGTAGAAAGAAAGAAAGAATTGTAGAAAGAAAGAAAGAATTGTAGAAAGAAAGAAAGAATTGTAGAAAGAAAGAAAGAATTGTAGAAAGAAAGAAAAAAGAATTGTAGAAAGAAAGAAAGAATTGTAGAAAGAAAGAAAGAATTGTAGAAAGAAAGAAAGAATTGTAGAAAGAAAGAAAGAATTGTAGAAAGAAAGAAAGAATTGTAGAAAGAAAGAAAGAATTGTAGAAAGAAAGAAAGAATTGTAGAAAGAAAGAAAGAATTGTAGAAAGAAAGAAAGAATTGTAGAAAGAAAGAAAGAATTGTAGAAAGAAAGAAAGAATTGTAGAAAGAAAGAAAGAATTGTAGAAAGAAAGAAAGAATTGTAGAAAGAAAGAAAGAATTGTAGAAAGAAAGAAAGAATTGTAGAAAGAAAGAAAGAATTGTAGAAAGAAAGAAAGAATTGTAGAAAGAAAGAAAGAATTGTAGAAAGAAAGAAAGAATTGTAGAAAGAAAGAAAGAATTGTAGAAAGAAAGAAAGAATTGTAGAAAGAAAGAAAGAATTGTAGAAAGAAAGAAAGAATTGTAGAAAGAAAGAAAGAATTGTAGAAAGAAAGAAAGAATTGTAGAAAGAAAGAAAGAATTGTAGAAAGAAAGAAAGAATTGTAGAAAGAAAGAAAGAATTGTAGAAAGAAAGAAAGAATTGTAGAAAGAAAGAAAGAATTGTAGAAAGAAAGAAGAATTGTAGAAGAAAGAAAGAATTGTAGAAAGAAAGAAAGAATTGTAGAAAGAAAGAAAGAATTGTAGAAAGAAAGAAAGAATTGTAGAAAGAAAGAAAGAATTGTAGAAAGAAAGAAAGAATTGTAGAAAGAAAGAAAGAATTGTAGAAAGAAAGAAAGAATTGTAGAAAGAAAGAAAGAATTGTAGAAAGAAAGAAAGAATTGTAGAAAGA
The DNA here is from genome assembly GCA_964036315.1 of Acanthosepion esculentum. Classification (NCBI taxonomy): domain Eukaryota; kingdom Metazoa; phylum Mollusca; class Cephalopoda; order Sepiida; family Sepiidae; genus Acanthosepion; species Acanthosepion esculentum. Next base: position 589,108 of record OZ038515.1, on the reverse strand, counting down.
AAGAAAGAATTGTAGAAAGAAAGAAAGAATTGTAGAAAGAAAGAAAGAATTGTAGAAAGAAAGAAAGAATTGTAGAAAGAAAGAAAGAATTGTAGAAAGAAAGAAAGAATTGTAGAAAGAAAGAAAGAATTGTAGAAAGAAAGAAAGAATTGTAGAAAGAAAGAAAGAATTGTAGAAAGAAAGAAAGAATTGTAGAAAGAAAGAAAGAATTGTAGAAAGAAAGAAAGAATTGTAGAAAGAAAGAAAGAATTGTAGAAAGAAAGAAAGAATTGTAGAAAGAAAGAAAGAATTGTAGAAAGAAAGAAAGAATTGTAGAAAGAAAGAAAGAATTGTAGAAAGAAAGAAAGAATTGTAGAAAGAAAGAAAGAATTGTAGAAAGAAAGAAAGAATTGTAGAAAGAAAGAAAGAATTGTAGAAAGAAAGAAAGAATTGTAGAAAGAAAGAAAGAATTGTAGAAAGAAAGAAAGAATTGTAGAAAGAAAGAAAGAATTGTAGAAAGAAAGAAAGAATTGTAGAAAGAAAGAAAGAATTGTAGAAAGAAAGAAAGAATTGTAGAAAGAAAGAAAGAATTGTAGAAAGAAAGAAAGAATTGTAGAAAGAAAGAAAGAATTGTAGAAAGAAAGAAAGAATTGTAGAAAGAAAGAAAGAATTGTAGAAAGAAAGAAAGAATTGTAGAAAGAAAGAAAGAATTGTAGAAAGAAAGAAAGAATTGTAGAAAGAAAGAAAGAATTGTAGAAAGAAAGAAAGAATTGTAGAAAGAAAGAAAGAATTGTAGAAAGAAAGAAAGAATTGTAGAAAGAAAGAAAGAATTGTAGAAAGAAAGAAAGAATTGTAGAAAGAAAGAAAGAATTGTAGAAAGAAAGAAAGAATTGTAGAAAGAAAGAAAGAATTGTAGAAAGAAAGAAAGAATTGTAGAAAGAAAGAAAGAATTGTAGAAAGAAAGAAAGAATTGTAGAAAGAAAGAAAGAATTGTAGAAAGAAAGAAAGAATTGTAGAAAGAAAGAAAGAATTGTAGAAAGAAAGAAAGAATTGTAGAAAGAAAGAAAGAATTGTAGAAAGAAAGAAAGAATTGTAGAAAGAAAGAAAGAATTGTAGAAAGAAAGAAAGAATTGTAGAAAGAAAGAAAGAATTGTAGAAAGAAAGAAAGAATTGTAGAAAGAAAGAAAGAATTGTAGAAAGAAAGAAAGAATTGTAGAAAGAAAGAAAGAATTGTAGAAAGAAAGAAAGAATTGTAGAAAGAAAGAAAGAATTGTAGAAAGAAAGAAAGAATTGTAGAAAGAAAGAAAGAATTGTAGAAAGAAAGAAAGAATTGTAGAAAGAAAGAAAGAATTGTAGAAAGAAAGAAAGAATTGTAGAAAGAAAGAAAGAATTGTAGAAAGAAAGAAAGAATTGTAGAAAGAAAGAAAGAATTGTAGAAAGAAAGAAAGAATTGTAGAAAGAAAGAAAGAATTGTAGAAAGAAAGAAAGAATTGTAGAAAGAAAGAAAGAATTGTAGAAAGAAAGAAAGAATTGTAGAAAGAAAGAAAGAATTGTAGAAAGAAAGAAAGAATTGTAGAAAGAAAGAAAGAATTGTAGAAAGAAAGAAAGAATTGTAGAAAGAAAGAAAGAATTGTAGAAAGAAAGAAAGAATTGTAGAAAGAAAGAAAGAATTGTAGAAAGAAAGAAAGAATTGTAGAAAGAAAGAAAGAATTGTAGAAAGAAAGAAAGAATTGTAGAAAGAAAGAAAGAATTGTAGAAAGAAAGAAAGAATTGTAGAAAGAAAGAAAGAATTGTAGAAAGAAAGAAAGAATTGTAGAAAGAAAGAAAGAATTGTAGAAAGAAAGAAAGAATTGTAGAAAGAAAGAAAGAATTGTAGAAAGAAAGAAAGAATTGTAGAAAGAAAGAAAGAATTGTAGAAAGAAAGAAAGAATTGTAGAAAGAAAGAAAGAATTGTAGAAAGAAAGAAAGAATTGTAGAAAGAAAGAAAGAATTGTAGAAAGAAAGAAAGAATTGTAGAAAGAAAGAAAGAATTGTAGAAAGAAAGAAAGAATTGTAGAAAGAAAGAAAGAATTGTAGAAAGAAAGAAAGAATTGTAGAAAGAAAGAAAGAATTGTAGAAAGAAAGAAAGAATTGTAGAAAGAAAGAAAGAATTGTAGAAAGAAAGAAAGAATTGTAGAAAGAAAGAAAGAATTGTAGAAAGAAAGAAAGAATTGTAGAAAGAAAGAAAGAATTGTAGAAAGAAAGAAAGAATTGTAGAAAGAAAGAAAGAATTGTAGAAAGAAAGAAAGAATTGTAGAAAGAAAGAAAGAATTGTAGAAAGAAAGAAAGAATTGTAGAAAGAAAGAAAGAATTGTAGAAAGAAAGAAAGAATTGTAGAAAGAAAGAAAGAATTGTAGAAAGAAAGAAAGAATTGTAGAAAGAAAGAAAGAATTGTAGAAAGAAAGAAAGAATTGTAGAAAGAAAGAAAGAATTGTAGAAAGAAAGAAAGAATTGTAGAAAGAAAGAAAGAATTGTAGAAAGAAAGAAAGAATTGTAGAAAGAAAGAAAGAATTGTAGAAAGAAAGAAAGAATTGTAGAAAGAAAGAAAGAATTGTAGAAAGAAAGAAAGAATTGTAGAAAGAAAGAAAGAATTGTAGAAAGAAAGAAAGAATTGTAGAAAGAAAGAAAGAATTGTAGAAAGAAAGAAAGAATTGTAGAAAGAAAGAAAGAATTGTAGAAAGAAAGAAAGAATTGTAGAAAGAAAGAAAGAATTGTAGAAAGAAAGAAAGAATTGTAGAAAGAAAGAAAGAATTGTAGAAAGAAAGAAAGAATTGTAGAAAGAAAGAAAGAATTGTAGAAAGAAAGAAAGAATTGTAGAAAGAAAGAAAGAATTGTAGAAAGAAAGAAAGAATTGTAGAAAGAAAGAAAGAATTGTAGAAAGAAAGAAAGAATTGTAGAAAGAAAGAAAGAATTGTAGAAAGAAAGAAAGAATTGTAGAAAGAAAGAAAGAATTGTAGAAAGAAAGAAAGAATTGTAGAAAGAAAGAAAGAATTGTAGAAAGAAAGAATTGTAGAAAGAAAGAAAGAATTGTAGAAAGAAAGAAAGAATTGTAGAAAGAAAGAAAGAATTGTAGAAAGAAAGAAAGAATTGTAGAAAGAAAGAAAGAAAGAAAGAAAGAAAGAAGCAAACAAACAAACAAATACATTAATTATTAATAAATGCAAAAACTAGAAAGAAGGAAGCCAGGAATGAAAGGCTAAAAGTAAGAAAACCAAATTAATTTTGATAAATAGACAAAAGAAAGAAAGAAATAAAGAAAGAAAGAAAGAAGCAAACAAACAAACAAATACATTAATTATTAATAAATGCAAAAACTAGAAAGAAGGAAGCCAGGAATGAAAGGCTAAAAGTAAGAAAACCAAATTAATTTTGATAAATAGACAAAAGAAAGAAAGAAAGAAAGAAAGAAAGAAAGAAAGAAAGAAAGAAAGAAAGAAAGAAAGAAAGAAAGAAAGAAAGAAAGAAAGAAAGAAAGAAAGAAAGAAAGAAAGAAAGAAAGAAAGAAAGAAAGAAAGAAAGAAAGAAAGAAAGAAAGAAAGAATGTAAAAACGAAATATAGGTTAAGACATGAAAATATTAATAACTAAAGAAAATATATAAAATATTTGTGTATGAATGAAGGAATGAAAGAATTAACAATAGAAGAACCGAAGGAAATATAGCGAAGGAAGTAGTGAAAAAAATCTTTGAATAAAAAAGTGCTGAATGAAACGAAAATAAATGCCTTAAGTAAATGAATAAAGGAAGGGAAGAAAATCAAATATCCTGAAGGAGGAAGTGATAAACTTTCTGAAGAAAACGTGTTGAATGAAGTAAAAAATAAATATGTTCTGAGAGAACAAGGGAAGGAAAGAATGAAGAAAGGGAGGAAGAAGGAAGAAAATATGAAACAAACAACGGTAAAAAAAATAAGTGTTGAGTCTTGACTCAATGTTGAATCTCGCCTATTGCATGGAATAATAATGCAACACAAAATGTACTTGGAACAAGAATGTATTATAACAAGAAAGTGTACACAATAAGTACATATAGTATTTCTGTATATTTCTGGGAAGACGTTCCTGGAGAATGTGTTGACTCGTCGCAGTCGATCAGAGTCTCTAGTTGGATCTCGTGATAATATTTATTACCGTATACAAAACACGGTAAATGTGGCACAAAGCCAAAAATGGGGATTGGGAAAGGAAGGTCATCGCTTGTCTTAAAATTAAACTTAGCTAGTCGCACGCACTGACCCAAGCATACAAAACAATATTCCTTTTACCAAAACACCACATTCATACATACCATTCGTTCTACAACCACCAAAATACCTCATTGTCTCTATGAAAATCCTAAATAACCCCATATGTACAATAAAGTCTGTTGGGGGGCGGGCATAAAAATTAAATAAAATAATCCCCAATGACTATATACAATATGCATACAAATATGTACAAGAAAACTAAACAAAATCATGTTAGTAATTAAAAACCCCCCCACAAATCCTAAATGTGCCAGTAAAATCAATTAACTGGGCGAAATCGACACGGGACTTTGACAATCTAAAATACACATTTATCCATCCCAACCATTCACACAAATACGCACTGATTCACACACAAACATACGAAAAAGGATCACACACACGAAAACGAAAGGCGTCCCGCATCATCCAGAGAACTGAAATTACTGAGCACCTAAAGAGGGGAGGGATGGGGAGTTAAACTAAAGGAAAAGAAAAGGGGACAGAAAAAAAAGGGGCCAATGAGCAAACATACCTTAGCTAAGTTTACATAATCCTAAGAAACTAAAAATAAAACACCAAAAACCCTAATCTAGCCTAAGCATGGACGGGTTGCCCAAGTTCAACCCAGGTAAACAATATCCTATGCCTAACCGGCATCAAAATGCCACTCAAGGTCAGCCCCTTTCACACGGCACAAACGCGCAAGAGTCACCCACCTTTCGCCAAATTCAGATGATGTGAGTCGCCGCCTTTCCGTCCTAATCTTGACTTTAAGCAGATGCCTAAAGAACAAGATCAGTTCGGAAGAAACAAACTTCTCGCCACCATAGAATTCCTTCTGACGCGTCGTCCAAATCACGACTCTCATAACGCCTAGTAAGCAACAGAACACATAATTCTCAGCCCTCGACATCTGCGGTACCACATTGCTGCAAACAGAAACGACATCCAGGACAAAGGTCTTTCTCCGCAAGACGCGAACCATGAGACCTTCAACAAACTTGCACAACGGCACTACCACTCTGCACTGAAAGAAGGCGTGACCAATGGTCTCGACTTCCCCAACACAGCGGCGGCAGTTTGGAGAATTCTCCAAGCCCGCTGCACAAAGTCTTTTGCCGACCCAGAGGGCTCCACGAATCACCTGCCAGGTGAGTGATGCCTCGTCGTTAGTGAGGCATTTCAACCCTGTCGCCCAAGGCCATATTGAGCGAGCCTGCTGCTTCGTAAGACCGAGCTCGCTAATCAGAGCATCTTGAACGGACCCCCGAACTAACACTTGATACAATGCCCTACGAGACAACGCCTGGACGTTGGAGAGGCCTTCCGACGCCCGTAAGAGGCATTTCAGAGCGCGACGACATTCGTGATAGAAGGAGCTTTCGGCTCGGGGTCTACGGCGGGCCTCCCCCTCGCACGAGTGCACACTTCTCAGGGACGGGAAATTTTTCCGGGCATCTTCCTTCCAGAAGGCTCCCACCTCGTCCGGTTCGCGACACAATCGGTCCAGGAATGCAATGCGAAGCATATGTTGACGAATCTCAATGCTTGGCATTCCCAGGCCGCCCTCAGCGGTATGAAGGCAACAGATCTTGCGAGATACCATAGCGGCCTTGCCTCTCCACAAGAAAGAGAACAAGAGCCTTACTAATAAACTTAGTGCGGTAAACGGAAGTGGAAGTACAGAGAGTCGGTACACGAGAATAGGATATATGTGAGAAACACATACTTCCGCCCTTCCCTTCAGGGAAAGCCTCCTCCGAGACCACAGACCAACCGCGATCTCGGCCTTCCCTCGTACCTCCGACCAATTCATTTCCAACTGGAGATCCGGACCGAACCAGACGCCGAGTATCTTGATCGGCCCATCCGTCCAGAGGAAAGGTCCGGGAAGAGAAACTCCCTTCCACGCACCCAATCGCAAGCCCACAGACTTATCGCGATTGATCTTGGCCCCTGTCACCATCTCATAACCACTGACCACTTTGCTGACTTCGTCAATCTCGGCTCTGCTCGACACAAGAACCGAAACGTCGTCAGCATAGGCAGAATACCTTGCTGAGGTGGTGGCCCCAGGCAGAGATATTCCACGCAGGACCGGATTCGCCTTTAACTTGCGAAGGAACGGTTCCAACGCAAGAACGTACAGCAAAGGCGAGAGCGGACAACCCTGACGAATAGAGCGAGACAATACGAAAGGCTTCGATCTTACTCCATTCACTTCCACCAGCGCACCGGGGGTCGCATACAAGAGTCGGATCCAGGAGCGAAAGTCGGCTCCGAAACCGGCCGCCGAAAGGACAGCCTCCAGAAAACGATGGTCAACCCTATCGAAGGCCTTGGACTGATCTAAATTGATCAGCGCGGCTTCACCGTCGACTTGTTCTAAGATCAAGCGTACCATATGCAGGTTATCCTGAATAGTCCTGCCCTTCACAGCACAAGTCTGCTCGGGACCAATCAGACTAGACAGGACAAGCTGCAAACGGTTGGCTAAGATCTTCGCCAAAATCTTTAACTCCGTGTTTAACATTGTTAAAGGGCGAAAGTTCCCTAACCCATCCCCACCGTTCTTGTCCTTACGCAGCAACTTGATCACACCCCTGGTGAAGCGTTGGGGTATAGACCCCTGCTTCATCCAGTGGTTGAAAATCAGCTCCAGCAAAGGAACAAAAACGGGCGACAGCCTCAAGTACACTTCGTAGGGAAGACCATCGAGTCCCGGAGACTTATCCAGGCCAACCTGCTTCAGCGCATCCCAGATCTCGGACTCTGTTATGGGACCCTCGCACCCAGCCGCTTCAGCTGCCTCGAGGCAGGGAAAGTCGGCTAAATAGGAGTCGAACTGAGCAGAGCTCAGACCGGGCTCCCTGGTGAAAAGATCCTGAAAGTAATCACGAAAGACCTCACATATGCCCGCGTTTGTAGTCACGGTCCGATTATCCGGTAATGTGACGCACGCGATATGTCGTCGAGACGCACTCCTACTCTCCTCTGCACGCAATTCAGCGGCCATATTCGTCGCCTCAGAGGACATTCTTTTTAACCTAGCCCTAACTACCAGAGCTTGATCCTTCTTGATAAGCAAGGAGGCCAACTCTGCCTTAGCTAAGGCTACATCCCCACTAACACGGGATTTCACGGCCCGATCAACTTTTTCTTCTAAAGCAGTTTGCGCCGCTAATCTATCTCGATTGAGTCGACGACTAAAATCGGCAGCAAACGTTCTAATTTTGGATTTAAGTTTACCCCACCAGGCGTTCCCGAAAACCGCTCCCGACAATTCCCGTTGTATCATTAGTACCAGCTGGTCCCGAAATCCCTGCTCACCAAACAGTGAACAGTTGAATTTCCAGTAACCAGCCAACCTAACCTTAGGCTTATCTAAGTTTACCCGGACCCGGACAAGCCTATGATCCGAATAAACTATGTAATGGAAACTTGGACACCCTAAGAGCCCTACATCGACTCTCTTAACTAAGACCCGGTCGAGGTAGCTCGCAAGCGTCCCAGGAGCCGAGTTGCCACTATTAGTCCAAGTCCATGCTACCTCCCGAGGATGCTCATTCCGGTACTTATCGACGAGATCAAACCCGCCGATAAAGTCCCGAAATGGTTTCACATCAGGATTGTTAGTACCCCGTTTTTTCCCTATACGATCTATATCGGGCTCAAGGACGGCATTCCAATCGCCCGCTAAAACTACCCGACGAGATGTCGTCAAAAACGGCTCGATCTGCCGAAACAGACCAGGTCGCTCAGCATGGGTATTAGGCGCATAAACGCCGATGAGACGTAAAGCCTTACCTTTTATGGTAACGTCCAGCACACAAAGCCTGCCCGCCGGATCTGCGAAAACAAGAGTACATGCAGCGTCTAAAGACCTGCTCACTAGCCAAGAGACACCCCTCGAACGACCATCAAAACATGCTGAATAAAGGGCGAACCCCTTAGACAGCACATCCTCACGATCATGAGAAGAAAACCGGGTCTCTTGCACACAACAGATATCAACCCCGAGGCGCTGAAGGTCGCGAGAGAGCCTCGCCCTGCGAGACTCCGACCTCAGGCCCCGGACATTTAAAGTAGCCAACCAGAGAGCCATAGTGAAAACTGATTAGGGCTGCTTACCTGTTTTGAACATGGCCGGGGTGAGGATACCGACAGCATCTCCCATAGACCCATGGCCCATCTCAGTGTTGACGTTACCGTCCTGGGAGATCCCGCCGATATCCCACGGGAAAGTAAGTTTAAGAGCCCTATAGAGGGAGGGGTGAACAAAAATTGGGACCCTCCCTGCACAAAATGAGTTCATTTTCCGGAGCTTGTCGCTCTGAATGATAGCAATGGGCGGGCTCATGTTGAACGAGGATATGGCCTCGTCCAACATGGCCCAAATCTGTTTTGCTCCCGTGTCCACGCCCACCACGGTTAAAACCCGCTGGGCATCAGGAAAGTTCAACGGGTTGTCGATGTCTTTGTCGCTGAACTGTTTGATGGACAGGAGGAACTTTAGATTAGGGATGCGGTTCCCATAATCCCTAGCTTTTTCCGCCTGCCTAGGGGAGATCTTACAAATGTCCAATCCATGATTGAAAATGCCCTTGGTTTTTTTTTTCTTTTCGCCGGGATCTTGAGTGGGGCTTCGGGGCCTTTTGGTGACCGGTGGTAACATTTGAGAGGTTTTAGTGGGAGAAGGACTGGGAGTGTGGCAAGGAGTGCAGGGTTGTCTAAAGGGACTGGGATCTCTACTGAGCGGGATTTGGGATTGGGCATGAGAGGTGGACGGCATAGCAGGAGAAGGCTTCACTCTGGAGAGAGGGGTTGAAGTGGGAGGCATGGGGATGGAGGATACACAAAGGGTGGCCTTCTTCGGGGGAGATTTGATGGGGGAAATTAATTTAGGTGACTGTAAGGGGATGTTTTTTTTTGGAGGAGATTTTGTGGTTTTTTTTTGGTCGTCCAGATGTTTTTTGAGTTTTTTTAGTTTCTCCGCTTTTTCGTGGCTCGGCTCGTATTTTAGCCTCTGCTCTTCAATTGAAAGAGTGGAGGTCGGGGCGTCGCCCTTGCTGTTGATAGAGGGAGTGGGACTGTGTGTGTCTTTAGTCCCCGAGGCTTCAGGGGACTGAGGACCCGCTGGCTGACGCTTCCCTCTGACCCTGCCAACTACCTGCCATTCCCCTTCTTCCCCCTTCTTAGCCACAGGAGCGGCGGAAGAGGGCTCTTCGGGGGATGGGGGCTTGGATGGTGACCCAACCGGGGGAACAACCTCTCCGGTCCCGGCAGCTGGCATGCCCATTACAGGCGCGGCGGATTTTGCAGACTCGGTCAGAGGGGGAGTTTGGTCTTTTGTGACCTGAGTTCCAGAGGCCTTCTTCTCTGGGCAGGAAGAGGAGAGATGACCAGTCACTCCACACTTCCAGCAGGCTGGTTTACGACCGGTCACGATGACCGGCAGCTTCAGGTCACCGACGTCAATCCAGTTGGGGACGGAGCTGAAGGCCTTACGATCGAGCATCATATCAAAGCTCCATCCCCCGGTCAGGCTATCGCAGGAAGCGGCCAATATTTCCCCGTATTGGGCCAGGAAAGCCGCGAGGTGTTCCCCGATAACCTGAGGAGGGACCTCGTACACTGCCACCCTGGTCCTTCGCCGACCCTCGTACTCTGTTCGGAGGATGAGATCTTTGGTGATTAATTCTCTCCGGGTGGCTCTCACGCAGTCTTCTGCAGTGGGCAGCAGCACGTCCCACATGAAGAAACCCTTGCCTTTGACAATTCTTAGGGGTTTGAACCCCAGGGACTCCAGTGCTTTAAACACTGTGTCTTTAGTCGAACGACAAATTTTGCGCGAACGCTTGTCGACGACAAAAACAGACACTATTCTTTTTTCGACTCTCTTCAGTTCCACTGGATCCTCCAAGAGCCCGTCTTTCACCACGAGGTGAGCGTAACTCTTGGCACGCTCCAGGAACTCCGCGATGTCGATAATACAATTCGGAGGGGACTTCCAACAAGAGGGCGAATCCCCGACCTCGGTACTAACTTTCGGCTTTTCTTGAATTTTTTCCTTTTCCAGGATTTCATTAGCTATCCTGGCTTTGGCCGCCTTCTTCAGGACGTCCACAATCTCCTCATTAGTAGGGGTTCTTGGCAGGGCAGGATATTCATTGGGATTATCTTTGTCTGGGGGGTCTTTTTTCGGGTTAAAAAGGTGCTTCCTAACCGATTTTTTTATGGAAGCCAGGGTGGAAGTTTTTTTCTTTGTGATCAGGAAAGAAGGGGCTTTTTTTTCCTTCTTCTCCATGATGAAGTAAAGGGGAGGGTCGGGAGTGGAGGAATAGGGGGAGGGATATTTACTAAATTTCGCCTAAAGGCGAAACAAAAAAGAACGAATAACGCCAAAAGGCGCAAAAAAAATAAAAAAGGGGGGGAATTAGACAAAAAAAGTTCAAAGAAAAGATAGATAAGAAAAACTAATAAGATTAACCTCTAGCCGAAGCTAGTTAAAAAATAAAAGATGGCAGACTTTAAGAAGCGAGACTAGACAGCTAAATTAAACAATTACAAACACAACAAAAATAACACGTAAAAAAAAACTTAAACAAATATCACCTAAAGGCAAAATAAAAAACACAAGGAGGAAAAATTAAATAATACAAAGAAAACGGTTCAAAACAAGGTAAACAAAGACAATAATAAACTTCGGCAAATAGCCGGAGCTATTAACAAAAAAAACAAAATGGCCGACACTAGTCGAAAAGAATAAACAAAAGAAAATACGTAACTTTCGACGACAACCAAAGCTAGAAACAAAAATTCAAAATGGCCGACCCACAGAAAAGCGAGTCGAACCGATAAACAAAGGAAAAATAAACAAATAAATTATACAATACAAGGATTACAAAACGAATTTAGTACAAACAAATTATAAAACGAAAAACACGAAAAAACGTTAGGTTAGGAAAGAAAACAGAAATTAAAATTAATAAACGCGAAAATCAGAAATTAAAGGAAAATGAAAATTTTAACGGAGGCTAAAAGGAAAAGCGTGGAAATGAAAAACAAAAATTAAAGGTTGGAAGGAAATTAAAACGGGAAACTAGAATAAAAAGAGAAAGCCTGCAAATTAAAAAGGGGTAAAAAATAAAAAACAAAGAATTACCGGGGGTAAAAAGAAAATTAAAAGGAAAACAAAAATTAAAGGGGGAAAATTGGAAAACTGAAATAAAACGAAAAAATAACAGAAATTAAAAGAGGGGGGTAAAAAAAAATGGAGAGAAGCAAAAATCAAAAGGACTTTTTTTTCTTTTTTTTTTTTCTTTTTTCCTTTTTTTTCCTGAAACAGTCAAATGGAAATAATAAAAAAAACAAACTTAGCTAAATACAATGCAACACAGAATTCGGGCAAACGAGCAGTCTGTCAGCAGTCAAACAGAATTCCGGCAAACGTGCAGTCGGTCTGCGGTCTACAACAAAGAGAAAAGGAATAACAAGACGGCCGTTGGATCTCGTGATAATATTTATTACCGTATACAAAACACGGTAAATGTGGCACAAAGCCAAAAATGGGGATTGGGAAAGGAAGGTCATCGCTTGTCTTAAAATTAAACTTAGCTAGTCGCACGCACTGACCCAAGCATACAAAACAATATTCCTTTCACCAAAACACCACATTCATACATACCATTCGTTCTACAACCACCAAAATACCTCATTGTCTCTATGAAAATCCTAAATAACCCCATATATACAATAAAGTCTGTTGGGGGGCGGGCATAAAAATTAAATAAAATAATCCCCAATGACTATATACAATATGCATACAAATATGTACAAGAAAACTAAACAAAATCATGTTAGTAATTAAAAACCCCCCGACAAATTCTAAATGTGCCAGTAAAATCAATTAACTGGGCGAAATCGACACGGGACTTTGACAATCTAAAATACACATTTATCCATCCCAACCACTCGCACAAACACGCACTGATTCACACACAACCATACGAAAAGGATCACACACACGAAAACGAAAGGCGTCCCGCATCATCCAGAGAACTGAAATCACTGAGCACCTAAAGAGGGGAGGGATGGGGAGTTAAACTAAAGGAAAAGAAAAGGGGACAGAAAAAAAAAGGGGCCAATGAGCAAACATACCTTAGCTAAGTTTACATAATCCTAAGAAACTAAAAATAAAACACCAAAAACCCTAATCTAGCCTAAGCATGGATGGGTTGCCCAAGTTCAACCCAGGTAAACAATATCCTATGCCTAACCGGCATCAAAATGCCACTCAAGGTCAGCCCCTTTCACACGGCACAAACGCGCAAGAGTCACCCACCTTTCGCCAAATTCAGATGATGTGAGTCGCCGCCTTTCCGTCCTAATCTTGACTTTAAGCAGATGCCTAAAGAACAAGATCAGTTCGGAAGAAGCAAACTTCTCGCCACCATAGAATTCCTTCTGACGCGTCGTCCAAATCACGACTCTCATAACGCCTAGTAAGCAACAGAACACATAATTCTCAGCCCTCGGCATCTGCGGTACCACATTGCTGCAAACAGAAACGACATCCAGGACAAAGGTCTTTCTCCGCAAGACGCGAACCATGAGACCTTCAACAAACTTGCACAACGGCACTACCACTCTGCACTGAAAGAAGGCGTGACCAATGGTCTCGACTTCCCCAACACAGCGGCGGCAGTTTGGAGAATTCTCCAAGCCCGCTGCACAAAGTCTTTTGCCGACCCAGAGGGCTCCACGAATCACCTGCCAGGTGAGTGATGCCTCGTCGTTAGTGAGGCATTTCAACCCTGTCGCCCAAGGCCATATTGAGCGAGCCTGCTGCTTCGTAAGACCGAGCTCGCTAATCAGAGCATCTTGAACGGACCCCCGAACTAACACTTGATACAATGCCCTACGAGACAACGCCTGGACGTTGGAGAGGCCTTCCGACGCCCGTAAGAGGCATTTCAGAGCGCGACGACATTCGTGATAGAAGGAGCTTTCGGCTCGGGGTCTACGGCGGGCCTCCCCCTCGCACGAGTGCACACTTCTCAGGGACGGGAAATTTTTCCGGGCATCTTCCTTCCAGAAGGCTCCCACCTCGTCCGGTTCGCGACACAATCGGTCCAGGAATGCAATGCGAAGCATATGTTGACGAATCTCAATGCTTGGCATTCCCAGGCCGCCCTCAGCGGTATGAAGGCAACAGATCTTGCGAGATACCATAGCGGCCTTGCCTCTCCACAAGAAAGAGAACAAGAGCCTTACTAATAAACTTAGTGCGGTAAACGGAAGTGGAAGTACAGAGAGTCGGTACACGAGAATAGGATATATGTGAGAAACACATACTTCCGCCCTTCCCTTCAGGGAAAGCCTCCTCCGAGACCACAGACCAACCGCGATCTCGGCCTTCCCTCGTACCTCCGACCAATTCATTTCCAACTGGAGATCCGGACCGAACCAGACGCCGAGTATCTTGATCGGCCCATCCGTCCAGAGGAAAGGTCCGGGAAGAGAAACTCCCTTCCACGCACCCAATCGCAAGCCCACAGACTTATCGCGATTGATCTTGGCCCCTGTCACCATCTCATAACCACTGACCACTTTGCTGACTTCGTCAATCTCGGTTCTGCTCGACACAAGAACCGAAACGTCGTCAGCATAGGCAGAATACCTTGCTGAGGTGGTGGCCCCAGGCAGAGATATTCCACGCAGGACCGGATTCGCCTTTAACTTGCGAAGGAACGGTTCCAACGCAAGAACGTACAGCAAAGGCGAGAGCGGACAACCCTGACGAATAGAGCGAGACAATACGAAAGGCTTCGATCTTACTCCATTCACTTCCACCAGCGCACCGGGGGTCGCATACAAGAGTCGGATCCAGGAGCGAAAGTCGGCTCCGAAACCGGCCGCCGAAAGGACAGCCTCCAGAAAACGATGGTCAACCCTATCGAAGGCCTTGGACTGATCTAAATTGATCAGCGCGGCTTCACCGTCGACTTGTTCTAAGATCAAGCGTACCATATGCAGGTTATCCTGAATAGTCCTGCCCTTCACAGCACAAGTCTGCTCGGGACCAATCAGACTAGACAGGACAAGCTGCAAACGGTTGGCTAAGATCTTCGCCAAAATCTTTAACTCCGTGTTTAACATTGTTAAAGGGCGAAAGTTCCCTAACCCATCCCCACCGTTCTTGTCCTTACGCAGCAACTTGATCACACCCCTGGTGAAGCGTTGGGGTATAGACCCCTGCTTCATCCAGTGGTTGAAAATCAGCTCCAGCAAAGGAACAAAAACGGGCGACAGCCTCAAGTACACTTCGTAGGGAAGACCATCGAGTCCCGGAGACTTATCCAGGCCAACCTGCTTCAGCGCATCCCAGATCTCGGACTCTGTTATGGGACCCTCGCACCCAGCCGCTTCAGCTGCCTCGAGGCAGGGAAAGTCGGCTAAATAGGAGTCGAACTGAGCAGAGCTCAGACCGGGCTCCCTGGTGAAAAGATCCTGAAAGTAATCTCGAAAGACCTCACATATGCCCGCGTTTGTAGTCACGGTCCGATTATCCGGTAATGTGACGCACGCGATATGTCGTCGAGACGCACTCCTACTCTCCTCTGCACGCAATTCAGCGGCCATATTCGTCGCCTCAGAGGACATTCTTTTTAACCTAGCCCTAACTACCAGAGCTTGATCCTTCTTGATAAGCAAGGAGGCCAACTCTGCCTTAGCTAAGGCTACATCCCCACTAACACGGGATTTCACGGCCCGATCAACTTTTTCTTCTAAAGCAGTTTGCGCCGCTAATCTATCTCGATTGAGTCGACGACTAAAATCGGCAGCAAACGTTCTAATTTTGGATTTAAGTTTACCCCACCAGGCGTTCCCGAAAACCGCTCCCGACAATTCCCGTTGTATCATTAGTACCAGCTGGTCCCGAAATCCCTGCTCACCAAAAAGTGAACAGTTGAATTTCCAGTAACCAGCCAACCTAACCTTAGGCTTATCTAAGTTTACCCGGACCCGGACAAGCCTATGATCCGAATAAACTATGTAATGGAAACTTGGACACCCTAAGAGCCCTACATCGACTCTCTTAACTAAGACCCGGTCAAGGTAGCTCGCAAGCGTCCCAGGAGCCGAGTTGCCACTATTAGTCCAAGTCCATGCTACCTCCCGAGGATGCTCATTCCGGTACTTATCGACGAGATCAAACCCGCCGATAAAGTCCCGAAATGGTTTCACATCAGGATTGTTAGTACCCCGTTTTTTCCCTATACGATCTATATCGGGCTCAAGGACGGCATTCCAATCGCCCGCTAAAACTACCCGACGAGATGTCGTCAAAAACGGCTCGATCTGCCGAAACAGACCAGGTCGCTCAGCATGGGTATTAGGCGCATAAACGCCGATGAGACGTAAAGCCTTACCTTTTATGGTAACGTCCAGCACACAAAGCCTGCCCGCCGGATCTGCGAAAACAAGAGTACATGCAGCGTCTAAAGACCTGCTCACTAGCCAAGAGACACCCCTCGAACGACCATCAAAACATGCTGAATAAAGGGCGAACCCCTTAGACAGCACATCCTCACGATCATGAGAAGAAAACCGGGTCTCTTGCACACAACAGATATTAACCCCGAGGCGCTGAAGGTCGCGAGAGAGCCTCGCCCTCCGAGACTCCGACCTCAGGCCCCGGACATTTAAAGTAGCCAACCAGAGAGCCATAGTGAAAACTGATTAGGGTTGCTTACCTGCTTTGAACATGGCCGGGGTAAGGATACCGACAGCATCTCCCATAGACCCATGGCCCATCTCAGTGTTGATGTTACCGTCCTGGGAGATCCCGCCGATATCCCACGGGAAAGTGAGTTTAAGAGCCCTATAGAGGGAGGGGTGAACAAAAATTGGGACCCTCCCTGCACAAAATGAGTTCATTTTCCGGAGCTTGTCGCTCTGAATGATAGCAATGGGCGGGCTCATGTTGAACGAGGATATGGCCTCGTCCAACATGGCCCAAATCTGTTTTGCTCCCGTGTCAACGCCCACCACGGTTAAAACCCGCTGGGCATCTGGGAAGTTCAACGGGTTGTCGATGTCTTTGTCGCTGAACTGTTTGATGGACAGGAGGAACTTTAGATTAGGGATACGGTTCCCATAATCCCTAGCTTTTTCCGCCTGCCTAGGGGAGATTTTACAAATGTCCAATCCATGATTGAAAATGCCCTTTGGTTTTTTTTTCTTTTCGCCGGGATCTTGAGTGGGGCTTCGGGGCCTTTTGGTGACCGGTGGTAACATCTGAGAGGTTTTAGTGGGAGAAGGACTGGGAGTGTGGCAAGGAGTGCAGGGTTGTCTAAAGGGACTGGGATCTCTACTGAGCGGGATTTGGGATTGGGCATGGGAGGTGGACGGCATAGCAGGAGAAGGCTTCACTCTGGAGAGAGGGGTTGAAGTGGGAGGCATGGGGATGGAGGAAACACAAAGGGTGGCCTTCTTCTTGGGGGGAGATTTGATGGGGGAAATTAATTTAGGTGACTGTAAGGGGATGTTTTTTTTTTGAGGAGATTTTGTGGTTTTTTTTTGGTCGTCCAGATGTTTTTTGAGTTTTTTTAGTTTCTCCACTTTTTCGTGGCTTGGCTCATATCTCAACTTTTGCTCTTCAATTGAAAGAGTGGAGGTCGGGGCGTCGCCCTTGCTGTTGATAGAGGGAGTGGGACTGTGTGTGTCTTTAGTCCCCGAGGCTTCAGGGGACTGAGGACCCGCTGGCTGACGCTTCCCTCTGACCCTGCCAACTACCTGCCATTCCCCTTCTTCCCCCTTCTTAGCCACAGGAGCGGCGGAAGAGGGCTCTTCGGGGGATGGGGGCTTGGATGGTGACCCAACCGGGGGAACAACCTCTCCGGTCCCGGCAGCTGGCATGCCCATTACAGGCGCGGCGGATTTTGCAGACTCGGTCAGAGGGGGAGTTTGGTCTTTTGTGACCTGAGTTCCAGAGGCCTTCTTCTCTGGGCAGGAAGAGGAGAGATGACCAGTCACTCCACACTTCCAGCAGGCTGGTTTACGACCGGTCACGATGACCGGCAGCTTCAGGTCACCGACGTCAATCCAGTTGGGGACGGAGCTGAAGGCCTTACGATCGAGCATCATATCAAAGCTCCATCCCCCGGTCAGGCTATCGCAGGAAGCGGCCAATATTTCCCCGTATTGGGCCAGGAAAGCCGCGAGGTGTTCCCCGATAACCTGAGGAGGGACCTCGTACACTGCCACCCTGGTCCTTCGCCGACCCTCGTACTCTGTTCGGAGGATGAGATCTTTGGTGATTAATTCTCTCCGGGTGGCTCTCACGCAGTCTTCTGCAGTGGGCAGCAGCACGTCCCACATGAAGAAACCCTTGCCTTTGACAATTCTTAGGGGTTTGAACCCCAGGGACTCCAGTGCTTTAAACACTGTGTCTTTAGTCGAACGACAAATTTTGCGCGAACGCTTGTCGACGACAAAAACAGACACTATTCTTTTTTCGACTCTCTTCAGTTCCACTGGATCCTCCAAGAGCCCGTCTTTCACCACGAGGTGAGCGTAACTCTTGGCACGCTCCAGGAACTCCGCGATGTCGATAATACAATTCGGAGGGGACTTCCAACAAGAGGGCGAATCCCCGACCTCGGTACTAACTTTCGGCTTTTCTTGAATTTTTTCCTTTTCCAGGATTTCATTAGCTATCCTGGCTTTGGCCGCCTTCTTCAGGACGTCCACAATCTCCTCATTAGTAGGGGTTCTTGGCAGGGCAGGATATTCATTGGGATTATCTTTGTCTGGGGGGTCTTTTTTCGGGTTAAAAAGGTGCTTCCTAACCGATTTTTTTATGGAAGCCAGGGTGGAAGTTTTTTTCTTTGTGATCAGGAAAGAAGGGGCTTTTTTTTCCTTCTTCTCCATGATGAAGTAAAGGGGAGGGTCGGGAGTGGAGGAATAGGGGGAGGGATATTTACTAAATTTCGCCTAAAGGCGAAACAAAAAAGAACGAATAACGCCAAAAGGCGCAAAAAAAATAAAAAAGGGGGGGAATTAGACAAAAAAAGTTCAAAGAAAAGATAGATAAGAAAAACTAATAAGATTAACCTCTAGCCGAAGCTAGTTAAAAAATAAAAGATGGCAGACTTTAAGAAGCGAGACTAGACAGCTAAATTAAACAATTACAAACACAACAAAAATAACACGTAAAAAAAAACTTAAACAAATATCACCTAAAGGCAAAATAAAAAACACAAGGAGGAAAAATTAAATAATACAAAGAAAACGGTTCAAAACAAGGTAAACAAAGACAATAATAAACTTCGGCAAATAGCCGGAGCTATTAACAAAAAAAACAAAATGGCCGACACTAGTCGAAAAGAATAAACAAAAGAAAATACGTAACTTTCGACGACAACCAAAGCTAGAAACAAAAATTCAAAATGGCCGACCCACAGAAAAGCGAGTCGAACCGATAAACAAAGGAAAAATAAACAAATAAATTATACAATACAAGGATTACAAAACGAATTTAGTACAAACAAATTATAAAACGAAAAACACGAAAAAACGTTAGGTTAGGAAAGAAAACAGAAATTAAAATTAATAAACGCGAAAATCAGAAATTAAAGGAAAATGAAAATTTTAACGGAGGCTAAAAGGAAAAGCGTGGAAATGAAAAACAAAAATTAAAGGTTGGAAGGAAATTAAAACGGGAAACTAGAATAAAAAGAGAAAGCCTGCAAATTAAAAAGGGGTAAAAAATAAAAAACAAAGAATTACCGGGGGTAAAAAGAAAATTAAAAGGAAAACAAAAATTAAAGGGGGAAAATTGGAAAACTGAAATAAAAAGAAAAAATAACAGAAATTAAAAGAGGGGGGTAAAAAAAAAATGGAGAGAAGCAAAAATCAAAAGGACTTTTTTTCTTTTTTTTTTTTTTCTTTTTTTTCTTTTTTTTCCTGAAACAGTCAAATGGAAATAATAAAAAACAAACTTAGCTAAATACAATGCAACACAGAATTCGGGCAAACGAGCAGTCTGTCAGCAGTCAAACAGATTTCGGGCAAACGTGCAGTCGGTCTGCGGTCTACAACAAAGAGAAAAGGAATAACAAGACGGCCGTTGGATCTCGTGATAATATTTATTACCGTATACAAAACACGGTAAATGTGGCACAAAGCCAAAAATGGGGATTGGGAAAGGAAGGTCATCGCTTGTCTTAAAATTAAACTTAGCTAGTCGCACGCACTGACCCAAGCATACAAAACAATATTCCTTTCACCAAAACACCACATTCATACATACCATTCGTTCTACAACCACCAAAATACCTCATTGTCTCTATGAAAATCCTAAATAACCCCATATATACAATAAAGTCTGTTGGGGGGCGGGCATAAAAATTAAATAAAATAATCCCCAATGACTATATACAATATGCATACAAATATGTACAAGAAAACTAAACAAAATCATGTTAGTAATTAAAAACCCCCCGACAAATCCTAAATGTGCCAGTAAAATCAATTAACTGGGCGAAATCGACACGGGACTTTGACAATATAAAATACACATTTATCCATCCCAACCACTCGCACAAACACGCACTGATTCACACACAAACATACGAAAAGGATCACACACACGAAAACGAAAGGCGTCCCGCATCATCCAGAGAACTGAAATCACTGAGCACCTAAAGAGGGGAGGGATGGGGAGTTAAACTAAAGGAAAAGAAAAGGGGACAGAAAAAAAAGGGGCCAATGAGCAAACATACCTTAGCTAAGTTTACATAATCCTAAGAAACTAAAAATAAAACACCAAATACCCTAATCTAGCCTAAGCATGGATGGGTTGCCCAAGTTCAACCCAGGTAAACAATATCCTATGCCTAACCGGCATCAAAATGCCACTCAAGGTCAGCCCCTTTCACACGGCACAAACGCGCAAGAGTCACCCACCTTTCGCCAAATTCAGATGATGTGAGTCGCCGCCTTTCCGTCCTAATCTTGACTTTAAGCAGATGCCTAAAGAACAAGATCAGTTCGGAAGAAACAAACTTCTCGCCACCATAGAATTCCTTCTGACGCGTCGTCCAAATCACGACTCTCATAACGCCTAGTAAGCAACAGAACACATAATTCTCAGCCCTCGACATCTGCGGTACCACATTGCTGCAAACAGAAACGACATCCAGGACAAAGGTCTTTCTCCGCAAGACGCGAACCATGAGACCTTCAACAAACTTGCACAACGGCACTACCACTCTGCACTGAAAGAAGGCGTGACCAATGGTCTCGACTTCCCCAACACAGCGGCGGCAGTTTGGAGAATTCTCCAAGCCCGCTGCACAAAGTCTTTTGCCGACCCAGAGGGCTCCACGAATCACCTGCCAGGTGAGTGATGCCTCGTCGTTAGTGAGGCATTTCAACCCTGTCGCCCAAGGCCATATTGAGCGAGCCTGCTGCTTCGTAAGACCGAGCTCGCTAATCAGAGCATCTTGAACGGACCCCCGAACTAACACTTGATACAATGCCCTACGAGACAACGCCTGGACGTTGGAGAGGCCTTCCGACGCCCGTAAGAGGCATTTCAGAGCGCGACGACATTCGTGATAGAAGGAGCTTTCGGCTCGGGGTCTACGGCGGGCCTCCCCCTCGCACGAGTGCACACTTCTCAGGGACGGGAAATTTTTCCGGGCATCTTCCTTCCAGAAGGCTCCCACCTCGTCCGGTTCGCGACACAATCGGTCCAGGAATGCAATGCGAAGCATATGTTGACGAATCTCAATGCTTGGCATTCCCAGGCCGCCCTCAGCGGTATGAAGGCAACAGATCTTGCGAGATACCATAGCGGCCTTGCCTCTCCACAAGAAAGAGAACAAGAGCCTTACTAATAAACTTAGTGCGGTAAACGGAAGTGGAAGTACAGAGAGTCGGTACACGAGAATAGGATATATGTGAGAAACACATACTTCCGCCCTTCCCTTCAGGGAAAGCCTCCTCCGAGACCACAGACCAACCGCGATCTCGGCCTTCCCTCGTACCTCCGACCAATTCATTTCCAACTGGAGATCCGGACCGAACCAGACGCCGAGTATCTTGATCGGCCCATCCGTCCAGAGGAAAGGTCCGGGAAGAGAAACTCCCTTCCACGCACCCAATCGCAAGCCCACAGACTTATCGCGATTGATCTTGGCCCCTGTCACCATCTCATAACCACTGACCACTTTGCTGACTTCGTCAATCTCGGCTCTGCTCGACACAAGAACCGAAACGTCGTCAGCATAGGCAGAATACCTTGCTGAGGTGGTGGCCCCAGGCAGAGATATTCCACGCAGGACCGGATTCGCCTTTAACTTGCGAAGGAACGGTTCCAACGCAAGAACGTACAGCAAAGGCGAGAGCGGACAACCCTGACGAATAGAGCGAGACAATACGAAAGGCTTCGATCTTACTCCATTCACTTCCACCAGCGCACCGGGGGTCGCATACAAGAGTCGGATCCAGGAGCGAAAGTCGGCTCCGAAACCGGCCGCCGAAAGGACAGCCTCCAGAAAACGATGGTCAACCCTATCGAAGGCCTTGGACTGATCTAAATTGATCAGCGCGGCTTCACCGTCGACTTGTTCTAAGATCAAGCGTACCATATGCAGGTTATCCTGAATAGTCCTGCCCTTCACAGCACAAGTCTGCTCGGGACCAATCAGACTAGACAGGACAAGCTGCAAACGGTTGGCTAAGATCTTCGCCAAAATCTTTAACTCCGTGTTTAACATTGTTAAAGGGCGAAAGTTCCCTAACCCATCCCCACCGTTCTTGTCCTTACGCAGCAACTTGATCACACCCCTGGTGAAGCGTTGGGGTATAGACCCCTGCTTCATCCAGTGGTTGAAAATCAGCTCCAGCAAAGGAACAAAAACGGGCGACAGCCTCAAGTACACTTCGTAGGGAAGACCATCGAGTCCCGGAGACTTATCCAGGCCAACCTGCTTCAGCGCATCCCAGATCTCGGACTCTGTTATGGGACCCTCGCACCCAGCCGCTTCAGCTGCCTCGAGGCAGGGAAAGTCGGCTAAATAGGAGTCGAACTGAGCAGAGCTCAGACCGGGCTCCCTGGTGAAAAGATCCTGAAAGTAATCACAAAAGACCTCACATATGCCCGCGTTTGTAGTCACGGTCCGATTATCCGGTAATGTGACGCACGCGATATGTCGTCGAGACGCACTCCTACTCTCCTCTGCACGCAATTCAGCGGCCATATTCGTCGCCTCAGAGGACATTCTTTTTAACCTAGCCCTAACTACCAGAGCTTGATCCTTCTTGATAAGCAAGGAGGCCAACTCTGCCTTAGCTAAGGCTACATCCCCACTAACACGGGATTTCACGGCCCGATCAACTTTTTCTTCTAAAGCAGTTTGCGCCGCTAATCTATCTCGATTGAGTCGACGACTAAAATCGGCAGCAAACGTTCTAATTTTGGATTTAAGTTTACCCCACCAGGCGTTCCCGAAAACCGCTCCCGACAATTCCCGTTGTATCATTAGTACCAGCTGGTCCCGAAATCCCTGCTCACCAAACAGTGAACAGTTGAATTTCCAGTAACCAGCCAACCTAACCTTAGGCTTATCTAAGTTTACCCGGACCCGGACAAGCCTATGATCCGAATAAACTATGTAATGGAAACTTGGACACCCTAAGAGCCCTACATCGACTCTCTTAACTAAGACCCGGTCGAGGTAGCTCGCAAGCGTCCCAGGAGCCGAGTTGCCACTATTAGTCCAAGTCCATGCTACCTCCCGAGGATGCTCATTCCGGTACTTATCGACGAGATCAAACCCGCCGATAAAGTCCCGAAATGGTTTCACATCAGGATTGTTAGTACCCCGTTTTTTCCCTATACGATCTATATCGGGCTCAAGGACGGCATTCCAATCGCCCGCTAAAACTACCCGACGAGATGTCGTCAAAAACGGCTCGATCTGCCGAAACAGACCAGGTCGCTCAGCATGGGTATTAGGCGCATAAACGCCGATGAGACGTAAAGCCTTACCTTTTATGGTAACGTCCAGCACACAAAGCCTGCCCGCCGGATCTGCGAAAACAAGAGTACATGCAGCGTCTAAAGACCTGCTCACTAGCCAAGAGACACCCCTCGAACGACCATCAAAACATGCTGAATAAAGGGCGAACCCCTTAGACAGCACATCCTCACGATCATGAGAAGAAAACCGGGTCTCTTGCACACAACAGATATCAACCCCGAGGCGCTGAAGGTCGCGAGAGAGCCTCGCCCTGCGAGACTCCGACCTCAGGCCCCGGACATTTAAAGTAGCCAACCAGAGAGCCATAGTGAAAACTGATTAGGGCTGCTTACCTGTTTTGAACATGGCCGGGGTGAGGATACCGACAGCATCTCCCATAGACCCATGGCCCATCTCAGTGTTGATGTTACCGTCCTGGGAGATCCCGCCGATATCCCACGGGAAAGTAAGTTTAAGAGCCCTATAGAGGGAGGGGTGAACAAAAATTGGGACCCTCCCTGCGCAAAATGAGTTCATTTTCCGGAGCTTGTCGCTCTGAATGATAGCAATGGGCGGGCTCATGTTGAACGAGGATATGGCCTCGTCCAACATGGCCCAAATCTGTTTTGCTCCCGTGTCCACGCCCACCACGGTTAAAACCCGCTGGGCATCTGGAAAGTTCAACGGGTTGTCGATGTCTTTGTCGCTGAATTGTTTGATGGACAGGAGGAACTTTAGATTAGGGATACGGTTCCCATAATCCCTAGCTTTTTCCGCCTGCCTAGGGGAGATCTTACAAATGTCCAATCCATGATTGAAAATGCCCTTTGGTTTTTTTTTCTTTTCGCCGGGATCTTGAGTGGGGCTTCGGGGCCTTTTGGTGACCGGTGGTAACATCTGAGAGGTTTTAGTGGGAGAAGGACTGGGAGTGTGGCAAGGAGTGCAGGGTTGTCTAAAGGGACTGGGATCTCTACTGAGCGGGATTTGGGCATGGGAGGTGGACGGCATAGCAGGAGAAGGCTTCACTCTGGAGAGAGGGGTTGAAGTGGGAGGCATGGGGATGGAGGATACACAAAGGGTGGCCTTCTTCGGGGGAGATTTGATGGGGGAAATTAATTTAGGTGACTGTAAGGGGATGTTTTTTTTTGGAGGAGATTTTGTGGTTTTTTTTTGGTCGTCCAGATGTTTTTTGAGTTTTTTTAGTTTCTCCGCTTTTTCGTGGCTCGGCTCGTATTTTAGCCTCTGCTCTTCAATTGAAAGAGTGGAGGTCGGGGCGTCGCCCTTGCTGTTGATAGAGGGAGTGGGACTGTGTGTGTCTTTAGTCCCCGAGGCTTCAGGGGACTGAGGACCCGCTGGCTGACGCTTCCCTCTGACCCTGCCAACTACCTGCCATTCCCCTTCTTCCCCCTTCTTAGCCACAGGAGCGGCGGAAGAGGGCTCTTCGGGGGATGGGGGCTTGGATGGTGACCCAACCGGGGGAACAACCTCTCCGGTCCCGGCAGCTGGCATGCCCATTACAGGCGCGGCGGATTTTGCAGACTCGGTCAGAGGGGGAGTTTGGTCTTTTGTGACCTGAGTTCCAGAGGCCTTCTTCTCTGGGCAGGAAGAGGAGAGATGACCAGTCACTCCACACTTCCAGCAGGCTGGTTTACGACCGGTCACGATGACCGGCAGCTTCAGGTCACCGACGTCAATCCAGTTGGGGACGGAGCTGAAGGCCTTACGATCGAGCATCATATCAAAGCTCCATCCCCCGGTCAGGCTATCGCAGGAAGCGGCCAATATTTCCCCGTATTGGGCCAGGAAAGCCGCGAGGTGTTCCCCGATAACCTGAGGAGGGACCTCGTACACTGCCACCCTGGTCCTTCGCCGACCCTCGTACTCTGTTCGGAGGATGAGATCTTTGGTGATTAATTCTCTCCGGGTGGCTCTCACGCAGTCTTCTGCAGTGGGCAGCAGCACGTCCCACATGAAGAAACCCTTGCCTTTGACAATTCTTAGGGGTTTGAACCCCAGGGACTCCAGTGCTTTAAACACTGTGTCTTTAGTCGAACGACAAATTTTGCGCGAACGCTTGTCGACGACAAAAACAGACACTATTCTTTTTTCGACTCTCTTCAGTTCCACTGGATCCTCCAAGAGCCCGTCTTTCACCACGAGGTGAGCGTAACTCTTGGCACGCTCCAGGAACTCCGCGATGTCGATAATACAATTCGGAGGGGACTTCCAACAAGAGGGCGAATCCCCGACCTCGGTACTAACTTTCGGCTTTTCTTGAATTTTTTCCTTTTCCAGGATTTCATTAGCTATCCTGGCTTTGGCCGCCTGCTTAAGGACGTCCACAATCTCCTCATTAGTAGGGGTTCGTGGCAGGGCAGGATATTCATTGGGATTATCTTTGTCCGGGGGGTCTTTTTTCGGGTTAAAAAGATGCTTCCTAACCGATTTTTTGATAGTAGCCAGGGTGGAAGTTTTTTTCTTTGTGATCAGGAAAGAAGGGGCTTTTTTTTCCTTCTTCTCCATGATGAAGTAAGGGGGAGGGTCGGGAGTGGAGGAATAGGGGGAGGGATATTTACTAAATTTCGCCTAAAGGCGAAACAAAAAGAACGAATAACGCCAAAAGGCGCAAAAAAAAATAAAAGGGGGGGGGGGATTTAGACAAAAAAGTTCAAAGAAAAGATAGATAAGAAAAACTAATAAGATTTAAACTCTAGCCGAAGCTAGTTAAATAAAATAAAAAGATGGCCGACTTTAAGAAGCGAGACTAGACAGCTAAATTAAACAATTACAAACACAACAAAAATAACACGTAAAAAACTTAAACAAATATCACCAAAAGGCGAAAATAAAAAACACAAGGAGGAAAATTAAATAATACAAAGAAAACGGTTCAAAACAAGGTAAACAAAGACAATAATAAACTTCGGCAAATAGCCGGAGCTATTAACAAAAAAACAAAATGGCCGACACTAGTCGAAAAGAATAAACAAAAGAAAATACGAAACTTTCGACGACAACCAAAGCTAGAAACAAAAATTCAAAATGGCCGACCCACAGAAAAGCGAGTCGAACCGATAAACAAAAGAAAAATTAACAAATAAATTATACAATACAAGGATTTCAAAACGAAATTAATACAAACAAATTATAAAACGAAAAACACGGAAAAACGTTAGGTTAGGAAAAAAAAACAGAAATTAAAATTAATAAACGCGAAAATCAGAAATTAAAGGAAAATGAAAATTTTAACGGAGGCTAAAAGAAAAAGCGTGGAAACGAAAAACAAAAATTAAAGGTTGGAAGGAAATTAAAACGGGAAACTAGAATAAAAAGAACAAGGCCTGCAAATTAAAAAGGGGTAAAAAATAAAAAACAAAGAATTACCGGGGGTAAAAAGAAAATTAAAAGGAAAACAAAAATTAAAGGGGGAAAATTGGAAAACTGAAATAAAACGAAAAAATAACAGAAATTAAAAGAGGGGGGTAAAAAAAAATGGAGAGAAGCAAAAATCAAAAGGACTTTTTTTTCTTTTTTTTTTTTCTTTTTTCCTTTTTTTTCCTGAAACAGTCAAATGGAAATAATAAAAAAAACAAACTTAGCTAAATACAATGCAACACAGAATTCGGGCAAACGAGCAGTCTGTCAGCAGTCAAACAGAATTCCGGCAAACGTGCAGTCGGTCTGCGGTCTACAACAAAGAGAAAAGGAATAACAAGACGGCCGTTGGATCTCGTGATAATATTTATTACCGTATACAAAACACGGTAAATGTGGCACAAAGCCAAAAATGGGGATTGGGAAAGGAAGGTCATCGCTTGTCTTAAAATTAAACTTAGCTAGTCGCACGCACTGACCCAAGCATACAAAACAATATTCCTTTTACCAAAACACCACATTCATACATACCATTCGTTCTACAACCACCAAAATACCTCATTGTCTCTATGAAAATCCTAAATAACCCCATATGTACAATAAAGTCTGTTGGGGGGCGGGCATAAAAATTAAATAAAATAATCCCCAATGACTATATACAATATGCATACAAATATGTACAAGAAAACTAAACAAAATCATGTTAGTAATTAAAAACCCCCCCACAAATCCTAAATGTGCCAGTAAAATCAATTAACTGGGCGAAATCGACACGGGACTTTGACAATCTAAAATACACATTTATCCATCCCAACCATTCACACAAACACGCACTGATTCACACACAAACATACGAAAAAGGATCACACACACGAAAAACGAAAGGCGTCCCGCATCATCCAGAGAACTGAAATTACTGAGCACCTAAAGAGGGGAGGGATGGGGAGTTAAACTAAAGGAAAAGAAAAGGGGACAGAAAAAAAAGGGGCCAATGAGCAAACATACCTTAGCTAAGTTTACATAATCCTAAGAAACTAAAAATAAAACACCAAAAACCCTAATCTAGCCTAAGCATGGATGGGTTGCCCAAGTTCAACCCAGGTAAACAATATCCTATGCCTAACCGGCATCAAAATGCCACTCAAGGTCAGCCCCTTTCACACGGCACAAACGCGCAAGAGTCACCCACCTTTCGCCAAATTCAGATGATGTGAGTCGCCGCCTTTCCGTCCTAATCTTGACTTTAAGCAGATGCCTAAAGAACAAGATCAGTTCGGAAGAAACAAACTTCTCGCCACCATAGAATTCCTTCTGACGCGTCGTCCAAATCACGACTCTCATAACGCCTAGTAAGCAACAGAACACATAATTCTCAGCCCTCGACATCTGCGGTACCACATTGCTGCAAACAGAAACGACATCCAGGACAAAGGTCTTTCTCCGCAAGACGCGAACCATGAGACCTTCAACAAACTTGCACAACGGCACTACCACTCTGCACTGAAAGAAGGCGTGACCAATGGTCTCGACTTCCCCAACACAGCGGCGGCAGTTTGGAGAATTCTCCAAGCCCGCTGCACAAAGTCTTTTGCCGACCCAGAGGGCTCCACGAATCACCTGCCAGGTGAGTGATGCCTCGTCGTTAGTGAGGCATTTCAACCCTGTCGCCCAAGGCCATATTAAGCGAGCCTGCTGCTTCGTAAGACCGAGCTCGCTAATCAGAGCATCTTGAACGGACCCCCGAACTAACACTTGATACAATGCCCTACGAGACAACGCCTGGACGTTGGAGAGGCCTTCCGACGCCCGTAAGAGGCATTTCAGAGCGCGACGACATTCGTGATAGAAGGAGCTTTCGGCTCGGGGTCTACGGCGGGCCTCCCCCTCGCACGAGTGCACACTTCTCAGGGACGGGAAATTTTTCCGGGCATCTTCCTTCCAGAAGGCTCCCACCTCGTCCGGTTCGCGACACAATCGGTCCAGGAATGCAATGCGAAGCATATGTTGACGAATCTCAATGCTTGGCATTCCCAGGCCGCCCTCAGCGGTATGAAGGCAACAGATCTTGCGAGATACCATAGCGGCCTTGCCTCTCCACAAGAAAGAGAACAAGAGCCTTACTAATAAACTTAGTGCGGTAAACGGAAGTGGAAGTACAGAGAGTCGGTACACGAGAATAGGATATATGTGAGAAACACATACTTCCGCCCTTCCCTTCAGGGAAAGCCTCCTCCGAGACCACAGACCAACCGCGATCTCGGCCTTCCCTCGTACCTCCGACCAATTCATTTCCAACTGGAGATCCGGACCGAACCAGACGCCGAGTATCTTGATCGGCCCATCCGTCCAGAGGAAAGGTCCGGGAAGAGAAACTCCCTTCCACGCACCCAATCGCAAGCCCACAGACTTATCGCGATTGATCTTGGCCCCTGTCACCATCTCATAACCACTGACCACTTTGCTGACTTCGTCAATCTCGGTTCTGCTCGACACAAGAACCGAAACGTCGTCAGCATAGGCAGAATACCTTGCTGAGGTGGTGGCCCCAGGCAGAGATATTCCACGCAGGACCGGATTCGCCTTTAACTTGCGAAGGAACGGTTCCAACGCAAGAACGTACAGCAAAGGCGAGAGCGGACAACCCTGACGAATAGAGCGAGACAATACGAAAGGCTTCGATCTTACTCCATTCACTTCCACCAGCGCACCGGGGGTCGCATACAAGAGTCGGATCCAGGAGCGAAAGTCGGCTCCGAAACCGGCCGCCGAAAGGACAGCCTCCAGAAAACGATGGTCAACCCTATCGAAGGCCTTGGACTGATCTAAATTGATCAGCGCGGCTTCACCG
This sequence comes from Acanthosepion esculentum, assembly GCA_964036315.1. NCBI lineage: Eukaryota > Metazoa > Mollusca > Cephalopoda > Sepiida > Sepiidae > Acanthosepion > Acanthosepion esculentum. The sequence goes on along the minus strand of OZ038515.1, from coordinate 559,602 downwards.
TCGACTTGTTCTAAGATCAAGCGTACCATATGCAGGTTATCCTGAATAGTCCTGCCCTTCACAGCACAAGTCTGCTCGGGACCAATCAGACTAGACAGGACAAGCTGCAAACGGTTGGCTAAGATCTTCGCCAAAATCTTTAACTCCGTGTTTAACATTGTTAAAGGGCGAAAGTTCCCTAACCCATCCCCACCGTTCTTGTCCTTACGCAGCAACTTGATCACACCCCTGGTGAAGCGTTGGGGTATAGACCCCTGCTTCATCCAGTGGTTGAAAATCAGCTCCAGCAAAGGAACAAAAACGGGCGACAGCCTCAAGTACACTTCGTAGGGAAGACCATCGAGTCCCGGAGACTTATCCAGGCCAACCTGCTTCAGCGCATCCCAGATCTCGGACTCTGTTATGGGACCCTCGCACCCAGCCGCTTCAGCTGCCTCGAGGCAGGGAAAGTCGGCTAAATAGGAGTCGAACTGAGCAGAGCTCAGACCGGGCTCCCTGGTGAAAAGATCCTGAAAGTAATCTCGAAAGACCTCACATATGCCCGCGTTTGTAGTCACGGTCCGATTATCCGGTAATGTGACGCACGCGATATGTCGTCGAGACGCACTCCTACTCTCCTCTGCACGCAATTCAGCGGCCATATTCGTCGCCTCAGAGGACATTCTTTTTAACCTAGCCCTAACTACCAGAGCTTGATCCTTCTTGATAAGCAAGGAGGCCAACTCTGCCTTAGCTAAGGCTACATCCCCACTAACACGGGATTTCACGGCCCGATCAACTTTTTCTTCTAAAGCAGTTTGCGCCGCTAATCTATCTCGATTGAGTCGACGACTAAAATCGGCAGCAAACGTTCTAATTTTGGATTTAAGTTTACCCCACCAGGCGTTCCCGAAAACCGCTCCCGACAATTCCCGTTGTATCATTAGTACCAGCTGGTCCCGAAATCCCTGCTCACCAAACAGTGAACAGTTGAATTTCCAGTAACCAGCCAACCTAACCTTAGGCTTATCTAAGTTTACCCGGACCCGGACAAGCCTATGATCCGAATAAACTATGTAATGGAAACTTGGACACCCTAAGAGCCCTACATCGACTCTCTTAACTAAGACCCGGTCGAGGTAGCTCGCAAGCGTCCCAGGAGCCGAGTTGCCACTATTAGTCCAAGTCCATGCTACCTCCCGAGGATGCTCATTCCGGTACTTATCGACGAGATCAAACCCGCCGATAAAGTCCCGAAATGGTTTCACATCAGGATTGTTAGTACCCAGTTTTTTCCCTATACGATCTATATCGGGCTCAAGGACGGCATTCCAATCGCCCGCTAAAACTACCCGACGAGATGTCGTCAAAAACGGCTCGATCTGCCGAAACAGACCAGGTCGCTCAGCATGGGTATTAGGCGCATAAACGCCGATGAGACGTAAAGCCTTACCTTTTATGGTAACGTCCAGCACACAAAGCCTGCCCGCCGGATCTGCGAAAACAAGAGTACATGCAGCGTCTAAAGACCTGCTCACTAGCCAAGAGACACCCCTCGAACGACCATCAAAACATGCTGAATAAAGGGCGAACCCCTTAGACAGCACATCCTCACGATCATGAGAAGAAAACCGGGTCTCTTGCACACAACAGATATTAACCCCGAGGCGCTGAAGGTCGCGAGAGAGCCTCGCCCTGCGAGACTCCGACCTCAGGCCCCGGACATTTAACGTAGCCAACCAGAGAGCCATAGTGAAAACTGATTAGGGTTGCTTACCTGCTTTGAACATGGCCGGGGTGAGGATACCGACAGCATCTCCCATAGACCCATGGCCCATCTCAGTGTTGATGTTACCGTCCTGGGAGATCCCGCCGATATCCCACGGGAAAGTAAGTTTAAGAGCCCTATAGAGGGAGGGGTGAACAAAAATTGGGACCCTCCCTGCGCAAAATGAGTTCATTTTCCGGAGCTTGTCACTCTGAATGATAGCAATGGGCGGGCTCATGTTGAACGAGGATATGGCCTCGTCCAACATGGCCCAAATCTGTTTTGCTCCCGTGTCCACTCCCACCACGGTTAAAACCCGCTGGGCATCTGGAAAGTTCAACGGGTTGTCGATGTCTCTATCACTGAACTGTTTTATGGACAGGAGGAACTTTAGGTTTGGGATACGATTTCCATAATCCCTAGCTTTTTCCGCCTGCCTAGGGGAGATCTTGCAAATGTCCAATCCATGATTGTAAATGCCTTTGGGTTTTTTTTTCTTTTCGCCGGGATCTTGCGTGGGGCTTCGGGGCCTTTTGGTGACCGGTGGTAACATCTGAGAGGTTTTAGTGGGAGAAGGACTGGGAGTGTGGCAAGGAGTGCAGGGTTGTCTAAAGGGACTGGGATCTCTACTGAGCGGGATTTGGGATTGGGCATGGGAGGTGGACGGCATAGCAGGAGAAGGCTTCACTCTGGAGAGAGGGGTTGAAGTGGGAGGCATGGGGATGGAGGAAACACAAAGGGTGGCCTTCTTCTTCGGGGGAGATTTGATGGGGGAAATTAATTTAGGTGACTGTAAGGGGATGTTTTTTTTTGGAGGAGATTTTGTGGTTTTTTTTTGGTCGTCCAGATGTTTTTTGAGTTTTTTTAGTTTCTCCACTTTTTCGTGGCTTGGCTCATATCTCAACTTTTGCTCTTCAATTGAAAGAGTGGAGGTCGGGGCGTCGCCCTTGCTGTTGATAGAGGGAGTGGGACTGTGTGTGTCTTTAGTCCCCGAGGCTTCAGGGGACTGAGGACCCGCTGGCTGACGCTTCCCTCTGACCCTGCCAACTACCTGCCATTCCCCTTCTTCCCCCTTCTTAGCCACAGGAGCGGCGGAAGAGGGCTCTTCGGGGGATGGGGGCTTGGATGGTGACCCAACCGGGGGAACAACCTCTCCGGTCCCGGCAGCTGGCATGCCCATTACAGGCGCGGCGGATTTTGCAGACTCGGTCAGAGGGGGAGTTTGGTCTTTAGTGACCTGAGTCCCAGAGGCCTTCTTCTCTGGGCAGGAAGAGGAGAGATGACCAGTCACTCCACACTTCCAACAGGCTGGTTTACGACCGGTCACGATGACCGGCAGCTTCAGGTCACCTACGTCAATCCAGTTGGGGACGGAGCTGAAGGCCTTTCGATCGAGCATCATATCAAAGCTCCATCCCCCGGTCAGGCTATCGCAGGAAGCGGCCAATATTTCCCCGTATTGGGCCAGGAAAGCCGCGAGGTGTTCCCCGATAACCTGAGGAGGGACCTCGTACACTGCCACCCTGGTCCTTCGCCGACCCTCGTACTCTGTTCGGAGGATGAGATCTTTGGTGATTAATTCTCTCCGGGTGGCTCTCACGCAGTCTTCTGCAGTGGGCAGCAGCACGTCCCACATGAAGAAACCCTTGCCTTTGACAATTCTTAGGGGTTTGAACCCCAGGGACTCCAGTGCTTTAAACACTGTGTCTTTAGTCGAACGACAAATTTTGCGCGAACGCTTGTCGACGACAAAAACAGACACTATTCTTTTCTCGACTCTCTTCAGTTCCACTGGATCCTCCAAGAGCCCGTCTTTCACCACGAGGTGAGCGTAACTCTTGGCACGCTCCAGGAACTCCGCGATGTCGATAATACAATTCGGAGGGGACTTCCAACAAGAGGGCGAATCCCCGACCTCGGTACTGACTTTAGGCTTTTCATTGTTTTTTTCCTTTTCCAGGATTTCCTTAGCTATCCTGGCTTTGGCCGCCTGCTTAAGGACGTCCACAATCTCCTCATTAGTAGGGGTTCGTGGCAGGGCAGGATATTCATTGGGATTATCTTTGTCCGGGGGGTCTTTTTTCGGGTTAAAAAGATGCTTCCTAACCGATTTTTTGATAGTAGCCAGGGTGGAAGTTTTTTTCTTTGTGATCAGGAAAGAAGGGGCTTTTTTTTCCTTCTTCTCCATGATGAAGTAAGGGGGAGGGTCGGGAGTGGAGGAATAGGGGGAGGGATATTTACTAAATTTCGCCTAAAGGCGAAACAAAAAGAACGAATAACGCCAAAAGGCGCAAAAAAAAATAAAAGGGGGGGGAATTTAGACAAAAAAGTTCAAAGAAAAGATAGATAAGAAAAACTAATAAGATTTAAACTCTAGCCGAAGCTAGTTAAATAAAATAAAAAGATGGCCGACTTTAAGAAGCGAGACTAGACAGCTAAATTAAACAATTACAAACACAACAAAAATAACACGTAAAAAACTTAAACAAATATCACCTAAAGGCGAAAATAAAAACCACAAGGAGGAAAATTAAATAATACAAAGAAAACGGTTCAAAACAAGGTAAACAAAGACAATAATAAACTTCGGCAAATAGCCGGAGCTATTAACAAAAAAAACAAAATGGCCGACACTAGTCGAAAAGAATAAACAAAAGAAAATACGTAACTTTCGACGACAACCAAAGCTAGAAACAAAAATTCAAAATGGCCGACCCACAGAAAAGCGAGTCGAACCGATAAACAAAGGAAAAATAAACAAATAAATTATACAATACAAGGATTACAAAACGAAATTAGTACAAACAAATTATAAAACGAAAAACACGGAAAAACGTAAGGTTAGGAAAGAAAACAGAAATTAAAATTAATAAACGCGAAAATCAGAAATTAAAGGAAAATGAAAATTTTAACGGAGGCTAAAAAGAAAAAGCGTGGAAATGAAAAACAAAAATTAAAGGTTGGAAGGAAATTAAAACGGGAAACTAGAATAAAAAGAGAAAGCCTGCAAATTAAAAAGGGGTAAAAAATAAAAAACAAAGAATTACCGGGGGTAAAAAGAAAATTAAAAGGAAACAAAAATTAAAGGGGGAAAATTGGAAAACTGAAATAAAAAGAAAAAATAACAGAAATTAAAAGAGGGGGGGGTAAAAAAAAATGGAGAGAAGCAAAAATCAAAAGGACTTTTTTTTTTCTTTTTTTTTTTTTTTCTTTTTTTTTTTTTTTTTCTTTTTTTTCCTGAAACAGTCAAATGGAAATAATAAAAAACAAACTTAGCCAAATATAATGCAACACAGAATTCGGGCAAACGAGCAGTCTGTCAGCAGTCAAACAGAATTCCGGCAAACGTGCAGTCGGTCTGCGGTCTACAACAAAGAGAAAAGGAATAACAAGACGGCCGTTGGATCTCGTGATTCCCTTCCCCCGTCTTCCGGTATCAACCATTATTTATATAGTTGGTAGTCACCTATGCAGATTAGGTGGATCCCACCACAACAATAAGTACAAATGAACACAATAATAAAGAAATAATAAAAGTATTTATATAAAAAAGGAACGCTGTTCCTAGATCTCTTGCGGAATTTTCTGTTAACATTAACTAGAATAATTCCACCAAATATATGTTTAATATATGCTTCCTTTGATAACACAGACTAGTATTGCACTAAATTACAAATCTATGATAAACAGAACGCCTTGATTGAAGAAACCGAAATGTGATTCTACAGAAGGATGCTGAGAATACCATGGACCGAACATGTGAGCTACGACTTTGATTTGATGGATTCGTTTTTTTATGGCTTATCAACCCTTTGTAGGTTATTTAAAGCCAGTATTTTTTTAGACTGTAATTATTTGGGGGGCGAGATAACAATGGGTTAGTGATACAAGTCTTAATAATTAACCCATATCTGTTTTCTATCTGCGCTACTCCTCTGTTTGTAATCGCGTCAATAACACGGTGAGATGGATAAATTGTCGTCTCAATTACACAAAAATGAAAGTAACACTGACATCTCATTTTAATAGATATATTTACCAAAATTACACAAAAATATTTTGAAGTACTGAAAAGTAAATTTATTCGATAAAATTGCATCTCTTCTGAACCAACTCTGCCATAATCCTTGCTTTCGGTTCATCTTTAATGTTATAAAGAGTTTTTTATCTCTCTCTCTCTCTCTCTCTCTCTCTCTCTCTCTCTCTCTCTCTCTCTCTCTCTCTCTCTCTCTCTCTCTCTATCTTTCTATCTATCTCAACTGCACTCCACAAATAATAATCTAGGGGGTTGCAGTCGGGAGAGTTAGGTGACCACATGTAAGGGGTGGTGTGATCGCACAAATTGTCTAACAGCGACGACTGGGTTCTCCTGTTTGTGTGGCATGGTGCAGCGTCCTGTTGCCAGACATAGGGTCTTCCAGCAGCCACCCTTTTCATCCAGGGAAGTACTATCTCCTCAAAACACTCGATGTAGGCCTCCGTGTTGAGTTTGCGGCCCTCAACAACAAATTCGGGACTTCTTTTTTTATCAAAAAGATAAGAGTGAGTTTTCCAAGCTGCCGTACCTTCGTAATCACCATTAGACTCATCCAAATCTTCTGCATTGTCCTCAGATTGACACCCAAACACTCTGTTCGTATTGATGCTTCCGGCGCGAATGCCAAGCAGTACAGCATTCCGTTTCCAAATTTATCGAGGAGTGGACTGCGTCATGGTGCTCTTTTTTTATCACAGACTGTGCCGAGTTTGCCGTATTATAATGTGCAGTCGACTAAATCGAAAACAAACAACGAAATTAAAAAATATAAAATGGCGACAATTATTCAAGCTAACCCTGTATGTGCAAAACAGAATCCACTGACAAATCAGGCTTTTCATTTGATGACCACCTTTCAAATTAAGATATGCTAGTGATATCGCTGATATATTTGAGCTAAGAAATGCAGAAATTTATCAACACACTTACCAAAAAATTCAGATATAGTAGGTCTTTTTATAAATATATCTAAAATAAGGTACATGACCTCCGATAAAGATAATACATCTTTCAATTTAACAGTCGATAGAGAACAAATCCAATAAGTAACTCAATTTATCTATCTAGACCAAAATCTTTCATCTTCGAATGAAAGTTCAATTCCTGTTCAACATGTAATAGATCTTGGTCAGACAGCATTTGAAAAGAACTAATCACAAAGTATATGGCGCATTTACACAATTTAAAAGCCGTGCTAATATAACTGATTATCAATACATTATTCTCAATTTATTTTTAGTAAAGGGCTTTTTGAAAAATTACGCAGTTATAAGTTTTACATGATCGTATGAATATTTTTATAATTTTGCTGAAATAATTATCTGCAAAATGCCTATTTTTATCGGCTTGGTCTAATTAAATTATTTTACTCCAATAAACAGTTTTAATTAAAAAGGAAAAATAAAGAAATATTTTTAACTAAAACTGTCATTTTATCTGTAGTGCTGCAGGGGATAACATATATCTGTCTGCAGGGCAGAATTTTATACCTTCACGTGTAGCTTATTTAATTGTACGTTTTTGCTTTTATCAAATTCGCCATTAAAATTCCACTTTACAAACATGATTTGAAGATTAATGTATACGCTTTATTTTTATGTACGCGTAGCTTATCAATGCAGAAAATAAGTTTGGATTATCGACTTCAGATTATTATTATTATTAGTAGTAGTAGTAGTAGTAGTAGTAGTAGTAGTAGTAGTAGTAGTAGTAGTAGTAGTATTTTCTTTGATATCTGGCGTTTACACATTTCTTTTCGGGTCCCGCCCAGGGACCTAAGGTTAGAAATGGCATCATGACACTTTCCACTGCAAAAAAAGAAAAACAATTATTGCATAGATAAAGCCCTTCGTAAAGTGTGGGCTGTACTTGTCAGAACAATTTTTTGTATCTCTTTGAGGCATGGACTTCCAGGGATCCCTTCAATTAGTCTACTGGAATCTTTTACAACCAGTCCAAGGGCTCCAACTACAACAGGGATTGTTGATGTTCCCATGTGCTACATTTTATTATTATTATTATTATTATTATTATTATTATTATTATTATTATTATTATTATAGTGGTCTAAAATAATCTTCGAAGTTCTAATCACCTGAAGAATGCCAGGGCGTTGTGAATATGGTAGTGAAGATGAGGATAACAGTTCGAATAATGTAAATAATGTAAGTAATCATAATACTTCATCTTAGAGATATAGACAGATGGTGATTGGTTTTGTAAAAAAGATCGCATAAATTTACAGCTGAGTCCCAGATAGAAAAACCATCAGGACGAGTAAAGCAGTGCGCTTAGCCGGTCTCCAATTGACTGTGTTCCCAATTATCGAGATGTGACTTCCAAGACACTGTGACTGCATCATCCTTTAAAGTTTGAAGCGGAGGGAGTCAGTTAATAAGTGACACGCCCAAATGATGAAGATGAGGCAAGTGACAAGCGAAACCGAGGTACTAAAATGTATATTTACTGCAGCCCATTGTAATTCGCCAAAAGGTCTCATGAGGAAAGAGGTCTTGCAAAGTTTGATAATCACAGGACAGATTGAAGGCAAGCGTACTATATGACAGTGAATGCTGAACAATCTCTTCACAGATGAAGAAGAATCTTCAAGCAACAGAAACAAAATACTGAGAATAACATGGACCGAACATGTGAGCAAGGACGAAGTTCTAGAGACAATGGCAACAAAAGGTTACTTCTGGTGAACATCTGGAAAAGGCACATGTAATTTCTAGGACACGTAATTAGGAAAGAAGGCTTGAAAAATTTGATACTCACAGGAGAAACTGAGGTTAGAAGAGACAGAAGAATAATAACGCATAACCTACCTGAGAAATTTGAGCTAATTGATGGCTAGGCAAGATTTGGGAGCGATAACAAAAAGAGAAAAATTTTAATAGCTACAAAGGACAGGAAATTTTGGAGAGTCATGATTACCAACGTCCTGAAGGGACACGGTACATAGAAGAAGAAAAATGTGTACATGTTAACATCAATCATTTAAGATCAGAATCCAAGAGTACCATACCCCGTGTGGCATTATAACTTTTCAATCCCTTACTCATTCATTTACATATTCACTTTAGTTATCGCTTACTCACATCTTCATCGCCTTCGTCCGTATTCTTGCCGATTCGAACAAAGCTATTTGCGTTGACCCTTTCAACTGAGTACCGAGTTCGATCTTCACTGTGTGTCCTATAACAAATTCAACATTTAATAATCCAATAATTATTGATCTATATATAATCGGCCAGCCTCACCTAAATTAACCAACATCCCGTAATTTTTACTCATTATAACACATCTAACTATTTATAGAATAAGATTCGGATTCTTTATATATTCTTAATTGATTTTTTTTTTTTTTGCGGCTTATCAGGTTATATAAATCCAGAAAATATTTTAAAATTGTAAGAATACTTTGGAGATAATAATATTTTACTAATGTTGTAGCATACCTACTGACGATAATGGGTATGTCCCCTTTCGCATAAATACAGTAGTGAATACTGTATGTTGATCTGCAGTCGGAGATTCGTCTCCAGCTGTGCTGGTCAAACTCTCTACCTCCGGGCAGAGAGGATCCCCAGAAGAGGCTATGTCGAAGGGCAGAGTCTCGTCTCGGGAAACAGCTACCCGATCCCATTTTAAATGGGGTCTACGGGGAGTTTTTGCCCGAGCCTATGGGCTCGGATACCCCACATTAATTTCGGCCTTGTGCCATATCTGACCACGTGGGATGGTTAGTAGATATCCTGCAGTTGGAGATTCGTCTCCAGTTGTGCTGGTCAAAACACTCTGCCACAAGGCACAAAGGATCTCTAGATGAGGCTATGTCGAAGGGCAGAGTCTCGTCTCTGGAACCCAGCTACCCGACCCCGTTTTATAATTTTTGGCCGAGCCTATCGGATACCCTACATTAATTTCGGCCTTGTGCCACATCTGACCGCGTGGAGCGGTTGGTAGATATCCGACAGTTGGAAATTCATTGTGGAATTCACTTGACTCACTTCTAGCAATTGACTACTTCTTCTACGCACCGCTGGCGAGTCTTATATGTGTTGTTCTTGTCCTAAGTATTATCGTTCATTACCAACCTTTGTGTGATTATTCTATTCAGTAAACATCACTAGGTTACAACAACTAATGAAAGCCTTACTAATTAACCCATAATTGGAGAAGAAGAGATGAATTCATACCTTTCCCAATGGTATTTGCACGTAAGTGCATATAACGAACCCGACTGGAATTGGAACACAGCTATCCGATTTCTAATTCTGAGTCATTATCTATGTTGAAACTTGACTAATGCATGGAATAATAATGCAACACAAAATGTACTTAGAACAAAATGTATTGAAACAAGAAAGTGTACACAATATTTACATATAGTCTTTTGTATATTCCTGGGAAGACCGTTCCTGGAGAATGTGTTGACTAAGTCGCAGTCGGGCAGAGTCTCTGGTTGAATCTCTTGATTCGGTCTCCTATATTCCCGGTACCAACCATATTTATATAGTCGGTACTCCACTATGCAAATTAGGTGGATCCTACCACAACAATCTATTACACCACCTATGCATCCAAGCAGTCTGAGGACTATCGAAAGTAGCTCGTCGAAGACCTTAAGGCGAACAGCGTGGGCACCATACCATATATGGAAGCCGTATTCCATGCAAGGGTGAATGGTTGATTTATAGATTTGAAGGATGGACTAGGGCGAGAAAACCTTCCTGACATGACACAGGGAACCAACTTTCCTGGCGGTGGATGAAGCTATTAAAAGTTGGTTCTCTGTGTCGCACCAGCAAAATCCAAAACAGTAATTACCTGTAGAAGACTTTTATATGCTGGCGATGCGACTGATCCGAGTTTTATGCCTATCATTTCATCAGAGAAACTGTACCTGATAGAAGAAATTCGATTACATTTTTGAATCAATGAACAAAATTATATATAATACAGCTCATAACATTCTTGAGGAAAATTGGCGGTTGACAAGTATTTTATCACTGGATAAAACTGATAAATGTGCGGCATCTTTCTCTGTATCCTCACAAACCTAAACATTGCCGGAGGTTTCTGGAGAGTCTCAGTTCTTTGTCAAATTCTCGATTATATCTAGTGTATGTAGGGGGTGACAATTTGTTAAATAATAGTTTAGCAGACTACTATTTTTAGGGGGAACTGTATCTCAGCTGCGACTTCCTGAGGTTGACCTTCGAGATCAGATGCAAGCCAAAACTAGAAAATCGATTTTGATTGGCTGAGCTAACGCGAGAATGATATATAGGAAAATGGTCCGAGGGAGTCGAATCTTAACCGTCAAACAATGTAGTCGTGATTTCTTTCGTCTCTGAAAATGATCCCCAGTTAGGGGGAAACGACCCCCACTGGATAGATAGAACATGTCGACATGAACGTTAGTAAAATTCTCAGTGTTGAAGATCTTTTATCTCTGGACTCAAAACAACTAGCGGTCACCGGCCGCAAGAGAAGAATACAACAAATTCCAAGTACTCCTACTATTATAGGTACCACCTTAAAATGTGTATTCCTTTCCCTTCTCCGGTCTCCCGATGGCTTGGTATTGTTTTTATCTCTGTTTTTATTTCGCTTTCACCCTTCAATACATTAACACGGCCATTTCCCCGATGTGGCAAGTCTTCTTTTCTTTGTTTACGATTACATAATGCGGTAAAATGTCTGGAGAATTTCACACTCCCAGGATATAACGAATGCAAGGGAAGCAGGGAAAAACATCGAGTAAGCTATTTACTGAGTGTGTGTTAACGGACAAATACAAAACTTATTTAAGTCAAAAAGAGAGAGACCTAAATCCATGGAGCTCTCCTCGTCTTCGTCCTGAATGTGCAAGACGCATAATAAAAGTTTGCTCCTTTCAGCATATAGTTGTTGTCAGTATAAGCTGCAGGTAGACATCTAGCATCGGGGAATACTCGGATTCCAGCGACAAGCGATTGCGTTATTACTAAGAAGGACATTACATTCAAACAGCTTCTTCTGGCGATGCCAAAGCAGCTAGCTTGCTCAGGCACAGTTTGTTTACCACCACAGAGTCTACCTGCGGCTTATACTGACTACAACTATGATGAGCTGACCTTAGTTACAGTTTCTGGGAATGAGCGCATTATCTGGCGTGATCAAACGTCTGAACAACACCAGTGCGCTCAAACCCTCGGTCACGATGACTTGCGATTTCGTGCTAGAACACCGAACGGCGATTCAATTTCACTCACTTTCTCAGGTACTTTCCATAGCTGCACGCTGGGATACCCCCCTCCAACCCAATAGCATCAAAAAGCCATCTCCCGAAAAATCAACCATGATGAGATTCGAACCAGAGTCTCATGGTCAAAAAGCAAACGTTCTAACCATTCGGCCAGACAGATATAGATGTACATTGTGTATTTAGTCAGGATTATCGCGTGGTATGGTTTTAGGTACTTTCCAAAGGTGATGTGTGCTGAGATCGCCTCTACAGGCCGATAAGATCAAAAAGTCACCTTCCTGACAAATCGACCACGGTGAAATTCAAACCCGTATCTCATGGTCGGGAAGCCCACTCTGGCCTCTTCATATTCTTATTAATAAAATACAAAGAGATTTGTTACAATTTACATGGCCTAGCGTGTCTTGGACGCGAAAGAACTGGCAGTACTAACAAACGTGGCTCAACACAACACTTTCTGTGGAACGTGACAGAATAGAGAAAGGTTGGTTGTTTGGGGTTTTATGGCATATCAACCACTATGGGTTATTTAATGCCAGATCCAGTATTTACTAAATATATCAAAAACGTATAGCTGACAACATCATTGTTTCAAAAACGTATAGCTGGCAACATCATTGTTTCAAAAACGTATAGCTGGGAACATCATTGTTTCAAAAATGTATAGTTGGCAACATCATTGTTTCAAAAAAGTGTAGTTGGCAACATCATTATTTCAATGTGCTGGAAAAGACCTGGAAGTTCACTATTTTCCCATAGCTGGGACCCCAACAAGTGCTAACACCCCGGGTCAGGGTGGAACTGGGAACACCAGCAATTAAGAGGTGGTTCCACGCTTCCTCAAAATCTCCTGATCAGAGGCCTTGCTGTTGGATGCAGTTTAACGTCGTACCCAGGACGATAGAGAAAGGATTGCAACGTCTCGTCTCTGGGAAGGACTTTGTCGAGCGGACAATAATCCATCACTCACAAGGTCGCGAGAAGACGATTCTGACCTCTATCTAGGCTGGAAATTAACGATTGGGCTTAATGCACTCTGTTGTGTAATGAATATCAGCCCTGGATAGTCGGAGAACCGAGTTAAAATTCCAGTTGGGTTCGTTATATTCACTAACGCGCAAATGCCCTTCAATGTACCTCTTCCCCCCACAGCTATGGGCTGAATAACAGGACAGACAAAGTCTTCTAGTTGGTTGGCAAGTATCTAGCGCAGAAAGAAACGGGAACCCCTCTTCGGGGAAAATCTGTCTAGTCAGTCATTAATCCATAGATACATGATCGCACAAATGTGTATCACGTATGGGACTTAACTGATGACAGAGAACATAGCAAGTTGAGTCAAGTTGCTTATTGGAGAGATTCAAAGAACTGACCATTTTTCCAGCCTCCTTAGAGGTGGATCTTGTATATGAAAGAAACGGAAACCTACTTCTGGAAAAGTTAATTAGCCACCTTGAAAGAACATACAACTCATTATAAGAGATGAGCATCCAATGTCTGCTTATTGATAATGAAAAGGCACTAATTTAGTTTCGGGTCTGTTGAATGTTATAAGCCAGTCCTTCCTTCATTGTGCCGCCAGAGATAGTTTAGAGAAGAGATCAGCTGCCAACTTCTGGGCATCTAGATTTTCAAGAGACACCGATATACTGTTGTATCATCTGCATTAATACATAAAGGTTGCTGTAAGAGGGTCGTGTACTTATCCGTATTCTTAACAAAAAACTCCTGCGTAGGTGCAATCACGATTCCTTTTCTCGATCTCTTTCACAACTACAAGAAAAAGGAAGGAAACACTGTCCAAAATGCTTGTAGTCAAGAATAATATTTGCTAAATCATGCCATTGCCATTACAAAATTTTGGTAGCGCATGCGTAGACGTGAGCGTACAAGCAGACGAAAGCCTGTGCGTGCGTGCTAACAAGCAAATTGCCTTCAGTAATGACGTGTGGATCATTGTGAAGAAAAGAAAGGACTAAGTGTACAGTGAACATAGAGCAGTTAAGTTTTCAGGTCAGTAAAGCAGGTTTAAGCGCGAGGAATTATCGTGTCTCGATTCGACAAGGTATTACTTTAACAATGTCACTAAGTGCTTTGAATCTAATCCTGTCTTCCATTCCATCAGGAAAGTCAAGCAATTTTGATCTTGGTCGTTAGCCGTGATGCGATAGCAATTCTCCGGCGGGGAATTATTTCCTTTGCATGTTCTACGGTAGTGTGAATTGCCAATATTTGCAATAGGTTTACTATCAATTATTTTTTTAAGCGTTTCGCCCCAGGCAAGGCGGGAAGCCACTGGCACGCAAGGGGTTACAGAGAATTGGAGTGAGACCAAATAGGAGTGATAGAGGAAAAGATGAAGAGAAGGATAGGGGATAGATCAAGGCATCTGGAGACATCGATTGACATTACTTTTGAATAGTTGGAGATTATAGCTATCAAGGAAACAGGAAAAGAGGGAGTTTCACAAACGAGAGGTGCGAGACATGAAGCTATAGAAGTAGAAGAGACGACTAGTAGAACGCGAAGTCTGGGAACCAGCGAAAGCAGCTCATCAGAGCAGTTACCATGAAAGTATTTGTAAAAAAAATAGAGGGAGGCGACGGCACGTCTGTGAGAGAGCAACTGCAGACAAGATGCCAGATCAGGGCCAATCACATTGCATATCCGTCTCTGGATCTTATCAAGAACCTTGAGAAGGGGCACCGGACCATATATGGTAACAATACTCCATGCGAGGGCGAATGGTTGATTTGTAGATTTGAAGGATCGACTCCGGCGAGAAAATTTTCCTAGCGCGGCACAGGGAACCAACTTTCCTTGCGGTGGACGAGATGGATTTCAAAATAAGACCAGCGTAATGTTAGCGTACAATATTCTGTTTTGTACATATCTGTCGATCTATTACGTGTGTGCAAAATTTCCCAGCAATTTTTTTATCCAAGATTGAATATATAGTTAAATACCGGTTTATCAATGGAAGGACCAGCAAACTCATTTAATATGTAGATATATGTCTGGTCTCTGTATATTCTTATTATTTTATTTTCAAAACGTAGAGGATCGTGGCTCCCCACAACTTCCTATAATTTGTAGCTCATAGTACTGTTTGTCTTTCACTATCCCTCCCACTCCCTGCTCTGTCATAAATTTATAGAAGCTTGTTAGATTGGTTTACACGTTTTTCCCTCCATGGCGTTGTTTATTCCAGGCCAAGTCATAGTGCATCTGAAAAGCATAATTGGCGTTCCACTGGGAATGAAGAGTTTTGGTTTTAATTTTAGTTCTCTGTTGTAGTTGGCTTTTGATTTTTTTTGCTTTTTCAAATGGAATAAAATTAGCCTATTTAATTGAAGTAAGAAGATTTATTTTATTTGCTTCGAACTTGCTATATTATTTCATTTTTTCTTTGCAAGCACAAACTCTTTTTGCGAATTTCACTTAAAAGGGGAAACAGGAAACTTGGTCTTGTGACTTGGAAGCTAATTAAACATTTTTGAATGTTAATAAAATACTGTACTCTATGAAATCAAATTTATTTTAGCATAATCTGTATTTCCGTTTCTCGCAAATGAAAAAACGTATGTTGACAATTTTGCCTCTCTTCTTATATCAAAATGTAACATTTTCATTTTACTTATTAAAGAAATAATTTATTAATTTAATAATTTATTAATCCTAGTTTTTCTTTCTTATAAATGATACAAAGTCTCACCCAAGAGATTTACTTGTAATAAAGTTCTGTTATATTTCATTTTCAACAGACTTTACCTCAGAATATGCTTTTCTTTGATTCTTTTTTTACACCGACATATTTATTTTAAAATTCTTTATTAATGTTACATAAAGTTAATTTAGTATTATTCTCTGTGATATGCCTATTCATAACAACATATATAGGCTGATAAAATTCAATTTTTTACAAGTTTTTTATTAAAATTATTTTATATACAAAGTAATTTGTGTTTTTTAAAATTATATTTTAAAAAACGGGGGTTGAATTTTAGTTAAGGTAACTGTTAAAAAACACAAAATTGGAGAAAACGTAATATTTATACCACTAAATTAAGGAAAAATCATTTTTTAATCGGTATCACGTTATGCAATGCAGTAAACCCACTAAGACACAAGAGGTTAACGGGTGTGGAAGAATTAGAAACAGAACATCAACAATGAGCGGGAACAGAAGAGTAATCATGAGTACAGTAGATAGTACATTGCATTAAACATTGTTGCAGATTAAATTTGGCTGCAAAGCATGAAGTCGAAAGCGAGAAGTGTGAGAAAAGAAACTATTAGCATAGAACTTACGGCTATAACTTGCCAGGACAACAGTAAATTGATGAGATTTTGACGCCTGTCTAGTACTGCGCTTAAATTTAAAAAAAAAAAGTCTGCATATCATAGCGAAGAGCGATATTTATTTGTATAATGACACAAAATGTGGCACAAGGCCAAAATGTGGAATGGGGGGAGGGCGGTCTTCTTCTGTCTTAACATTAAACTTAGCTAGCCACAAACACTGACCCAAACATACAACAATATTCCTTACACTAAAACAAAATATTCTTACTTAACCTTGCTTACTACACCCACCATAATACCTCATGTCTCTATGAAAGTCTTAACTAGTCCCCAAATGCACAATTCATTGTCTGTGGGGCGGATAAAACAACAATTTCAAAAATCTAAGCCCAATAAATATTTACAAAAATGTACAAAACTATTACCATAGCAAAGATCTCATCCAAACCGCCACCATCGAAGTATTTATAGAAAAGTCACAGAGAGGAAAAGCTTGAATGAAAGAGAGGGTTTAAGTGTCTGAACTAGTGGAACTCAAAAATGGCGCTAATAAGAACATTTTCCATGAATAAAACTATAGGCTTGTAACATTGAGTTTGTGGAAAGCAGTTGGATAGGGGGAAATAAATATGTCTCCACAATAATGCGTAACAGATTCTGAACACTGTCGAAACAGGAAAGTGACGATTGAGCTGCCTCAACAAATACATGGCAGCAATATGTTTTTCTCCTTTCGTTTAATCTGACTCTTGTAAAAAGAAAGCATACGAAGAGTTGGGTTACTTACTATCGCCTGAAGAATTACAATCAGAGTATTGAAACATGAAAGGTTTTGTGTAGCGATTTCAATATGTTTTTATTATAATCTTTTATAATAAGAATAATATATATATATATATATATATATATATATATATATATATCTTATGCAATCTTACATTAGATATATATATATATATATATATATATCTTATGCAATCTTACATTAGAAGATGCACATATCCACTACAAAATTGTTTGACGTTGAAACAAAAATGTACAATTTTGTAGTGGATATGTGCATGTTCTAATGTAACACTGCATAAGATAAATATTTACGAGCACTGTTTTAAATTAATGTTTTGAACGCTGTAATCTTACTGTTCGTTCTCCTACTTTGATATACATACACACACATACACACACACACACATATATATATATATATATATATATATATATATATATATATATATATATATATATATATATATATATATATATATAAAAGTGAACATTGAAGTCAACACTTTCATGCTAGATGCAATCTTCAGGCCACCATTGCATCTAGCATAAAACAGCCTGTTTTATATTTATATTACTTCTTCATATATATATATATATATATATATATATATATATATATATATATATATATATATATATATATATATATATATAGCATAATGAGAGGCCACGTATACTTTCTTGATATGTATATAATATCTGGATAAAATAAATGAAACAAAATTGGGTGTTTTTTTTTATGAAAGTATTTATTTCTGTGTTTTTGTATATATTTATTTATTTAATATTTCAGACCACCTAGGTCTTTCCTCAGAAATCAAATGAGATACTGTGTTTACAGCGTTTGTTTACAGCGTTTGTTTACAGCGTTTGTCGTGAAGCGTGCATGTCACGTGATGTGCAATGCGACTTTGTTTGAATTTTTGGCGGAATTTATTATAACCAGATATTATATATATATATATATATATATATATATATATATATATATATATATATATATATACTCTTAAGGTGTTCTATTCATGGGATAATTACTCAATATCAGAGATAGAGTGTGTGTAAATATATAATTAAAGAAATTAATTTGAATTTAAAATTTTAGGCGCCCCTTTTCTTCGTCGGCATGTGTTGTTGCATCAAATGTAAACATCACTTTAGTCCTAAAAGACGCAACGCATTACACGAAAACTTGTACCAGAAAGAGACAGAGAGAGAGAAAGAGAAGAATTCAGTTATAACTAGCATCAAACGTGATTTCCTAAGATCAGCTCTTATTTTGCGTCAGGTCAATAATCTCTGAGAACATGGCGAAACCTCTTGTTTTACTGTCAACGTCATCTCCTTCAGAACTTTATACTCTTCATAACGCAACTATTGGCACAAAATACGGTAATTATTCCTCTTTCAATAATCTGCATTCGCAGATTTCAAATATCGTAAACTCATAATATGACTTTTGAAAGAACACTTGTGCGATTTTATTGCCTGAATCGCTTCAAAACAATATGATGGCAAACGTGTATATCCCTTCATGGCGGCTTTCATATTACCGTACTTTATTGTGTATGATACAACTTGTGGATAATACGTGGCTTTGTTTCTGAAGCTAAAAGCAGGGAATAAATTGCGACCTCGTAATACAGCCAAACCCATAACAAAAACCCAATGGACAAATCACTGTGGACAAAAACCCAGCGGGTAAAAAAGCCAGTGAACAGTCGCATATAAGATTAATTAATAAGATTAGATGTAGAATCCATCCGTATTGTATTCTATGAAGATATGTTCGTTGCCACGCGTTCGTTTCACGTGATCATTCATAATTCAGTCAGTTAAATAATATAATATATACTAAATAATAATTCAGTCAGTTAAATAATATAATATATACTAAATGATAATTCAGTCAGTTAAATAATATAAAACATCAGATACATGATCGCGTAAACGTGATACACGCTTAGCCGATCATGTATCTGATGTTTTTCCCCGCAGTAGGTTGCCATTTCTTTCTGCGGTTGCCATTCGCGGCGAGAGAACGCGGTCTGATTTGCTATTTACCCATAGCTGGAGGGTGAAAAGAAGAGGATTCATACCTTTTCCAAGGGTATTAGCACGTAAGTTAATGTAATGGATTCGAACTCAACACTCCGCTTTCTCAATCCGAGACGCTATCCATTAGTCCACCATGACTCCTAATCTATGCATTTATAATTGGAGCTTAAATTTATGAGCACGAAATAAGTGTATATATTGGGCATTGTGTTTGTCGTCTCAAATTGACAGTGTATTTTGACTGTTGTCCATATAAGTCAATATTAAATATTCTTATTGTCTCGATTTTACATTAAAATCTGAACAAAAACTTCCTTGAATTGTCAATGGTAATTTTGTTCATTTTTATATACGAGACTTGTATTTATTTTGTCCATTTTGGGGATAAGAAACTTGGATTTTGTTCATTGGGATTTTTTCCTGTTCTCAGTACAGCCATTTGTATGTAATATTTTTGGGGGGAAAGTCGTACCATATTTTCCATTAAAATCTCAATGTCGTATCCACAAAAAAAAACTCTTCTAATATTTTATGATATTGATATAGCGGTATAATTATGTTGGGATTCTTTATTTATCTATTTTGTATTGTCTTATTTTTCTCGAATCGTTTGAAGCTTACAAACTGGATATTTTGTCTCAAGAAACGGATGACCATGAATCAACAACCTCACCCCGTGGGAATTATCACCCCATTTTTTTAACCTGAAATCAAAATAGTACATGATTTAATATAATACAATATTTATGCCTTTTTGGTAACAGTTTTATCAAAACATTATAGATTTTGTGTATTCTATTCATTATTTTTTTTTTTTACCAATTTCAGTGTAATTCCTGCTTTTTTGAGACAAAAGACTTACAATTAGGGTGATTCCCAAAGAACAAATTTTGCCTACATATCAAATAACTTTTGTAAACAATAGTTAATAATACCTGCTGACTTTGTGTTTTATTACCTACTGTGCTGAGTGTATTTGCAATTTTGCTGTTTCAGGTATAAGAGTTTAAGATGAGTAAAAAATTTCGTACTTGTACAGTCGCATATAAGATTAATTAATAAGATTAGGTATAAAATCCATCCGTATTATATTATATGAAGATATGTTCGTTGCCACGCGTTCGTTTCACGTGATCATTCATAATTCAGTCAATTAAATAATATGATATATACTAAATAATAATTCAGTCAGTTAAATAATATAAAACACGACCTCTCCCTCCACATTTTTACCCAAATTTTTGTTCAAGATTTCTCATATTGTGCAATATATTGTATCATGCGTGTACAAATTAATTTTTCAACAAATTTGGTCTACAGAAATTTGACTAATTATATTCTTTGCGAAGTCTGCGGTAATTAATCGAACTTTTTGGCGTCATAAAGAGCACGATGTCAAGGGTCAGCTGTACACATGTATTTGTCATTTACTTTTAACTTCTCAACAGCATAAGTTGAAAAAAATAATGCTTACTTTTTCTGGGGTCCCCATCTCCTTCTAAATTACTATATGCCTTTCTTTTTCGTTATACGCGACATGGGGGTGATGAAATATTTTCCATCTAGCCCATTTCTTTGCCCACAGATGAAAGGTTACTAACCACTCACTGCTCTACTGTGCAGTCACGTGTAGGACGCTGTGTTTACAGTCTATGAGAGCCTCCTTCTGGCCCTAAAAATGATGGATCTCTGAACAACAGTCACTTTGTGTTGGCGTATATCGAATTGGATCCTTGATTCAATCTCTGGGCTCAAAATTCCGAGGAAGTTATCGAATACGACGGACGCCTGAGAAGGCCGGGGACACATTACTAAAAAGTGGTGGTGATAACAAATAAAGATTAGGGTAACAGTACGAATAAAATAATGTCTGATAACAAATTGCCCCTCTAGATTGCCTCCCCCCAGAGTCTGTATTATTTAGATAAAGTTTCAATCAAGTTAAATTAATTCAAATAAATCACTGATTTTGTTTTTGAATTTTCATTGTCTTTTTAAAAAAAGAATTTACCCTCTACAAGGCTTGAGAGCTACTCAAGGTAGAGGATTACTTAACGAATGTAAGAGTAGGTGGTAGGATTTGTTTATTTTTTATGGTCAATCAACCCTTTGTATCTTAATAAAAGCTGAAACAGATTGAAAGAAGGTTGCTTACCAATAAACAGTGTTGTCAAATGAACCCCTCCCCATCTAAGTACTGACCAGGCTCTATGCTGCTTCGTTGATTGAAAGAGAACCACTATTTCAAACATGATTGGACAGGTGGTAAGAAGTGAAGATTATGAGGATAAGGCGGGTTGATAGAGTTTGACCCATGACTTGAAGATGTTAAGTTGTACTATTCAGGGAAGCACCGACGTGGGAGTCTGGTAACGATAATTCTTCTTGGAAAATCGGCATATTTTGGGGGGAGAAAAAGAATGCCAGAATTAACAACTGAAAATGCCTATTCATCAAGCTGTTATCTGATCCACAGAAGAAGATAGATGCCAGATGCCCTAAAGCGTGTGTAATGATCAATTCCGCTACTGATCAATAAATGTGAAATAGTCAAAACAGGTCAACCTGATCGAACCCAGATGTACCTTTGCAATTATTGCTTTTAATTTACTAATTGCTGATGTAAAAAGAAAAAAATCCTTCAATAATCTTCTCATATCCATTTTGCAAAAATCAGGAAAACCTGCATTTAATTAATGGTCGCTTATATCTTATTTAAAGCAAATGTTCAGCGTGAAGAAATCACTTCCGGTTTCTTGCTCCCCAGTCAACTTTGATCTTCAAAGCTTTACAGACAATTTTAATCGTTATCGTCTGTTTCCTTTTATTAGCCTCTCTCTCCTTAATATTAACCTTCCGTTTCATTGGCTTTGATTGGGGTTGGATTATTTTTTATGGTATACCCCTATACCAGGATAAAAAATTTCTTTTCTCTCACAAGTTTCTCACATTCTTTAATCTTATAGATTGATGCTAGTGAGAACTAGTTATTGCAAGATATTTCAAAATTCCATGACGGAACCGTTTTAGCCGACATCGTAGAAATTCTTCAAAGTACGACTATAACGAAACATCACGAAAAAGGCGCATATAAATTATCTTTTCCTCTTTTCACGGTCATTTCATTTGAATCATTTTAAACAAGGCAATAAAGCGACTAAGATGGAAGCAGACTGTGAGAGACTAAAAAAAAACATCATTAAGGAGAGAACAAAAAAAGAACACGAATTAAGAAGGAACTGTCAGCATATAACTTAGCGCTTCACAATGCCATTTCAACAGTAACATGATGAAATCTTGCCACTTATCTAGTACTACGCTTAAATTCATAAAGTATACGTACTATTTTTTTTAATAGATTTCACCTCCAAGAAAGGTAGTATAGCTACCAAGACACAAGGGGTTAATGGGTGTGAAAGAGTTAAGAAACAGAAACATGATCTGGAAAGATAATCTGGAAAAAATGTAAAGAAATAAAGATTTTCGCAGGATTTTACTTACAAATTTACTTCAAAATTTTACAATTTCAAGAATAAATCTAAATAAAGTTGGTATCTTTTGTATTAGATATATTAAATGGAAACTAGATTCAAACGAAAATTCTAGTTATGAATAACCACGAGCAAAATATGCGATTTTATACTGTATTCGATAAGTTCAAAAAATTGCAAAAGATTAGAAAAAGGCTACTTAATGAATAAGATTTGTTAGATCATAATTAATAAAAAAAAATAGATAAAAATGTATATAACACCGTTATAATGCTGGGCACGAATTAAAAGAGAAAATGCTTTAAATTTGCATTGTTTATTGGCTGAAACCTTCATCCTTCAATTCCCAAAACAACACCAAACAGATTTTTCGAAAAAAAAAATTGGAAAATAAAGGATGAAGGTTTGAGGCCACACATAGTCTGGAAAATTATAGGTTCTGCACGAACTGTTAATAGTCTTAGAGATAGGTATGATTCATGTTTAGAAGAAAAAAAAATAAGATAATAAAATACAATAAGCTAAACCAACTATTGAATCAGAGGAATGAATTAGTGTTAAAATGTCGACATAAAAACAAATCAAAGTTTCCATAATATAGTTTTAATTTAATTAGCTACCATATTTTCTTAAAATACTTTTACTTGAATTAGCTACCCAAGCGTGTACAAAAGATGAGTCATCAGAAGGATAGAAGAAATCGATTGACACGCCATTAACATTTTTAAAGATTAAAGTTGGCTGAAAAGCATTGAGTCGGAAAGGCGGTTCACAAGCGAGAAGAACGAGAAAAGAAACTTTTAGCATAGGGCTTACGGTTAAATCTAGATATTCCAACTGTAAAAAGATGAGACTTTTCGCCAATCTAGTACTGAGCTTATAGTCGCAAGCTGTAGGAGGAAAACTGCTCAGAACAATTACATGAAAATATATATATACATCCCTGGTCAAAATCTTAAGACCAGATACAAAAGGGTTTTTAAAAAAATATAAAATATTTTTACTTTAATTTATTTGCAATGACTCGTTGCGAAAGACCCCGTCTTGGAACTACAACAATCCTGCTCTGTTCAAACTTTGTTAAAATGTTACCCTTAGCCATTTTAAAATCTGAAATGTAATACTGGAAATGAGCTACTTAGATGTTTAAACGCCTGAAGCTATGAACACACTGACTAGTTCTAAAATTTGTGTCCATTAATTTGTCTTTTTACACATGGTCTTATCTTTATGACCAACTAAAAAAAATCCTTTTTTCAATCTTTGTTTAAATTAATCAATTAAAAGCTTAAAATTTTCACTTGTTTGTTGATAAACTACATTTTCTAATTAAATGTAAATGTTTCGAAAATATATTTTGATTAATGTAACAGTATTTTATAATTTTTAACCTTTTTGTATCTGGTTTTAAAATTTTGACCAGGGATGTATGTATATATGAATATATATATATATATATATATATATATATATATATATATATATATATATATATATATATATATATATCCAATTTCTTTTCTCACCCTCACACTCATTTCCTTTTTCATTGCATATACTGTTTTTTAATTACATTAAAATCTTCCGTAGAAACCTGAAGAGCGGGAGCGAAACCGGTTGCTTTCCTTTTTATTCTTTGCTTTAGTATTTTAATATGTCTAGTAATATTAAGCTTAACACCTTCATTTCATATATATATATATATATATATATATATATATATATATATATATATATATATATATATATATAAGGCACAGGGAAGCTACGTTAGGGTGGTGGGAAAGTGACTGAAACCGAGATGTCAGGTCAGGACCAATAATATTTCAGATTCTTCTTTCGATTTTATCTAGAATCCCTAAATAAATAACAAAGGCAACCGACCAGATTTGGCAGCAATATTCAAAGCATAGTCGAATAGTAAGTAGATTTATAAATAAGTAAAATAAATTCTGGCCACAAAAATTGTCTAGCACGACACTGAACCAACATCCCTGAGAGCATACCTACTAATTGATTCAATATACTCTTTCCATTTCGTAGCAGCGAGAAACGTAAACCCGATAAGGCGCAATGAGAAACTCTCCTGAAGGTTAGCATCAGCCATTCTGAAGAAATGCAAAATGAGTTCTTTCAGCAGATTAAAAGAGAGCACTTTCGTCTTGGAGGAGCATGCAATATCTTCATGATAGCAGAGACTTATTGCATCAGCTAAGAAGACAAATAGAAAGAAAAGGGGATGTTAAGAAGTGAAAGCTCAGTGAGAAGCACGTGAGTAGGCAGTCAAAGTGTTTACCAAAAACCTTGCAGAGAATACTTTTCTCACATTCTCTTCTGTATTTTTCTTTCAGTAGAAAAATAATTCCCTGTTGGTGTCCAAATGGTTAGAACACTTAAAGATAACAATACTAGTTGCTGAAACATATCGTTGAATCTTTGTAGACTATCCATGTCTTAGGCAGATTCTTCTCTGACCTTAAGTAACTTGAGCAGTTTTAAATCTAAAAAATAATACCTTCTTTGATCTTTTACACTATCCTTTTTACACTATCCTTTTTACACTATCCTTTTTACACTATCCTTTTTACACTATCCTTTTTACACTATCCTTTCCCCCAAAAGTTTTCTTACCCTGAGTAATTTTTTTCTTTTTTCATTATAGACACGCATGTTATCGGTCTGTAATTAGCTGTAATTTGTCTTTTGAGCATGCCTTCATGGATGAAGTTCTTACGTCCTTTTATCAACCACCGAGAGGTACTTGATTCCATTTATTATCTGTATAAATGTTTGGTAAATTTTTCTTGATATCTATGAACCAGACTACTAGAATCCGTGGATTTAAGCTTGTTCTGGCTAATATAAGTTTATCATTATTATTAAAAGAGGGATCTTAACGCGGACCAACGAAGTTAAGCAACCTCGAGCCTAGCAAGTACCAAGATGGGTGAATGTTAAGGAATACCAGGTGCTGTAAACTTGAATATGCTAGCAGTGCAATGGATAATGGCTCGGAATTGTTAATCGGAGAGCCGAGTTCCAATTCCAGTTGGGATTGGTATATTCACTTATGCGCATTTCCCCTTGGGAAAGATATGAAAACCTCTTCTCCCTCACAGCTATATGTTAATTAGTAAGACTTGTATCACTAAATCATTATTATCTCAAAAAAATTCTTACAGTCTAAAGGTATTTCCTCGATTTAAATAATCTGCAATGGATTGATAAGCCGAAGAAAACGAATCAATCAATCAAGGAAGTACTGATTAGCTGCACAGTCATGTCTTTTAGATTAATTTACATTCTCTGGAATATAAATGTATAGAAACTACCATGGCCACAAAGTTTGTTTGTTTGGTTTGGGGTTTTATGGCATATCAACCACTATGGGTTATCTAATGCCAGATCCAGTATTTACTAGATATATCAAAAATATATAGCTGGCAACATCATTGTTTCAAAAACGTATAGCTGGCAACTGTTTCAAAAAAATGTATCCCCTGGCAACATCATTGTTTCAAAAAAAGGTATCCCTGGCAACATCATTGTTTCAAAAGCGTATAGCTGGCAACATCATTGTTTCCCATCACATTTTAGGGGTAAGGTGTTAGTATATTTAGTGTAGGGTTTGAGAGGGAAAGTTAATTGTAAGTTGTAGTTGCTTTGGGATGGGTTAGATGTGATGGGGCATGACATGACCAGCCGATTGATCGGATCGACGGCCTTTTGGTTGGACGTAGTTTATCGTCATACCCAGGACGCGGATGTAGTTTATCGTCATACCCAGGACGCGGATGTAGTTTATCGTCATACCCAGGACGTGGACACACCTTGGGATTTCACTATTTGCCCATAGCTGGGACCCTAACAGGTGCTACCATCCCGGGTCAGGGTGGACCTGGGAGCATCAGCAATTAAGAGGTGGTTCCACGCTTCCTCAAAACCTCCTGATCAGAGGCCTTGCTGTTGGATGCAGTTTAACGTCGTACCCAGGACGTGGGCCACAAAGTGAGTGGTCAGTTTATATATTGACTTTTATATAGAATTGATACCCCACTTTATATCCACATTATACTTTCTTGTTTGTTGATCAAATTCTGATTATGTATGAATCAACCACTCTCCCACCATCTATGGATTAATTAGTAAGATTTGTATAATTATTATCTCCCCGACACCAAAAAAAAATCTTTCAATCTAAAAATATTTTCTGGCTTTAAATAACCTACAAATGGTTGATAAGCCGTAGAAAATGAATCAATCAATCAATGAAATATTGATTAGCTTCACAAGCATGTATTTTAGATTTATTTACATTCTCTGGAGTATAAACGCATAGAAATTATTGTGCCCGCAAAGTGAAGGAACAATTTACATAGTGATTGTAATATAGAATCGACCCCCCAATTTATATACACATTATAATTTCTTGTTTTTTTTTCATATTCTGACTTGGTAGGAATCTATCTCTTCTACTTCTAGCTATGGCTTAATTAGTATCACTAAATTATTATTTTCTCAGAAAAATTCTTACAATCTAAAAATGTGTTCTTGCTTTAAATTACCTGCAAATGGTTGGTAAGCCGTAGAAAACAAATCAGTCAAGTGTTTACTGGGCACATGTATGACAATCAAACGTGTGTGATATGGTGAAAGGTTTTGATAAAAGTAGTACATATCCTTGGAGATATGACCCAATCGAGATAGCTAGTCCACCGCCCGACGGTCTCCGATCAAGGCTGTTTTAGGTATCTGGATATGATTCCCAAATTGCCTTGGCTGCCTCATCTTTAAAATTTAAAAGAAATAAATCGCTCGAAGGGATATAGCAGTAATACTCTATATTGGTCTAACTTGATTCTTGTAAAATTAAAATACAGTGTAACCCGGATATAAGAGACCCAGATATAAGAGAAACCCGGATATAAGATAGATTTTCTCTGGTCCCAAATTAGAGCCATACTTACCTAAACAAAATAGACCAAAACCGGATATAAGAGAAACCCGGTTATAAGAGAGATTTTCTCTGGTCCCAAATTAGAGCCATACTTACCTAAACAAAATAGACCAAACCCGGATATAAGAGAAACCCGGATATAAGATAAATCCGGATATAAGATACTTCTCCAGTTCCGGCAACTCTCTTATATCCGGGTTACACTGTATAGCAGAAGAACTCTATCAAGGATAGAAAATGGGGTTGAGCAGCCATAGTCCAGATATGGCAGCAATACTCTATTTCAGTCTAATTTACTCTTGTAAAGTGAATTTTGGTAATAAGACTCTATCTAGGTTGAAAAGTGAGGGTCGAGCAGCCCTTGCGTCTTTAGCAATTAATTGCATACAGTGTAACCCGGATATAAGAGAGTTGTCGGGACCTGCGAAAAACTCTCTTATATCCGGGTTTTCTCTTATATCCGGCTTTGGTCTATTTTGTTTAGGTAAGTATGGCTCTAATTTGGGACCAGATAAAATCTCTCTTATATCCGGGTTTCTTTTATATCCGGGTTACACTGTATATGAATTCTATTTAAAGAGAACTTAAGTCCTAATAGTAGTTCAAAGCAAACAGCATGTTTGGGAGAGCAAACGTTTATTGGACTGGAGAAAACCCAGAATTTGGTAGATGATGTTGAATTGATACTAGTTTTGTTTTGTTTTGTTTTTACGTAATATTTACTTGATTAAAAAAATCATTTCACCCCGAAGCAAATACGATAATGCCACTAAGGCACCAGAGGCTACTGCGATTGAAGCAGAATGAGGATAAGTAAGAAGGAACCGGAAACCCTGTATTAAAGCGGAAATATAAGATAAATATCAGCTCCTGTTCAAAAAAACTGTGGAGGTATATGAACTGGAAATTGAGGAAATAAATAAATCTATTTAATACTAAAAGTCTTTGATTGCATTCGTGCTCACGTTGTCCGTCCGGTGAATAATGATATAAGTTAATCTGATAATTATTTATATTTCAGATTTCTTTAAACAAACATTTAAAAAATTTTTAAATATTTTAAAGTTAATCTGATCTAAAAAATATATATATTTAAGTGAATAAGATTTAAAATTACGAGTTGTTTATACACTAATTATTTATATTTTAACTTTCTTCAAACAGACAATTTTTTTCATTAAAATATTTTAAGTTAAAGAGAGACACAAAGAGATTCCGCTTTAAAGTTTCATCCGTTTTTTGTAGAGTAATTATTTCAATTTCAGCCCTCTTTAAACAAACAATATTTTAAATATTTTAAAAATATTTTTGGCATAGTGAAAAATAGGTTTAAGTTAATCTGATTTTAAAATATTTTAAGTGAATAAGATCTAAAAATACGAGTTGTTTATACAGTAAGTATTTTTATTTAAACTGTTTTCAAACAAACAATTTTTAATTAAATTTTTTTTAAGTTAAAGATAGACACAAAGAGTCCCCGCTTTGTTGTTTCATGAAGTTTTTTGTAGAGAAATTATTTATATTTCAGCATTATTTAAGCAAACAATGTTTTAAATATTTAAAAAATAGTTTTTGGCATATTTAAAAATATTTTCAAGTGAATATGATTTTAAAATATTTTTTGGCATATTAAAAAACTATTTTTAAGTAAATTTGATTTAATATTCAAGTTTATCCCGGAACTTCTTTTCCTATTAAATCTTGTAAACGATCAGTAAAACGTTAAACATGAACTTGTATACCAAACCATTGATGACACGAATAATTGAAATATTTAACTGTACCATAAAAAAATAACTTTCTTTTTAATGGTATGTTTAAATCAACTTCAATGTTTTATAACCTGAGCCGACAGTGTCCAACGGGTCACGGGCAGTCTAGCAGTAAATAAAATTTTAAAGTTTAGGCAGAGACGTTAGAAGTATAGAGTTGAAGTAGAATTTAGAAAGAAGGGATAAACCTCTACTCCTGTTCAAAAGACTAGGGTGAAGTTTAATACGACTGAAAGGCGAACCTATAAAATTTATCAAGAAAAAAGTGGAAGTAGACTTTAGAATGATTTGGAAACCCAGCCATAAACAGAAAACAAGGGATAAATCACAACTCAAAAACTCCAGAAGGATATGAACTGGACGACAGGCAAAACAATTTTTGGTAGCATTATTTTATATTTATTCAAAGAAGAACAGTTCAGATTTTTTTCTATCAATAGTCCGTGGTAGCGTTTGCTGGAAGTTGTCGTGCCTCTTATATCTATATTTTTTTCTACACAAACCGGAAGTTGACCGCTCGACGACTCAAAGACTGCCTAAATATACGTCTTCTGAGCATTGACCCTTTATATGCATCCGCTTTAACCAAAAACAAAATGAACATTTACTTCACCAGCGCTCTTTTCCTTCTTTGGTTGCTGGAGTAATGGCGTCCGCAAAATGATGGTTTTTATGAAAAAAGAATTTTAAAAAAATATATTACAAAAGAGTTTTAAAAAAATATTCTCCATATTCTTCGAACAAGTCAACCCCCTTTTGAGTATATGTAATTAAGACGACGTTCTGGCCGATCTATTTTTCGGTCATCATCAAACTGAATTCCCTGAGATAAAAAAGAAAGAAAATCTAACGCTGTGAAAATGGATTTCCCCGGTTAGTGTATTAGAGAGCATTTTTTTATACCCTTTGGAGTTACATTTTGAAAACGAGAGATCAACTATTTGTTTATGGAACTAAATCTTATTAATTGTCGTGTTAATAAAAATCATGTTGCCGATTTTTTTTCAAAAAACGGGCTTAGTGATACCTCTTCATATAACTATATCAGTAAAACAGTTGTACACCTGAAGAAGTTTCTTTAATAGATCGAAACTTTGTGGCAACAAGAGAGCAACTCGAAAATTCAGTCAGTCGTCCGAAATATATGTATTTTCCCATTCTTCTATCTTCTCACCACCCCCGCATTATGTGCCTTTTAAATTTCAACTGTCTCTTCTTGACGTTAAGTCTAAGTGCCATTTTTGTTTACATTTTCTCCAAGACTTTGTCGCTGCTTACATGTTCGGTCAATTGTATTCTCAGCATACTTATATAGAAACACATTTCTGTTGCTTGAAGTCTCTTCATCTGTGCGGAGATTGTCTAGTATTCACTATCATATAGGAGGACTGATATTACATAACACTTCATCTTTCGTTTGTTTGTAACAGATATTTTTCTATTTCTTAATACATTGCTTAGCATTTGGAAGGCATTTTTCGCTATGCAAAATGCGCCTTCGGATTTCAGTGTCGCACTTTCCGTCCTCTGTTCAAAAAATTTCCAGATATTTAAACTGTACTTGTTCGATTTTCGTATCTCCAATTTTAATTGGCATGTTGACCTGTTCTTTTTGCTAATAACGATGGATTCTGTTTTGTTTTTTTTCAATTGATGTTTTAGACCTTTTTATAAAGTCAAATGATTTTGAATGTCTACTGTAACCTAATGACGAAAGCGCCATATAAAACTTGACAACGAAGACGATAGAACTCAAATGAAATAATCATGAACAATTTTACATGTTTAAGAAATTTCGAAATGATTGATTCGAGTAAAATTAAAGCAAGTGAGATCTGGAAATTATGGAATTAGAAACTTTCTTACTTGATGGATGAGGGAACATTTTTTTTTCTTTTATAACAACTTTTTTAAGATGAAAGACTTAAACTACTTTCCTCGCAATCACCTTTGATATGTTTCTATGATTCACATACAGAAGTGAAACTTTCCTTTTCTATTTGCTTTTGTTGTAAGCAAACGCAGCGTTAATCTACTCTCCAGGTGCATCCAATTTATCAAACCATGATTACGTTATAATGTGTCCTTTCAAGACGTGAACGAACATGGCTTGACATATCTACTAGGTTTCTGTTAACTCTGTACCTAGATATCTATGAGACAGCACGCACTCACACACACATACACACATATAATATATATATATATATATATATATATATATATATATATATATATATATATATATAGGCAGAAGTTATCTTATCCTAGCTTTGAATATTGCTGCCACGTCTGGTCTGGTCTGGTCTGGTCTGGTCTGATGCTCCTGCAATATATTTAAACACTCTTGATATATTCCAAATAAGAATGCGATGTTATTGGTCCTGACCTCTCATCTCGGCTCCAGTCTCTTTCCCATCGCAGCAATGTAGTTTCCATGTACCTTTTTTTATAAATACTTTCATGGTAATTGTTCTGACGAATTTTCCTCTATGGTATATATTTATTGGGTTTTCATTTTTAAATGTTGCTATTTTTATCCGCCCCTCCTAGACAAATTTTAAATATGGGAACTTGTTAGGAATTTATAGAGACTTTGAAGTATTGTGTTTGGCTGTAGTAAGGATGGTATGCAAGAATGTGTTGTTTTGGTGTAAGGAATACTATAGTATCTTTGGGTCAGTAATCATGGTTAGCTAAGTTTAAGATAAAACAGATTTAAGACCAACCTTCCCCTATCCCCACTTTCGGCCTTGTGCCACATTTTTGTATTTTTCAAAATATTGCTTTCCTCTTTGGTACCTAAACTTTATGAATTTAAGAGCAGTACTGGATTGGCAGCTAGGTCTTATCATTTTACAGTTGAAATCGCTAGATGTAACCATAAGTTTTATGCTAACAGTTGTCTTTTTTTTTCTTTTTTTTTTTTGTCATACTTGTGGATCTCTCTTCAGGATTCTTGCTTCCCAGTTAACTTTGACCTTCAAAAATTTAAATGCAATGTAAATCGTTATCTTCTGTCTTTTTACTGTTCTCGCTTCTTAATAATGTGTTTCTTTTTCTTATATTATTTCATGTTTAGTAACACGCCTTAGTAGCTTTATTGCCTTGCTTTGATTTTAAAATGAAATGATTAAAAAAATATTTCTTTTTCTTAACTCTAATATCAATTCGTACAATCACGTTAGGTAGGTTGCATCCTCCCCGCTTGCTTTTAGTATGTAGTGAAAACGTTAAATTCCCCAGACATTTTCATCATTATGTGTCCGTGAAATTTCAACGGCCTTCTGAATTCGAATATAAGAGTTTTATTTCCCATTTTCTTTTAAACTTCATCGTTGCTCACATGTTCATTTCCATGTTATCCTCTACATTCAACATTAGAATTACATTACGGTCTTCTGATTGTAAGTATAAGTTACCTTGTAGTTCCGACTTTCCTTAATACTTCCTTATTGCTTACATGTTCAGTCCATGTCATTCTCTATATCTCTTTCTAGAACCATATTTCACTCGCTTCAAGCTTCTTCTTCTTCATCTATTATGAAATAGTCCAGCGTTCAGGCCTGATGATAGCTATAACAGAGAACTTCAGCGTATTTTTCTACGGAATTTTCCTATATCTTAATTCCTTGTTTAGATTTTGGAAAACATCTTTCGCTATTAGAATACGCGTTTCCTGTTCTTTTGTCTGTTAATACACTACCCAGATGGTTAAATCTTTGTATCTGCTTGATATTGATGTCTCCATTTCGTAGTTCACACTTTGGACCCTTTCTCTTGATGGCAACCACACATTCTGCTTTCTTACAGTTAGTACTTAGTCCTTTCTTCTTGCTTTCCTTTACAGTTTTTCTTCTTGGTCCGCCACCAGAATCCCGTTATCTGCGTAGCGATTGTTGTTAATATTATATCCGCTTATAATAAAGCATAACAGGCCTCTTAGTTTTCTTAGCATTGTCCCAGTGTATAGGTCTATTTTGTCCGATGACGAAATGCATGCCTGCATTTTTACACTGCAATTTGTGTCGTTGCAACCAATGCCATGTGGTCAATAATCATATCTTTTTGGTTGGCGATTACGAAACGCCGTGAAATATTATATCCGCTGACGAAATATTATATTGACTGACACGTTAAGGGGCACCAGCAATTTAATTGGTGTATGATGTGATGCATTCTCCCGCTTCGTCAAAGGGAGATTTTCAGTGTCGTGTTCTCGTGCTGATTTTGCGCATGACTAACCTGGAGTCGTTGCCATTTTGAATATAGAGTCACCAATATTTCGGGCCCTCGATAATCTTTCTGCGGTGAAGCAGTATTAAATCATGTCCCCGCCCGTTGCATGAGAGAGCAACACTGCCACAGCTACGCTACCTCTTTACATTTATCCAACTGAGTCCATTTCGATAAGGGGAATGAACGAAAACATTGTGTGATGCAGTCTTAAATTTTTTTTAAACTCTTCAGTTTATCTGTTTGATATTATTCCTGAGCTTGAGAAATAATTCGTATGGAAGTCTCAAAAGCCGTTATCAAAGTCCTGAGTGCTCTAAAGATTTATGCTTGTGTCAGCTTTTGGCTGACCAGCAAATATATATTTCTAGGTATCTTTTATGAGCGGTGACTCTTCGGAACATGGGCGATCATGGCTCTCGGGACAAATAGAATGGAAAGAGGCGTAAGACAAGAATGCGTCTTCTCACCGGATGTATTCAACTTTTACAGTGACGTGGAATTAAGAGATCTAGAAGTCCTACCGGGATTTATTGTTGAGCGGTCACAATTTTAACAATATAAAATACGCAGACGACACCGTATTGATGGCAAACATAAAACGAAAGCCGCAGGAACTCGTAGAGAAAGTAGTAAACGAAAACGGGAGGAACGGTCTATCCAGCAATTGTAAGAAGACAGATTTTCGTTAGCAAGAGGTGCAGCTCAAGTTGCGCTTTACAAAACGGAGATGTCAAAATCAAAACCTGTACAGAAATTCTCTTATCTGGGAAATGTTATATAACAGTCGATGCAACATGTGACATAGAATGTGAAGACGATTTTGAATAGAGAACGACATCTTCGATAAGATAAACAATAAAGAAAAATAAAGTAATAGGAAAGTTTCCTGAAAGAAAAAAAAAGAGTGCTAAATTGCTACAAAATACCACTCCTCCTATATGGCAGTGAATGCTCGACAATTTCTCCACAGATGAAGAAGAGACTTAAGGTAGTAGAAATGTGGTTATATAGAAAGTTATTGAGAATACCATGAACAACGAGGAAGTTTTAAGAAAAGTGGAACCAAAAATGTCACTTAGACAAAATCAGAATGAGACAGTTGAAATTTGGGAACTCATAATGATAAAAGACGGATTAGAGAATATGACACTCACAAGACATACTGAAGATAAAAGTGACAGCGCGAAACAGCGAATAAACTACCTAAGGTTAGATTAATCACACTGAATAGGTGGGCATGGTGAGGAGACAAAAATTACTGGCTACATTTGATGAAATAAAAGTTAGCAAATATATTTCTGGATGTCACTTCATTGAACCATGACTTGTGCCGAAAATGGTTAAGTGTAAACAAAATGTCATAGAATATCTTTTTTCGTGACCTCTTGGAAAATATAAAAAAATTGATTACAATTGCTTACTGCCCAGTTTTGAATTCAGAGATTTCCTTCTAGAATGACTGCTATCCAATGCTGAAGAGTCGTGTATCGACCGCTATTTAGACCATAGCTAGGAGGCGAGAAGTGATTTAAGGCCATTTCCAAAAGCATTTGTTCGAGAGTGAGAGCAACAGCCTATGGCAGAATTTGAACTCTTTGCCGCACCTAAAAACTTTAAACTACTTGCATGTTCCAACAAGCTAAAAGGTGTTCTCAGTAGGTGTCTCGTGTGCCAAAGTTGGCTTACTATAGAGCAAGTTAGTCTTCTAGGCTATAATGAGTTTAATCCACACAAGGTACGCCATGGAAATAACTGACAATGTAAACTCTGTACAGGCAATTGTCATAGTACAAGTTAGTCACCCGGGCTATAATTAGATTAATATAAACTAGATATGTCAAGAATCTTGCTTTGTGCTAATATTGGCTCAATGTAGTCTGACGACCATAGGATGACAAGTTATGATTAGTTTCTTCACTGGGTACCTCTTTATTCTGACCTTGCACCAAATTTGGTGTGACTAAAAAATAACTGATGACAACTATTTTAAGATTGAGATTACGGCTAGGATATTCGAAACAACTAAGCATCGATACCCCAATCGGATTAAATCGACAGAATCCCTGGACGCAAATCGAATAATATAAATTAGTAGCTGACAAACGTCACAGAAAGGAAACGTTGGTTTTAAATTTATGATTTTATTTTGAAGCCATTACTCGTACGTCATTCTTTCGGAAATAATTTGTACTGGAACCATGCGGGAAATGCAATTACTAATTCATCAACATTGAAGTAGCATTTCTGAAATAGAATGAAAATTTAATCGTGTATTTTATGAAGGTGACTCGTTCATAGCATTTTTGCTATGCGGCAATCTGGAGATAATTAAGCACATTATAGCAAAGGAATGAGCGAGTACAGCCCATTGGTTCGGAAGTAGGATTGAATACGCAGAGGGCTTGAGGTTCTCTATTTTCTTAACTAGTTAAGCTTTTATTTTAGCTACATACGTCAAACAAAATACATTCTGATTGTAAATATAAGTTTCCTTATAATACCTATTTCACCTAAAACTTCCTTATTGGTCAGGATTCAGTTGATGTTATTCTCTGCATTCAACATTAGAATGACATCACTGCATCTTTCTGATTGTAAGTATAAGTTCTCATAGAATTTCTATTTTCTTTAAACTTCCTTATTGTTCATATGTTCAGTCCATGTTATTCTCTGCTTTCAACATTAGAATGACATCACTGCATCTTCCTGATTGTAAGTATAAGTTCTCATATAATTTCTATTTTCTTTAAATTTTCTTATTGCTCATATGTGCAGTCCGTGTTATTCTCTGCATTCAATATTTGATAAACATCACTGCGTCTTTCTGATTGTAAATATAAGTTCTCATAGAGTTCATATTTTCTTTAAACTTACTTATTGTTCATATGTTCAGTCCATGTTATTCTCTGCATTCAGCATTAGAATGACATCACTGCATCTTTCTGATTGCAATATAAGTTCTCATAGAGTTCCTATTTATTTTCTTTAAACTTCCTTATTGCTTATATGTTTATTCCATGTTATTCTCTGCATTCAACATTAGAATGACATCACTGCATCTTTCTGATTGTAAGTATAAGTTCTCATAGAGTTCCAATTTTCTTTAAACTTCCTTATTGTTCATATGTTCAGTCCATGTTATTCTCTGCAATCAACAGTTTATAAACATCACTGCGTCTTTCTGACTGTAATTTTTCTTATAGTTTCTATTTTTCTTATAACTTCCTTATTTCTTACATGTTCAGTCCATGTTATTTTCGACATTCAATAGTAGTACCACATTACTGTCTGTATGTCTAAGTTTCCTTAAGAAAAAATGTGACACTTTAGACACGAGGTTCTTTCTTAGGCCGCCTATTACAATATTCTATTTCAAGAATATTTTAATTTATTATCACTAGAAATACCCGTGAGAATCTCACGGTTTACGAACTTCTATATTCTGGTGAATGACAATTCTTAGGTTCACGTCTGAATTAGCTCATAACCGAGTTCTACGACAATGAAATATCCGTAGAAGTGTCCCTATTACATTGTTACATATTTGAGCCTAACAGATTTAACAAAATATTACAATAGCAATAATAAATACGAATGCTGGTCGTTATTTGAAGAAGTAAGGGTATACAAATGAAAGATTTAAAATTGACAACTTTTTCCATTTAACTGAAACAACTGTTAAACACTTCTATCTTTCTTTATTTCTTTCATTTTCTACGTGGAACTAAATAGCGTCTCTGATATGTTTTTTTCTGTCTTTTTCGATCATAACGGAATAGTATATTGTTTATAAGGCATTGACTGGGCGTGACGAAGATGCGTACTAAGAAGGTACCTAAGGAGGTAAAAGCAGAATTATAATAGGAGAGCTCAAGGAAAATAAATTAACTTCTATGCATTGCATCAGTGCCATTAGATATTTTTCTATTGCTTCTTTCTATGTATATGTACGTCTACAGAACAAGTGAAATATATATATCCATACATCGGACTCACAGCAGGTAAGCAAGTGAGAAATTAGGAAAAAAACCTTCTTAGTGACACGTTTTGACACGAAAAAGTACTTCTTCAAACTAATAACTTTTTATAGATGGAGTCAATTTGAAATATTCATAAGGTTTATTAACGCAAAAATGTATTGAAAGAGTACTAATATCAGAAACGTATATGGCAAATGTACTTCCAGGATCATACAAGTTGACTCTTTTCCTCATAAAATTAGTAAAAAGCGAAATGAGAGAGAGATATCAAAATTTAAATGTTCAGAGTATTTAATCAATTCAGTTTATCACGTCTCCCTTCATTTGCTCTCGCGCACACATAAGACGAGTGACAGAACTAATTCCAACTTGGGACTAATTTCAACTCGGAACTAATTTCATCTCGGAATTAATTTCAAATCGGAATTAATTTCAACTCGGAACTAATTTCAACTCGGAACTAATCTCAACTCGGAATTAATTTCAACTCGGAAGTAATTTCACCATGGAACTAATTTCATCTCGGAATTAATTTCAACTTGGAATTAATTTCAACTCGGAACTAATTTCATCTCGGAATTAATTTCAACTCCGAATTAATTTCAACTCGGAACTAATTTCAACTCGGAACTAATCTCAACTCGGAATTAATTTCAACTCAGAAGTAATTTCACCATGGAACTAATTTCATCTCGGAATTAATTTCAACTCGGAATTAATTTCAACTTGAAACTAATTTCAACTAGAAATTAATTTCAACTCGACATTAATTTCAACTGGATTTAAAATCAAAGTTATCAATTTCTGTGAATTCCTAAACAAAATGCGATGAGTCGATGTTAAATTTTTTAATTTAGCATTAAAAATCCTTAGTAGATAAGATATTTCAAAATTCATCTTTTCTGCAACTTTCATTCAAACAGATAAAGTGGTACCTTTTTTATTTACTTTTATTCATTTAAATTTGATCCAATAAAAATGCAATGTTCTTCGTAGCAAGAACTGTAGATTGCTTAGCTGCTATTTTTTTGTGAAGAGCTCTCATTCAAAAGAAGTCGTTATTGATCAAAATTTAAGAAAATCGATGAATTAAATTTTAATTTCTTTTGAAAACTTCACAGACTTATTAGTTCCGAGTTGAAATTACTTCCGAGTTGAAATTAATTCTACACCACCATAAAACAATGTAATACAAAACAATGTAACCTATATCTATAAGTTACATAGTTTTGAGGTGTTGTCGTATCAGTTGGAGATCCCATGCAACGCTTAACACAATTTACGGAGAACTGAGAACAATCTCTCTTAAACTCAAACAAAAACGGTTACAGTTTGTTGGCCAGTGCCACCGAGCGGACAGGGAAATCGTCTCATCCTTACTCCTATGGGATCCTTCTAGGAAGTGTCTTCACGCTAAAATTGACTTTTCCAGACAGCGTAGCTCGGGACCCAAGGTTGGACATTGGGGATCTGGGGACAGGAATACGGAACCGAACAGAGTGTGGATGAGGATTGTCAGTGGAGTCCGTCCAACCATAGAAAGGTCGAAGGATGATGATGATGAAGATATCAGTGTTGAAAATTTGCAATATTCACGCAAGAATTGTCCGTATCGGGGATAAAGCATTTTTAGATATAAACAGTGTAGACATAGAAATAAACATTGCATAGTGACTGGGTGTTTAATGCATTGAGCTATAATCATTTGCTACTCTTTTTATGTGGGCACGATATATAGGAAGGTTCGTTAAAAACACTAAAAATCACACGAACAATAAGAAAAAAGCACTAAATTACAAAAGACCTAACAAAAGGTAAAATAAATACCAGATCATACAATATGCATCTTCTGACAAAACCACTTCTGATACAACGTGATATTATTAAAATCAATAGCGGTAAAAATAAAATCGATAAAAAGCAGAATGAGATACATTGGGCAATAAGACATCTGATCGAGAGATTGGAAGTTTTCAGGAGCATGAAACCCACTCTTATTTGCTGTTGACCCAAGTCCACCCTGCCCTAGTCAGAGTCACATCTATGGGCAAATAGTGACTTTCCCAAAGAAAAACAAGGCAAAACGAAAAGTATAAAAATACATTTTTTAGTAAAATTACCAGCAATATATTTTATATGAAAAATTACCAGAAATATATATTTATAGAAAAATTATCAACTGTACATATTTCTGTAAAATTACCAACAATAAATATTTCTAGTAAAATTATTAGCAGTAAATATTTATAGTAAAATTATCAACAATAGATATTTGTAGCAAAATTAAAAACAATACATATTCATATTAAAATTACCAACAACACATATTTATAGTAAAACATATGAGCTGTAAATACTAATAGTAAAATTATAAACAAAATATATTTATAGTAAAATTATCAGCTGTAAAAACTGATAGTAAAATTATCAACAATATATATTTATCGGAAGAATTGCCAATAATATATATCTCTAGCAAAATTACAAACAATACATACTTATAGTAAAATTATCAACAATATATATTTATGGTAACATTATCAGCTGTAAATATTATAGTAAAATTATCAACAATGCATATTTACAGTAAAATTACCAAAAATACATATTTATAGTAAAATTACCAACAAAACATATTTATAGTAAAATTATCAGCTGTAAATACTTATTGTAAAATCGTCAACAATACATACTTATAGTAAAATTATCAGCTGTAAATACTTATAGTAAAATTATCAACAATACATATTTATAGTAAAATCATCAGCTGTAACTACTTATAGGAAAATTATCAAAAATAAATATTTATAGAGAAATTACAAAACTGTAATTAATTATAGTACAATTATCAACAATACATAATTATAGTAAAATTATCAGCTGTAAATGATTATATTAATATTATCATCAATACATAATTATAGTAAATTAACAGCTATAAATACTTATAGTAAAATTATCAGCTGTAAATAATTAGAGTAAAATTATCCATAATACATATTTATAGTAAAATCATCAATTGTAAATACTTATAGTAAAATTATCAACAATACATATTTACAGTAAAATTAACAACAATATATATTTATAGGATAATTACCAACAACACATATTTATAGTAAAATTATCAACAGTAATACATATAGTAAAATTATCAACAATACATATTTATAGTAAAATTATCAGCTGTAAATTCTTACGGTAAAATTATCAAAAATAAATATTTATAGGAAATTACCAACAATAAATATTTATAGTAAAAATACCAACAACACATATTTATAGCAAAATTATCAGCTATACATATTTATAGTAAAATTCTCGAAAATTCATATTTACAGTAAAATTACCAACAACACATATTTATAGTAAAACTATCAGCTGTAAATAGTTATAGAAAATTATCAACAAAACATATTTATAGTAAAATTATCGGCTGTAAATAATTATAGTAATATTATCAACAATACATAATTATAGTAAATTAACAGCTGTAAATACTTACAATAAAATTATCAACGATAAATATTTATAGTAAAATTATCAGCCGTAAATTATTATAGGAAAAGTATCAGCAATACATAATTATAGTAAAATTATCAGCTGTAAATACTTATAGTAAAATTATCAACAATACATATTTATAGTAAAATGACCAACAATACATATTTATAGAAAAATTACCAATAATACATATTTATAATAAAATTATCAACAATACATATTTATAGTAAAATTATCAGCTGTAAATACTTACAGTAAAATTATCAACAATAACTATTTATAGTAAAATTTTCGGTTGTAAATACTTAGAGTAAATTTATTAGATGTAAGTATTTATAGTAAAAATATTAACAATACACATTTATAGCAAAATTATCAACAATGCATATTTATATTAAAATTATCAACAATACATAATTTTAAAATTATCAGCTGTAAATACTTATAGTAAATTATTACAAATACGTATTTATAGTTACATTATCAGCTTTAAATATTTATAATAAAATTATCAACGATACATATATATAGTAAAATTACCAGCTGTAAATAATTATAGTAAAATTATCAACAATATATATCTATAATAAAATTGTCAGCTGGAAATACTTATAGTAAAATTATCCACAATACATATTTATAGTAAAATCATCAGCCGTAAATACTTATATTAGAATTATCAACAATACATCATTATAATAAAATTATCACCTGTTATATTTATAGTAAAAGTAACAACAATACATATTCATAGTAAAATTATCGGATGTAAATATGTATAGTAAATTTATCAACAATACATATTTATAGTAAAATTACCAAGGATACATATTTATAGCCAAATTACCAACAGTACATATTCATAGTAAAATTATCAACAATACATATTTATAGTAAAATTATCAACTGTAAATATTTATGGTAAAATTATCAACAATGCATATTTATAATAACATTATCAACAATACATAATTATAGTAAAATTATCACCTGTAAATACTTATAGTAAAATTATCAACAATACATATTTATAGTAAATTTATCAGCTGTTATATTTATTGTAAAAGTATCAACAATACATATTCATAGTAAAATTATCAGCTGTAAATATTTCTAGTAAATTTATCAACAATACATATTTATAGTAAAATTACCAAGAATACATATTTATAGCAAAATTACCAACACTATATATTCA
Organism: Acanthosepion esculentum; assembly: GCA_964036315.1. Classification (NCBI taxonomy): domain Eukaryota; kingdom Metazoa; phylum Mollusca; class Cephalopoda; order Sepiida; family Sepiidae; genus Acanthosepion; species Acanthosepion esculentum. The sequence continues at coordinate 517,273 of OZ038515.1, read as the reverse complement.
TAGTAAAATTATCAACAATACATATTTATAGTAAAATTATAGGCTGTAAATATTTAAGGTAAAATTATAAACAATACATATTTATCGTAAAATTATAAACAATATATATTTATAGTAAAATTATCGGCTGTAAATACTTATAGTAAAATCATCAAAAATACATATTTATAGTAAATTACCAACAATACATATTTATAGTAAAATTACCAACAATACATATTTACAGTAAAATTATCAGCAATAAATATGTATAGTAAAATTAGCAGCTGTAAATACTCATATTAAAATTAACAACGATATACATTTATAGTAAAATTATCAACAATACATATTTATAGTAAAATTATCCGCTGTAGATACTGATAGTAAAATTATCGACAATACATATTTATAGTAAAATTACCAACAACACATATTTATAGTAAAATTTTCAGCTGTAAATACTTGTAGTAAAATTATCATCAATACATATTTATAGTAAAATTATCAACTGTAAATACTAATTGTAAAATTCTCAACAATACATATTTATAGTAAAATTATCAGCTGTAAATAATTATAGTCAAATTCTCAACAATATATATTTATAGTAAAATTGTCAGATGTATATACTTACAGTAAAATTATCAGCTGTAAATAATTATAGTAAAATTATCCATAATACATATTTATAGTAAAATCATCAATTGTAAATACTTATAGTAAAATTATCAACAATACATATTTATAGTGAAATTATCAGCTTTAAACACTTAATAGTAAAATTATCAACTGTAATACTTATAGTAACATTATCAACAATATATATTTATAGAAAAATTATAATCTCTAAATAATTATAGTAAAATTATCAACAATATAAATTTATAGTAAAATTATCAGCTGTAAATACTGATAGTAAAATCGTCAACAATACCTACTTATATTAAAATTATCAGCTGTTATATTTATAGTAAAATTATCAACAATACATATTCATAGTAAAATTATCAGCTGTAAATACTGATAGTAAACTTATCGACAATATATATTTATAGTAAATTTATCAACAATACAGCTTCATACTAAATTTATCAGCTGTAAATAATTATAGTAAAATTATCAACAATACATATTTATAATAAATTACCAACAGTACATATTTATATTTAAAAATTCCAAACAACACATATTTATAGTAAAATTATCAGCTGTAAATACTTATACTAAAATTACCAACAATACATATTTATAGTAAAATTATCAACAATACATATATATAGTAAGATTATCAGCTGTAAATACTTACAGTAAAATTATCAACAATACATATTTATAGTAATATTATCAGTTGTAAATACTTATAGTAAAATTACCAACAATAGATATTTATAGTAAAATTATCAACAATACTTTTTATAGTAAAATTATCAGCTGTAAATACTTATAGTAATATTATCAACAATACATATTTATAGTAAAATTATCAGCTGTAAATACTTATAGTAAAATTACCAACAATACATATTTATAGTAAAGTTATCAACAATACTTACAACAATATAGTTATCAACAATACTTATCAACAATATAATAAAATTATTTGCTGTAAATACTTACAGTAAAATTGTCAACAATATACATTTATAGTAAAATCATCAGCTGTAAATTTTTACAGTAATATTATCAACAATACATATTTATAGTAAAATTACCAACAATACATTTTTATATTTAAAAATTACCAACAACATATATTTATGGTAAAATTATCAGCTGTAAATAATTATAGTAAAATTATCAACAATACTTTTTTTAGTAAAATTATCAGTTTTAATTACTTATGTTAAATTTATCAACAATATATATTTATAGTAAAATTATCAGCTATAAATACTTGTGGTAAAATTATCAACAATACATATTTATAGCAAAATTATAAGCAGTACAATTTTAAAGCAAACTTACCAGCAATGTTCAAAATGCATCTTGTGTTAAATATACCAGCAATGCATTTTTGTATCAAGCCACCGAGGTTGATCTCCCATGCCACTTACATAATAGCTATTCCTTCATTCCCTTTGTATTCCATCAGCGAGAATTAGCTCTACTCAAGCAGCTTCTTCCCGCCAACCACTGCTGAATGGAACAGATTCCCAGAGAGTGTTTCCCCGATCACTACAATCTTAGCCTGTTCAAATCTAGAGTCAACCCTTATCTTCCCCTACTATCAATATAAATAACCCCATAAAGTAACCCACTACCTTGAGTAGCCCTCGGGCCTTGTACAGAGTGAACCTTACTGTAAAGAAAGTTACCAGCAATACATTTTTACAGTAAAATTACCAGCAATACATATTTATAGTAAAATTACCAACAATACAGACTTATAGTAAAATTATCAACTATATATATTTATTGTAAAATTGCCAACAATACATATTTATAGTAAAATTATCATCAATGCATATTTATAGTAAAATTATCAACAATACATTTTGAAGCAAAATGACTAGCATTAATATTTACAGCAAAATAGCCAACAATAAACTTTATAGGAAAATAACCAACATTTTATCTGTATTTGAAGACATACAACTGAGTTCACAATATATTTAGTTGAAGTTAAAAAATAGCATATAAAATATTTCGATTTCGCCATTAAATAACCCATAGATATGTTCATATGCCGCTAAGCAAAATCAGCCAGTCAACCAATCTGAATGATAGGTTAAGTTAACCATCTAGATAATATGGATGTCCAGATTTAAATTTCAAGCTGAGCATCCCTGTGTCTTGAATGTTTCGATGTGAACCGTAACCAGTATTTCTTCTCATCCTTTTCCTGCTGCGGAATTAATAAACTCTAAACATTTTAAAGACCTTGGTGTATCATCGGAGATAAAGAAATAGAATAAAGTATAAGCGTACGTATTTCTGGCACTATAAGATACTACAAAGCCAAAACATCAACCTAAGAACTCGAGTCTTGTACCTAAAACATCTTGTCAGATTTAGACTCTCATGTGGACTCGTTCAGAAGTGTCTACACCGTAAGATGGATAGAACCGTTTTCTCAGATTAATGATGAAAAAATAACTTCAAGTAAATTAATCTTTTAGGACTTTCAGGCGACAATCCCTCATCAGAGTGGCGCTACACAATGCACAAACAATTTTTGTTATTTTCCAAATAGCAAAAGAGCACCTCGGTTGAACACTTCCAATAGGAACAATAACGAATCTATGTAGCACATCTAACGTGAAGACAAAATAATTGTAATGAATATAGGCATCGATTAAGAAAGAAACGGCATCGATTAAGAAAGAAACGGCATCGATTAAGAAAGAAACGGCTGCCTACTGCGGGAATATCTTCTGCTTAGTCAGTCATAAATCGAAAGATAAATAATCGTCTAAACATGTATCACTTAACTAACTATATCGATTAAATGATATTTGCACTTTTATTACTTAACATTACATTTTATTCAAGTGTTTATTCTTCACAAATTACTATTCGAATATTGTATATTTCAGTAGCAACCGTTCTTTTATATGTGGTTTATTCAAATGCGACAGATAAGGGAAATCACGTAAGTTGTTATAAAGTTTTTCAAATGTTCTTACAAATTTCCTTTGGTGGGGCAAAGTGGGTGAAAGAAATGTACGTAATTATTAATGTCTAATACGCATTTTGCCATTTCATTCACTATTTTCAACGCGTTCGTTGTTATCAATATTGTTCATTATTGTAAGTCTACTGTTACGAATATTCTTGGAATATCTGGTCTGGGGGTTCTACTGTGTGGCTAAGGATATTTGACACAATCTAAAGAATTATCTGCAACGATATCGCGGCTTCAGTTAGATGAGGTCTCATCAATTCACAGTTTTGCTGGCTAGATGTAACCGTAAATTCTATGCTAACAGTTTGTTTTCTCGCATGTGGAACGCCATGTTGGCTCCATGATTTCCAGCGAAGTTTAGTCTTCAAAAATTTAAATGCAATGTCAATCGCTTCCTGATGATTCATACTTTTGTTCTTGCTCCTTGGTAGTGTTTTTCTTTCTAACTCTTCCAGATCAACTAACCGCTTTGTGTCTTAGTGGCTTTATTGCCTTGTTTGGTTGAAATCAGTTTTTAAAAAAACTTCTGTAACATAGCTTACTAGTGATATTTATATTAGTATTTTTATGGCAATTGTGTGAGGAGGATTTCCACTTTAGCACACTGATTTCATGAATTTAATCTCAGTACTAAATCTGATCATTTTACAGTTGGGATTACTAGATGTAACCGTAAGTTCTGACTAATAGTTTATTCTCTCACACTTCTCACTTGTGGAACTTTCTTCCGGCTTCTTGTTTCGTTGCCAACAACGATCTTCAAAATTTTAAATACAATATCAACTGTCATCTGCTGTCATTTTGAATCCTGTACTTTTATCGTCCTCTCTTCCCTCTCCCCCCCCCCCTCTCTCTCTCTCTCTCTCTCTCTCTCTCTCTCTCTCTCTCTCTCTACATATATATATATATATATATATATATATATATATAGCTAAGTAATGAAAAGTTTTGTAATCCGTATGGATAATCGCAAGGAGGGTGTAATCCAGAAAGCTCAATGTCAAATTACAGCAATTATTAATTCAATTTAAATAGAAAACAGACAACCTTAAGGGTCCATTGCTTATAATTTATTTCCCTAGGTGTATGATTTTTACCTGGTTCATATGACCGCACTTCCAAATATTTGCATATAGTTCTTATACACTGATGAACCAGGTAAAAACCATATTCCTGGGGGAAATAAATTATAACTAATTAACCCTTAAGGTCCTCTGTTTTCTTTTTTAATTTAATTAATATATATATATATATATATATATATATATATATATATATATATATATATATATATATATATATATATATACCGGGTGTAACAACAAAATTGTCCAAATCGTGTAACAGCATGGGATAATTGTCCAATTCAGAAAATGTTTAATATCTATTTAAAAACCCACTAAACTAATTGAGTTTCTTTTTCCACCTTTTCCGATATAACGTTTAGCCATCTTGATACCATTTCTCATAAGAATCACTGAAAAACCCTTTCAGATATTCAGTTAGAAATAGAACAGGTTCAACACGTTTTGTGCCAGATCCACTATATATTCCCAACTGAGCAATGGTGAGAGGAAAAAGATCATTCACGCCTTCTGTAATGATATCAATATTCATACTCTGGCTTCATCTTCAAAGTCCATTCAAGAACCATCGAGAGAACAGTGAATAAGTTTTAAAAAAGAGGGAACGGTAAAGAGGAAAACTGGAACAGGCAGTCACTACACCAAGAGAGAACATCGTTTCAACTTAGAGCTAAATATATCCTTATTGTTAAAACTAGAGTACAATAGTATTATAAAAACCTTGGAGAATTCCAGTAAGATATCATTAATCATTTCTAAGATACAACCGTTCAAAGCTTAATCTAGCAATAGGACAATTTTGCAGTTACACGATTTGGATAATATTGCTGTTACACCCAGTACACACACACACACACACACACACACACACACACATATATATATATATATATATATATATATATATATATATATATATATATATATATATATATGGATTGGAGAAAGCTGTATGCACAAATGCCCACACAGTCAATAACTGTACGTAGGTGTGGTGGGGTGTTGATAATGTTTTCGATTCTTTTATTCCATTGTGAGTTTTCCTTCTACCCGGGCCATTCTTGCGACGCGTTAATCGGAATGAGGTGTAATGGCTGATAATGTCAACAAGACGTGTTGAATAAATCCTCTCATATGTATCCATATTGATCCAAAGAAATATGTCCGTTTTCATCTGGAAAATATTCGTGTATTGTCAAATACAATTTGATGCCTTATCACTTTTAGATTTATTTATATTTATTTGAGCTTACGAGACAAAAATTGAGTGAAAATTGTTTGGGGGGACCAAGAAGAAAAGGCAAAGAAGGAGAAACGAAAAGGATGCTTCGTCATGATAGAAAGGAGAAAGAAATCAAGCACAAAGAAAGAATAAAACGAGATCGAGAAATATAACGAGAAGACGGAAGTAAGAAACCGGAAGCAAGAGAAGCAAAACCGGATGAAATTAATAGGAAGGAATTATGTAAAGAAAAGAAAATGAATTTGAATGTTAACAAAAGAAACAAGAATAATAAAAGGAATTAAAATATATAATCACTTGGAAAATGAGGATAAGAAATATCAGGTTAAAATATATAAAGGAACTGAAATAAATGAAAAATGTATTTTAATAGAAAGAAAAATGATTGTCTTGTGAGGAAGAAAAGAAACGAGAGGAACAGAAATTAAGTGAACATCAAGAAGTTGAATAAAAAATAAAATGCAATCGGGAGTATAAATCGTTAATGAAGAAAGAAAAGAATTCATTATGAAGGGGAAAATGGGAAGAAATATCGAAGAAATTAATTATGAACATGCGAGAGAGAAAGAAGAATCGATTTGGCAAAGGGAAGAAACACAATGAGTAGTAAATTAAAATGATAGGTTGAAAGAAATATCAGAGGAAAATAGAGAATAATATGAAGAATAAATAATGTATTTACCTCGTAGATACATGAATGAAAAGAAAGAAAGGAAGAAATGAAACGACACGAAAGAGACGAAACGAAACAAAAGAAATTAAGGCAGAAAAATAAAGGAAGATGTAAAAGAAATTAAGGCAGAAAAAACAGAATAGAACATTATAGTCTCGAAAAAGATGGAAACAGAAAGAAAGAAAGAAAGAAACAAACAAACAAACAAACAAACAAACAAAAAAATTGACAAAGGAAATAAAGAAATAGGAAGACACGAGAACTGAACGTTTCGTTTGAAAAGAAAGAAAGAAAGAAAGAAAGAAAGAAAGAAAAAAAAAAGAAAGAAAGGAAACGAAAGAAAGGAAACGAAAGTAACGAAACATAGAAAAGTAAAGAAAGATAAAAAAAAAAACAAAGCAAGAAATGAAAACAAAATAGAATATTATCGTCTGGAAAGAAAGAAAGAAAGAAAGAAAGAAAGAAAGAAAGAAAGAAAGAAAGAAAGAAAGAAAGAAAGAAAGGAAAAGGAAGATGCGAAAAGAAATAAGGTAAAGAAGAAGGAAGAACCGAACGGGGTGGTATCGTTTGAAAAGAAAGAAAAAAAAAGAAACAAATAAACAAAGAAAGAAGCAAAAGAAACGAAACGAACGAAAGAAAAGGAGATAAAAATTTTTTTAAAAAGTAAGGAAGAAAAGAAAACAGAATAGAACATTATCGTTTGGAAAGAAAGAAAGAAAGAAAGAAAGAAAGAAAGAAAGAAAGAAAGAAAGAAAGAAAGAAAGAAAAACGAAACGAAAGTAACGAAACATAGAAAAATAAAGAAAGATAAAAAAAAAACAAAGAAATGGAAACAAAATAGAGCATTATCGTCCGGAAAGAAAGAAAGAAAGAAAGAAAGAAAGAAAGAAAGAAAGAAAGAAAGAAAGAAAGAAAGAAAGAAAGAAAAAGGAAGATTCGAAAAGAAATAAGGTAAAGAAGAAGGAAGAACCGAACGGGATGGTATCGTTTGAAAAGAAAGAAACAAAAAAGAAACAAATAAACAAAGAAAGAAGCAAAAGAAACGAAACGAACGAAAGAAAAGGAGAGAAAATTTTTTTTAAAAGTAAGGAAGAAAAGGAAAACAGAATAGAACATTATCGTTTGGAAAGAAAGAAAGAAAGAAAGAAAGAAAGAAAGAAAGAAAGAAAGAAAGAAAAAGGAAGATTCGAAAAGAAATAAGGTAAAGAAGAAGGAAGAACCGAACGGGGTGGTATCGTTTGAAAAGAAAGAAACAAACAAAGAAACAAAGAAACAAAGAAAGAAGCAAAAGAAACGAAACGAATGAAAGAAAATGAAGGAAAATTAAAAAGAAAGTAAGGAAGAAAAGAAAACAGAATAGAACATTATCGTTTGGATAGAAAGAAAGAAAGAAAGAAAGAAAGAAAGAAAGAAAGAAAGAAAGAAAGAAAGGAAACCAAACGAAAGTAACGAAACAGAAAAATAAAGAAAGATAAAAAAACAAAATAAGAAATGGAAATAAAATAGAGTATTATCGTCTGGAAAGAAAGAAAGAAAGAAAAAAAGAAAGAAAGAAAGAAAGAAAGAAAGAAAGAAAGAAAGAAAAAGGAAGATGCGAAAAGAAATAAGGTAAAGAAGGAGGAAGAACCGAACAGGGTGCTATCATTTGAAAAGAAACAAAGAAACAAATAAACAAAGAAAGAAGCAAAAGAAACGAAACGAATGAAAGAGAATGAAGGAAAATTAAAAAGAAAGTAAGGAAGAAAACAGAATAGAACATTATCGTTTGGATAGAATGAAAGAAATAAAGAAATAAAGAAACAAACAAACAAACAAACAAACAAACAAAACAACCGACCAGTATCCTCTGAAAAAGGACAAGAAGGACAAAAAATTAAAGAAAAAATCAAATGCGAAATAAAATTGAAAATACCCTGCGGCATAGGCCTGCAAAATATTTCTTCCCGGCGGGTACAGGGTTGCATATATTGAGCACTAGAGGAGGATCGAACTAAATGCACTATATAAATTATATTGAGTTATATCTCCCCATTTTGGGACCAGTAATCATGGACCGAGCGAGTGGGCAATGATGAGGTTTTGGAGAGGATGCAAACAAAGAGGAAGTTTATACATAACATCAGGAAGGGGCAGATGAAGTTTCTGAGACACATAATGAGAAAGGAGGGCCTGGAGAATCTGATACTCACAGGTTGAATAGAGGAAAAAAGAGACAAGGGAAAACAACCTAGTGGGCTTAAGCAAGTGGATGACAGAACATGGTCTGGGGAGGTGGCAGAGGGATGGAACTTGTTAAGAGCCGAAAAAGAAAGCGGTAAGTGGAGAGCCATGATTGTCTATGTCCTGAAAGGACACGGCACATAAAAAGAAAGAATATTTGGCAACACAAGAAAAGAATGGTCTATCTCTCACACATAAATATATAAAACATTTTGCCTGTAATGACTAACTTTTTGCTTTACTCAAATTATCTCCCTAACACTGGCAATACAAGTTAGGGTTTTTATGATAAAGTTTCCAAGATATTTATGAAGTCATGATATTAATGCTACTTATACTATTAAGGGTATTAGCATGTAAGTGAATGTAATGGATTTGACTGGAATTCGAACTCGGCTCTCTGATTCCTCAATCCGAGCTGCTATCCATTACCCCACCATGTCTCCCTGACTTCATGTGAAAAGAGCAAAATTGTTATTGATTTTTCAAAATTTTTAGGTATAGGAGTGTTGATGAATATTCATTTAAATACTAAATTGCATATTATATATTAAAAGTGTTTAAAACTAAAAGTATGATGCAAATAGATTCATAGAAATCTAGGTGTCTAGTTCACAAGAACAATTCATCAATCTTTTCAATATTTTAATATTTGGCAGAATAATATTTGATTAATATTTGAGACTCGAGGCGACAGAGATGTGGTTCTACAGAACGATGCTGAGGATATCATGGACCGAGTGTGTGAGCAACGATGAGGTCTTAGAGATGATGCAAACAAGGAGGTGGCTTATACTTAATATCAGAAAGAGGCAGCTGAAGTTTCTGGAACATGTAACGAAGAAGGAAGGCCTGGAGAACCTGATACTCACAGGTTGAATAGAGGAAAAAAGAGACAAGGGAAAACAACGTATGACATCCCTAGTGGGCTTAAGCAAGTGGATGACAGAACATGGTCTGGGGAGGTGGCAAAGGGGCGGAACTTGTTGAGAGCTGAAAGAAATAGAGGGAGGTGGAGAGCCATGATCACCTATGTCCTGGCACATAAAAAGAAAATAATCAGGTCTGGTGCTCCTGCTATATATCTCGAGATTCTCGAAAAAAATCTAAAGAAAGTTTCGTAATGCTATTGGTTCTGACCTGGCAATTCGTGTTCAATACCTATCCACCGTCGTAACGCACATTCCCTGTGCTTTTGTCTATAAATATTTTCATAGAAATTGTTTTAATTGTAACGCGACCGCATAAATTCACATGTATCAACTTAGTCCCGTAAAAGGTTAGCGTTTTAGAGCACTCAAGAGGATGTGTCTCATGACAGGAATAATTATCTGCGAAATCAATACGCCAAGCAATAGTTGCTGAAGAAAGTAAGTATTTAAATAACAGGTACAGCGAAATAAGTAAAATAATGAGCTAGTAGAAATAATGTTCAAATTAAAAACTTTTCGTTAAAAGCGTCAACAAACGTCTGTGTCTCTAGATATGCATAAAATGTGTATTTTTGTTGTCTGTTTTTTTTTTTGTTTTTTTTTGCTTGAAAATATTCAACAGTTTCCGACCATTGTCTATCAGACACAATTCATTAGCAAAAGGAAAAGACTCACACCTCGCCAACGAATAGAAGGTAAAAAATATATATATATATGATCAGAAATCACGAAAGGAAACAGAAACCAAACAAATAGCGTTATTAACAAATGACGTTTCAATAATTACCTTCCTTGCCATTATAGCGTTATTAATCAACTCCGAATCTTATTTCTTTGCGTCTGGTGGCGAAATTTCTTGCACAAAGCGAGAAACGGCAATAACATGGGTGGGAGGAGGAATGAGAGAGAAAAAAAGAAAAGAAAAAAAAAGATTTATTTCCATGCATCGCAAAACAACGGAGACCGTGAAATACACATTTTTAACATTCATGTTACAAGGATATTTATGTTAATGACGAGCCTCTGGTTGTAGGTCAAAACAGAATCCAAAGCAATGAATTCTCCCAGTTTACAAAAACGGCAAACTTCCGTTGCTTCCAGACAATGTATCAGAAAAGTACACAATATATATATATTTGTGTATTTAAGCAGCAATCCTTCTTTCATGCACATTTCATTAAAAACAACAGACAAGGTGCTTTTATTTAGTTTTTTATACAATTTCTCATGCGATCTAATAATTTTTTTTCTTTTCGGATGATAAATTATATAAAAACTGTCCGAATGTTCTTTTTATCCGAGCGCTTTCGGCTATACATTTAGCCATTTTCAAGGATTATATTTTCACTATTAAAATTAGAAATAGTTTATTGTATGTATGCTTTATAAAATGGTTTCATTTTTTTGCTTCAAAACACGGTCAAGATATTTTGTCCATGTTCAAAGTTAATATTATTAATTGTTGGTTTGTTTGTTTTTTTTATTAATAAGGCTTCCATTATTTTTAGCCTTTTTTTGCATGTGGATGATGCTATTATATTAGTGTTGTCGACAAGTATGTTCCGACTAGTGTTCGGCAGGTCTCCATGAATATTTAAATGAGATCTAACTGAGCTATTGACAGAAAGATGTAAAGTTAGTCTGCGTGTTAAACATGTTGTAGTGTGGCCTATATAATTATTTACGAAAGTTGATTGTTGAGGAATACAATTCCTTAATGGGTATTATATATATATATATATATATATAGAGAGAGAGAGAGAGAGAGAGAGAGAGAGAGAGAGAGAGATTGCTTAAACATGTTTTAGGAACGCTTATCTCGATTACATGAATTTAGGTGTGCTACTAGACTGGCAACTGGGTCTCACTGATTTACTATTGAACTTTATGCAACCGCCATTTCCACTTTTCTAACAGATTATTTTCTCGCACTTCTCTGCTGTGGAACTCCCTTCCGATTTCTTGATTTCTACAATCTTTTGTCTTCCTGAACCCGTGTTTCCTCAATCCTCCCCTCTAAAGTCTTTTCATTCTCTTTCATTGCTTGTAACCACGACTCCCTCCGTTCTGGTGGGTGTCATTGCTTGACGTGAAATGATTAAAAGAAAAAGAAAATAAACAGATAAAAAATGTCTATTAAGTTTTTGGTCTGTTTGTTCTGGAGTGCAATAAGTCGTTTTCTGTCAGATAAAGACTTATGACGGAAGGGAAAATATGCAATGATCCAGTTCGTTCGACTTTGTTGCTCGTTTTCTAGAGTTCGAAAGATAGTCGGTGGCGTATACATGATGTTAACAATTCAAAGTTTGAAATAAAGGTGCGTTTCCATGCTATGGTGATAGAAGATATTTTTGCGTCTTCTTCTTCGTCTGTCTGCAACGTCCTTTCAGGACAAAGATGACCCTGACTCTCCACAACTTCTGCCCCATAGCAGTATTTTTCCTGTGGCTAAGGCTCCTGATTCCCGTTCTGCCATCCATTCACACGGCTATTCAGATAATTGGCTCACTGTCTTCCCTTATCCTTCTTGCCTTCAATACGCCATCCTTCCTCATCATGCGTCCAAGGAATTCCAGCTATTTCTTATTCATTTTGAATAGAAGTATTCTTTCTGTTGCTATTTTCTTTAAGACTTCCTCATTGTTTACTTGCTTCATCCATGGAATTCTCAATATCCTTCTGCAGAGCTACTGAAATCACTATAAGAAAATGGACTTCCTACAAAATCAACATATGACATTATGTTCAATAACAGGCACTAGGATCACATTTACACATGTTATATGTGTCTCACTCCTTCAAGACATAGGCGATCATGGCTCTCCACAACATCCTATCTATTACGGCTCTTAGCAGTTTTTTCCGTATTTGCTAAGGCTTCTGTCCCCACTTCAGCCATCTATTCACACAAGCTTGCCAGGTAAGTGGCTCACTGCCTTCCCTTATCTCTCTTACCCTCAATATGCTCCATGAGGGATAAGTTTTCCAAGCCCTCCTTCCTCATTATGTTTCCAATGAATTTCAGCTGTCTTTCCTTGATTTAGAGTATAGTTGTTTTCTTTTCTCTCACCATTTCCTTTAAGATTTCCTGGTTGCTTACGCGCTCCGTCCATTGAATTTTGAGTATCCTTATGTTAAACCACATTCCCGCTATCAACACTATTTTCTTTTTTATAACGAATATTTGCAGTTTCCCAGCACCTTCCTTAGCGTTTGGAATGCTTCTTTCGCTAATCCAATGCGTACTTCTGATTTCGGTGCCATATTTTCCATCCTCTGTTAAAAGACTTCGCAAGTATTTCAACTTCTGTTCATGCTTGATGTTGTTATAGTGAAAGACACCTTGTCTAGATAATAGACTCTCCCACCTATTATAAGTAGGAGTCAGTAGTAGTCGAGGGAAGGAGTAGTGTTCAGCGACCACAACTCGATTACTCTGCGTAACACTTTATTACAAGTTCCTAACGTTTCTGTACGGTTAACCTATTTAGGACGCATTTAGTCCGAATACAGTTTCTATTGTGGAAATAACTCCACAACAACTTTTGGCGACGAGGAATTCGCACTTTTGGCGACGACGATTCGTACTCATACAGAGGCAGAGAAAAAAAAAATTCGTTCGCCAAGACAACTTTTGGCGGTTAAGATTTGCACTCATACAGAGGCAGAAAAAAAATTCGTTCGCCAATACAACTTTTGGCAGCGAAGATTTGCACTCATAAGGAGGGAAAAAAAGTTCGTCCGCCACAGTGGTTTTGACGACGAAATTCGCACTCATTTAGGACGCATTTAGTCCGAATACAGTTTCTATTGTGGAAATAACTCCGCAACAGATGTTGACATCGCCAATTCATATCTTGAATCTTGGACTTTTCTCTTGTTGATGACAATATTTTCCGTCTTCTTACGGTTGAACCTTAGTCCTTTTATCTTGATTTCTTCTATGAATAAACAGACTAAACAAAGAAAAGTATGATGAACTGTTCTTTAATATCTAATCTCTAATATCTTACAACTATATAACATCGATACATACGGCAGCAAGAGTGGAACAATTTTCATACAGATGAGTGGAGATTTTGCGGCAAAATAGACGAGGCTCTGCAAAAGGATGCTGAGAATGCATGGAATGAAGATATTCCCCTTTCTATTTCCCTTAGACTATGTTCTTCTATTCATTTACACAAGTTTGCTAGCTAGATTACTTACTGTTTTTTTCTCTGTCTTGCTTGTCTTCGATGTGACCTGTGAACGTCAAATCTTTCTAAACCATCTTTTTAGCTTTTGGAATACCTCTTTCACTAGTCCAAAGTCCGTTTGGATTTCGGTGCCAAATTTTCTCTCCTCTGTTAAAACACTTCCCATTTATTTAAACTTTGGTACTTGCTTAAGGCTTGACATCTCCAAATCATAACTTTGTCTTCTTGATGACCATACTTCGACTTCTTGCATTTGATGTCTAATTCTATTTTTTCACTTTCTTCCACCGCCCTGTCTTGGAGGTTATTAAGTTTCAAATGCCTTTCAACACCCGCGCGCCAAGATAGACAGAAACAAACAAAAGGAGTGAACATAGGAATCAAGACATTCTTGATTCAGTATGCAGAGTTGGTTGTAATGTCCACACCGCTATATCTTCAAACACATTATCGAGAAAATTGAGAACCAATACCCATAAATAGAGCAAATTTTAATCATCGTTACTCTTATCTATATATATATAAAACAGAGGGTGTATGTATGTGTGTGTCTGTCTCTGTGATACCTTTTCACTTGAGATCCATCTAACAGATTTTGACCAAATTTGGCAGATACATTATACAATGTAAGTGATAGGTTCTTAGCGTAAACAAAATCGATAATTCTGTAAACATCAATAATCTATAAAGCCGATCAAAATCGATAGATTCAACTTTTTTTCTCCCAATTTCCTTCAAACTCGGTATGTAGGTTACTTACATTGTGACGAGCTCATCGATACCTCATTTTATTTCTACGCCACTGCGTTTAGCGAAAAATCGATTTCATCACAAATCGATTTCAGCACAAATTTTAAACTAAAATCTTTCGAAAATTTTCAAGCAATCTAATACACTTTTCACTCTATTGTAGCCAACAATGAGTTGATTGTTTAACAGTCATTCAACCTGACAATTGAGCCAACCCATTTAGTGAAAACCCACGTAAATAGCGAAAAATGGCGATTTTTACTGGTTTCTTTCTTAGTTTTCGTTGATCTTTCAACCAATTTTCATCAAACTTAACAGTTACTTTATAATTACTTTATGAATGTATCCTCTTTTACTGACAAATTACATTTCAAAACCTCCAAAATAATTCTGGTCTGAAATGGGTCTTCATGTTGCCTGTTTTACCTCTTCATGTCCTCGGCTAACTTCGATTGAATAAATACAGCCTACTTCTGTTATATCAGTAACTGCATTGATTCAAGACGTTTCTTTTTTTCAATGAAATTACTTTAAAGTAATTAAAGAAGATAGACTCTGTTACATCTAAACATGATGCTGTTTTTGCAGCATTCAAATTGAACGCTTTTTCTGATCGACCAGCTGGGTTTGGCTGCTAGTCTCCTAAATAAAGTTTCCTCAGTTTCTTTCAATCTGATTAAGCCTCTCTGTCTGGGCACTTCGACGTGGTGTAATTGTTATCAGGCTTGTCTTGATAGATCAATTACGACTGAGAAGTGAGTTCGATCCTCACTGGGTGCTGCGCACTTTCGGCCTCGTTCCGCATCTTAGCTGCGCTTATAAACTTATTTATCAATATTCGAAATGCTAAGGAAGGTATTAAGAAGCACAAAAAAATCGTTAGAAACAAAGAAAAGAGAACTGAAATGTTACGAGTTAACTCTTCTAGATGGCAGTGAATGTTGTATAATCTCTTCAAAGATGAAGAAGAGACTTTAAGCAACAGAAGGATGCTGCGGATAACATGGACAGAATATGTGGGCAACGGCGAAAACTTATACATAATATCAGGAAGAAATAGTTGAAATTTCTTGGGTACATAATGAGGAAAGAGGGCTTAGAAAATCTGATACTCCCAGGACAAATTGGGAGGATAGAGGAAAACAACGCATAGAAAACTTAGAAATTTGAGTAAATGGATGTCGGGAAAAAAATTTAGAAGAAATAACAAAGATGTATTATAAGCTACAAATGACAGCAAATTGTGGAGTTTGATATCTAAAATTTACTTTTTCTTTGTAGCTATTTTTATTTTTTCTTATGAAAGAAAATGGGGGAGAATGTTAAGTTCTGTTCTACGGACAATATTTGTTAGTTAATTTATTACTTAAATAAATTATATCTATAAAAATAACGTATGAACAGAAAGTGTATTTCTGTTTACGTAGTCAGTTTTTTACATTTTGTATTCGTTAATTTCTGCAATGTTAGGAGTCTCAGCAGGTACTGCACTCTGATGTGAGATAGAAAAACATAATAGGCGTACTTACAAACAAACGGAATAATGGTACATTTTCTACAGTAATAGTTTCTCATAATCAATTGTTCACTGAGGAAAGAAATAGTTTGTAAATTTGAACGCCTCCAAAACAAAACTGATATCTTTTAGTCGTCAAAGATAACCGTTTCTGTGTGCCATTAACATGGCTTATTTTAACCTCCAAGAGAGCAACGTATTGCGCATTATTGATTTCCCGTTTTACGGCTTATTTTAACCTCCAGAAGAGCAAATTATTGCGCATGCTCGGTTTCCCGTTTTACGGCTTCTTTTAACTTCAAGGAAAGCAATTTATTGCGCATGTTTTTTTTCCCGTTTTACGGCTTATTTTAACCGCCAAGAGTGCAACTAATTGCGCATGCTCGGTTTCCCGTTTTACGGCTTCTTTTAACCTCCAGGAAAGCAACTTATTGCGCATGCTTGTTTTCCCGTTTTACGGCTTATTTTAACCCCCAAGAGAGCAACTAATTGCGCATGCTCGGTTTCCCGTTTTACGGCTTCTTTTAACCTCCAGGAAAGCAACTTATTGCGCATGCTTGTTTCCCCGTTTTACGGCTTATTTTAACCTCCAAGAGAGCAACTTATTGCGCATTCTTGATTTCTCGTTTCACACTGACATGAATTGGAGGTATCACATTGAACCAATTGCTAGATTTACTGTTAGGAAAGTTGGTTTACTGTGTCGTGCCAGACAATTTTTCTTACCAGAATCTATCTTACAACTTTATAAGTCTACCATCGTCTGCGCGTTGACGTGACATCTGTCCTTCTTTGCGGCAGCGAATGTTGGACGATTTAGTCAAAGATGAAGAAGAGACTCGATGCGTCAAAGATATGGTTCTACAGAAGGATGCTAAGGATATCATGGACCGAGCGTGTGAGCAACGATGAGATCTTAGGTTGCGAACAAGGAGGATGCTTATACTTAATATCAGGAAGAGGCAGCTGAAGTTTCTGGAACAAATAATGAGGAAGGAGGGCCTGGAGAATTTGATACTCACAGGTTGAATAGAGGGAAAGAGAGATAAGGGAAACCAATGCGTGGAATACCTGGCGGACTTAAGTAGATGGTAGAACGTAGTCTGGGGGAAGAAGCAGAGGGATAGAACTTGTTCAGAGCTGCAAGGGATATAGGGAGGTGGAGAGCCGTGATCGCCTAAGTCCTGAAAGGACATGGCACATAAATATAAAGAATCAGGTCTGGTGCTCCTGCTATATATCTCGAGATTCTCGAATAAATCTAAAGAGGTTTTCGTAATGCTATCGGTCCTGATTGTGTTCAATACCTATCCACCGTCGTAACTCACATTCCCTGTGCCTTTGTCTATAAATATTTTCATGGAAATTGTTTTAATTGTAACGCGGCCACATAAATTCAAATGTACGACTAGATTGGGAAGCAGGTCTAATCGGTAGACATTTACAGCAAGTTTATTCTAGCAAGTTTATTCTAATAATTTTCTCTTACTTCTCGCTTGTAGAATTCTCTTCCCGTTTCTTACTTCCCTACTTCCTACGATCTTCAAAAGCTTATTTCGATCACACACACACACACACACACACTACTGTTTATAGATATATATAATAAATGTACTAATTTAAAAATATGGTTCCATCGCTAGACAGGAATTACTATGAATTAAATTTGAAGTTTTTAGTTTCTGTTTTTGAAACGTGGTATGATCTGTGTAGTCATGGAACCATATTTTTAAATTAGTAAATTTATAATATTTATGCTCTGCAGAATTGTATTGAGCACTGTTGTTTTAAAAATAAAAACAATTAATAAGAACACCAGATTATAAATCTTACTGCTCTTTCTCTTTATTTTAATATATATATATATATACATATATATATATATATATATATATATATATATATATATATATATATATATTATGAAATGGTTTTTATGTGTATACGTTATTTTTATAGATACAGTTTATTTAAATAATAAATTAACTAAAAAATGAAGCATTTACTTAAATAGAGTATATCTATAAAATGACGTATAACCAGAAACACACACACACACACACACACACACACACACATACATATATATATATATATATATATATATATATATATATTATGAAATGGTTTTTATGTGTATACGTTATTTTTATAGATACAGTTTATTTAAATAATAAATTAACTAAAAAATGAAGCATTTACTTAAATAGAGTATATCTATAAAATGACGTATAACCGGGAAACACACACACACATATATATATATACATTTAAACACATTTATATATATTATGTTTAACGTTCTTTTTACATAATATATATAAATCTCTTTAAATAAATTGTCGGACTATGTCCAATTCAAAAATATATATATACATATATATATATATATATATATATATATATAACAAACTTTGATCACAATTTTGACCTAAAAATGATACTCTAATTAAATGAGAAAATAATTCACTAAGATGAAAATGTCTTGAATGTGCTTTAATTGCTATTTCTGCCGCAGTAAATTTACGTGCAGGTTCTTAAAACATATCACAATTATTAACAGATGTTATTTTATCACAATGCGGGATATTTAAAAACGAAAATGATGGAAAGAAAAATAATATAGATGAATTTAGTTACATTTTAAAATATTCTTTCAAAAGAAATTTGAAACTACCAGCTTCTCTCGTTCATGCGCATGTGTAGTCACAATAACATCAACAAACCCAGTCCACAGAAGCCCTAACGGATGAAACGCATCATAAGTAAAGCTTTTACATTTTGTCTCAAACAAGTAATAGTCGTATACTTAACATCAGGAAGAGGCAGCTGAAGTTCCTGAAACGCATCATGAAGAAGGAAGGCCTGGAGTATCTGATACTCAGGGGTCTAATAGAGGGAGAGGGAATAAAGCAAAACAACGCATAACATATCTAGTGGCCTTAAGCAAGTGAATTGACAGAACGTGATCTGGGAGAGGTGGAACTTGTTGGGAGCTGCAAGGGATAGAGGGAGATGGAGAGCCATGATCGCCTACGTCCTGAAAGGACACAGCACATAGAAAGAAAGAAGTATTTTTATGTCAAAATTGTGTTCAGTTTCGGTACGATGAACATATATAAAGAAATGGAAAGTGCTTGGTAAATAAAAGTGATTCTCACGGTTACAATGCATTTCTCGCCTTATTTAATTGTAATCTACGGAAAAATATTCGTTGATATGAAAGGATTATGATAAAAATAAGCAGACATAATGTTTGTGATTTTTTTTCAATCAGACATCTTTTGGGGCAATCTAGCGAAATTCATCTATATTCTTTTACTTTTCATCAACTTTGATATCATAACGAAAACCTACCAAAAAATGGTGATAGGTTGTAAGAACCTGGACGTACATTTACTGATGCTGAAGCACTTTCTAGATATAGTGAATCATTTTCTCTTTTAATCAGATTAGCATTTTTTATGTCAGAATTGCTGTCAGTTTTGTTGCCGTAAACAACCAAGGCGTAAGACTTTGAAACTACCAGCATTTCTCGTTCATGCGCATGCGTAGTCACAACAACACATACTATAATTCAATCTGATGAAATCCTAACGGATGAAACACGTCACAAATAAACTTTTTCCATTTTGTCTGACAATTTCCTAAATACTGTTCATGATATATAAAATATATATCGTCGTTATCTCATTCATATATATATATATATATATATATATATATATATATATATATATATATATATATATATATATATATATATATATATATATATATATATATATATATATATATATATATATATATATATATAAGAGATTCATGGAAGATTTAAGTTTAAAGATAGTAAAATCGACCTTGCTAACCAGAAGCTTCTCTGTGGCCGAACGGTTAAGGCACATCACGCGAAATGATGGTTCCGTATAGGAGAACGAAAATTTTCTATGAAAGTTTCTCGGACATTCACGCCGGTAAATGTTATTTAATACTGTTTATTATAAAACAGATCATTTGCTTAAATACTTGTATCTATAAAAAGAACGTTAAACATAATATATATAAATGTCTTTAAATAAATTGTCGGACATTGTCCAATTCAAAAATATATGACGTCATTTGTTTACATTTGATACGCTAGAGCAGATATGAATAGAAGAGATTCATGGAAGATTTAAGTTTAAAGATAGTAAAATCGACATTGCTAACCAGAAGCTTCTCTGTGGCCGAACGGTTAAGGCACATCACGCGAAATGATGGTTCCGTATTTCGGAAAACGAACATTTTCTATGTAAATTTCTATGAAAATTTCTCGGACATTCAGGCCGGTAAATGTTATTTAATACTGTTTATTATAAAACAGAGCATTTGCTTAAATACTTGTATCTATAAAAAGAACGTTAAACATATTATAAATGTCTTTAAAATAAATTGTCGGACTATGTCCAATTCAAATATATATATATATATATATGTGTGTGTGTATATATATATATATATATATATATATATATATATATCGCTGGAAAATCGTATTCGGGAATGCATGTCTACTAAGGCGGCTAGCCAATCCCTATTGCAGATGCTTGCTCAGGCGCATTTTGTGTTTATTTAACACGCACCGACGTGTGATTTATACTGCAACTATGCTGAGCAGACCTTAGAGTTTCTGGGAAAGAGCGTGTTATCTAGCGTGATCAACAACTTGATCAAGGAACAACACGCTCAAGCCTTCGGCCACGATCACTTGTGACTTCGTGCTAGCACAGGTATCGACGGCACCCAAGGGTTCCTGCTACCCAATTTCACTCATAAGGCTTGGGTCAACCTGTGGCAGGTTTACCGGGCACTTTCCAAAGATGCCGCACGCTGGGATCGACCCCTACATTCCGATAACATCTGGAAGTCTTAGATCTTAAGACAGAAATCATAAAAAACCATTTGATCCCAGCTCAGAAAAACGAAGGGGATTGGCAGGTACTACACTCTGATCTTAGATAATAAAAAAATTATAAACTATACATACAATCAGAATCATAGTATAGATTCTCAGACAGAAAGCTTAACAGCTTCCAGATGAAAAAGATCAAGGAATTAGACAGTTACTACACTCTGATCCGAGGTAGAAAATTGGTAATGGTCGTCAGTACAAAGATAATTATAGTTTACATATTTTGTCAAAACTCTTAAAATCAGTTTAAAAAATACACAACCATTGATTTTTCAGAATTAAATATTTAAAAGTAATTTTCTTCAAATGAAAAACGTTCCCAAAATATGCAGATTACTGTCACAGAAAGCAAAAATAAACTTTACAGTTTCAGAAAGATGAAGAAATATTAGTTATTCTGAAAAAAAATGAAATTTCGGTTTTAGACACCAAAATTAGATATGGACGGGAAAGGACAATAATATTTATAAAACCTAAAATAAAATTAAATGCAATATTAATCCAAGTTACTTTTTTACGTTTCTGTTTCAATGAAATTTGTCAAGTTTTGTTCCGATAAAAAAACTTTTGAACACAAAGAATCCATTATACATTAACAAAAATCTGCTCTATCTTAAAATATAGGTTTTCTCCACTTTTCGAAAGTTCGATCATACAACAATTCGCTTTACTTTAGTAAAGATTTCCCGCAGTAACATTAAATGCCGTAGATTGAAGAAGCAATAAATTTCTATTTATATAGAGAATATTTTTAGTGTTCCCAAACAAAAAATAGTGATCTATACATGAGTTATCCATTTTTCCATCTGTCATATATATATATATATATATATATATATATATATATATATTGATATATATATATTGATATATATATATTGATATATATTGATAATATTAGTGGTCAATATACACACACACATACACACATATATAAATATATATATATAACACATATATATATATATATATATATATATATATATATATATATATGATGGACTCTCCCGTCGAACTCGACGTATGAGGGTCAAACAGATCAGTTCCCAGAAACTGAAAGCCAGACACCCACACAAGATTTGATTATAGTGGTGTTGGCTTTGTGTAGGGCCATCCACACTTTTTGGAGGGACGAATACAGGGACCTGGTGCAACGAATGCCACAAGGTCCCCAAACGACCCTCCGCAGGTTTTGAATTCAGAGTTGTCCTTCTCCTAGACCAGTTACCATCCAAGGCTATAGAACCCAGTCTGTCCTGCTATTTACCCATAGTTGGAGGGAGAAGAAGAGGACTCACACCTTTCCCAAGGGTGTTAGCACGTAAGTGAATGTAATGGATTCGACTGGAATTCGAACTCGGCTCTCCGATTCCTCAACCCAAGCCGTTATCCATTACTCCACCGTGGTGGTGAAACGTGCTTTTGAACCATAGGCATGTCAAATTTTATTAACGGTCACGAGAGAATGAGAAACTTGAAATGTTGGAATGAAAAACGGTACAAAAATGATTTCCTTGTATCCACACACAGAAAAGTAACTTGGATCAATTTAAACATTATTATTTCGCAGATACTCATATTTGAGCAGACGCACGCACGAACTGTGCATGCATATATATATATATATATATATATATATATATATATATATATATATATATATATATATATATATATATATATATTTGTCCATGCTTAGAATATTGCTGCCAGTTACCATATGATACTTACACATGACTGACGAGGCATTAGTTTGCCATTTCTTTTTGCGGTAGACCAGTTACCATCCAAGGCTATAGAACCCGGTCTGTCGTGCTATTTACCCATAGATGGGGGGATAAGAAGATGATTCATATCTTACCCAAGAGTATCAGCACGCAAGTGAATGCTATGGATTCGACTGGAATTCGAACTCGGCTGTCCGATTCCTCTATTCGAGTCTCCCGATGATTTTAGGTGATTTTTTTACTTCAGTCACTTATGTGCCATGCATGATACATGTTTAGGTGATACATGACTGACGAGGCATTTTTTCCCGCATTAGCTTGCCATTTCCCTTCTGCCATAGACCAGTTGCCATCAAAGACTATAGAAGCCAGTCTATCCTGCTATTTACCCATAGCTGGTGGGATAAGAAGTGGATTAATAACTTCCCCATGGGTATTAGCACGTAATTGAATGTAATGGATTCGACTGGAATTCGAATTGGAATTCACTAACCATAAGGCTACGTAAACTCTTTTGAATTCTATTAAAGGTGGAACGTGGGGGTTGAACGGCTCCAGCCCAAATATGGTTTCCATTCTTTGTCTGATGTGACACTTGTAAAGATAGACGATGCTTTCAGGAATCAAATACTTTAGGCTGCGGTACAATGCACCGACTATTTTCCCAGATTCTTTAGCGATGTATCGTATACATGAGTTATCCTTGAAGTCTGACTAAAATTTGCGTCTCAATAAACCTCCAAACCATTGAGAGTACACTCGTTCATGATGAAAGGTAAGAAACCAGTACCTGGTCAGTAATGATGGAATGTTACCAGATTAGTTTTGGAGATATTAAATGTTAAAAGCCAGTTCTTTAACCCAGTTTTTTTTGGGGGGGGGTTGTTTTTTAAGCTTATCCCCCCCAAGCAAGGCTGGAGGCCACTAGCACGCAAGGGGTTACAGAAGGTTAGGAGGAAGAGCAGATAGGAGTGGTAAAGGAGAGGATGTGGAGAAAGATAGTGGATCGATCAAGGCAAGGGGGTTACAGAAGATTTGGAGCGAGAGCAGATAGGAATGAAAGGTGAAAGTATGTGGAGAACGGAAGTGGATAGATCAAGGCAACTGGAGATTTTGATTGACGTTACACTTAAATAGTTGGAGATTATATTTGTCAGGGAAACAGGAATAAGGAAGGGAGTTCCACAGGCGAGATGTGCGAGACATGAAGCTATTGGAGTAGAAGATACGTCTACATCTAACAGTTTCAACGGTGAAGTTGGCCTTTTAATAACAAATAACACTTGTAATACCCGAAATTACAGTCTCAAGACCAAAACAAGATACTTGAGTTGATAATTTGGTGTGGAAAATAAAATTTTAGACCATCCAGAGAAGACAAGTATCTTCTGTACATTACAAAGCAATAAAACTCAATATAATACAGTCCAATGACTTACTAGACTACAGTGGAAAAAAAAGGTTTAATACGTTGCACAAATGATGGAAGACAGACACTGACACTCGGTTGATAATATATATTTTATCTATAAGACACGCCTTCTTTCCTTCTTACCTTTTTTCTCACCCTCTTTCATTTTCCTGAAAGATCTGGGAGAAGTTACAAGCATGTAATCTATAGCTGACATCTTTAAAGTAGAGAGGAAAATGGCGGACGGCGAGTAATGAATGGCTATTGGTATTTGAAGCGTAGGGAAAGAGAGAAAAAAAGTGAACAAGAAAGTGAAATGGAATGGCGTCCAAGGCAGAGAGGCGCGCTTGTACGATGAGAGATGAAAATAGGTAAAAGAGTAAAAGAATCTATTTGGCTGTCAGATTGTCAATGCACTCGTCTTTGTGTCTCTGGTTCGATTTGGACTTTCTCGTTTATTCCCAAAGTCTCCTTGAATTTCTGTCCCTGTTTATTTATTTGTCCATTTATAAGTTCGCTGGTTTGTTCATTGTGAATGCCTGGATATGAATAAATGAAGACGAATAGATAGATTTATATTAACAGACTAAGATAGATAGATAGATAGATAGATAGATAGATAGATAGATAGATGAACAAACTGAGATAGATAGATAGATAGATAGATAGATAGATAGATAGATAGATAGATGAACAAACTGAGATAGATAGATAGATAGATAGATAGATAGATAGATAGATAGATAGATAGATGAACAGACTGAGATAGATAGATAGATAGATAGATAGATAGATAGATAGACAGACAGACAGACAGACAGACAGAGATAAATATATAGATGAACAGACTGAGATAGATGAACAAACCTAGATAGATAGATAGATAGATAGATAGAAAGATAGATAGATGAACAAACTGAGATAGATAGATAGATAGATGAACAGACTGAGATAGATAGATAGATAGACAGACAGACAGACAGACAGACAGAGATAAATATATAGATGAACAGACTGAGATAGATGAACAAACCTAGATAGATAGATAGATAGATAGATAGATAGATAGATAGATAGATAGATAGATAGATAGATAGATCAGCAGATTAAGATAGATAGACTTTTAAATGCCTTGTCCTTTCTGGACGTAGGCTCACTACCGATTTCTTTTCCTTTGTTATCAATAAACCTGCCATTATTTCTTGGTGAAGATGGTATGCAGGAACAGGGATTAGTAAAGTGTCAAAAGTTCATTAGTGCTGGTTGCAGGAATACAGGAATTTGAAGAGACATTTCATAGCAAATATAGGCTACATCTAGTCTCAATGTAGATAGTCTCGAGATTTCAGAACTGGTTTAACTGGTTCAGCCGAAGAAAATCATTACATATTTATTCCTATGTTGTTTTTGTACAGAATCCTATTTTGACACTACTCGAAAAAGTAATCTAAATTTGATTAAATACAAGATAAGTATACTTTCAAGAATGTTACCATTTCACTGCAGACTAAGGTTTCTAGACCTAAACCCCTAGTTTGCTTATTTACTAATGTGAATATTTTGGTTTAATCTTCCTCTTCCTTCCACCTGACGTCTTGTCACTTCAGTCAGTTATGCGCCATGCGTAATACACGCTTAGGCGATCATGTATCTTTCGATACATGACTGACGAGGCAGATTTTTTTCTCGCAGTAGGTTGCCATTGCTTTCTGCAGTAGAT
This sequence comes from Acanthosepion esculentum, assembly GCA_964036315.1. Lineage (NCBI taxonomy): Eukaryota > Metazoa > Mollusca > Cephalopoda > Sepiida > Sepiidae > Acanthosepion > Acanthosepion esculentum. The sequence continues at coordinate 491,239 of OZ038515.1, read as the reverse complement.
TAGTTGACATCCCGATCTGTCCTGCTATTTACCCATAGCTGGGGGGGAGAAGAAGAGGTATTAGCACCTAAGTGGATGTAATGAATTCGACTGTAAATTCAAACTCAGCTCTCCGATTCCTCAATCCGAGCCTCTATCTATTACTCCACCGTTCCTTCTCATAAGTTATAACAATTTTATGTTAATTTAATGTTAATTAAAAAAATTTCATGGTCTGTGGATATTTATTACCCACCCCACTCCACCACCACCACCACTGTAAGCAAAATGGATACAATATATAGAAAAAAGGCAGTGTCATTTTTAAAATGCATAGGAGGATATGTCAGATGAGGGAGCACTTTTAGCATACCAGCTCAAATAATTTCTGGAAGAATGATAAATTTCAGTTGAGTGATTTTTAGTCAGTTATGTGCCATGCGTGATACACACTTAGGCAATCTTTCGATACATGACTGGCGAGGCAGATTTTTTTCCTGCAGTAGGTTGCCGTTTCTTTCTGTGGTAGACCAGTTGCCATCCAAGATTCTAGAACCCGGTCTGTCATGATATTTACCCATAGCTGGGTGGAGAATAGGCTTCATACCTTTCCAAAGGGTATTAGCACGTAAGTGAATGGATGCGACTGGAATTTCAACTCGGCTCTCCGCAAATAAGCCGCTATCCATAACTCCACCGTGCCTCCGTCACTGCTTGGAAACTGTCTTCCAGATTTATTTCTTGACTCAACATAAGTACCTTTTTCTGATTCTATCCCTAGAACAGAGTTATATGCATATAACATTGTCCAAAGTTCCCTCTATCATTTATAAACTAGATCCCTACAAGGCTTTCAGATTAGACTGCATCCCTGCAATTGCCTTAAAGAAACATGCGCTATCCAAATTTTGCAATAAATACCTCGATTCTGTTTGCTTTTGATTATGTCGGAGATCCTCCTCTGTATTTCCTGTCTTTAAGAACTCTGGGAAACATTTTAACCCCTCGTATTATCTATCTATCTTACCTCTTTTTGGCAAAGTATTAGCGGCTCTAATCAAAACAGAATTGACTAGGCAACACACTTCATACGGTCTCCTTTCGGATAAACAATATGACTTCTGTTTCTCCAGCACTCCCGCCGATGTGTTAACGATTATCACTGAATGTATCTATCAAGCTTTAGATAAGAACGGCAAGGCTCGGGCTGTGGCTTTAGATATCTCGAAGCCGTTCGAAAGAGATTGGCATGCTGGTCTTCTCCACAAGCTCAAGAGCTACAGTATCGCTAGACGAATATTTGGTATGATTCAATCGTTTCTAAAAACAAGTTGTATAATGAAGGTGTTGTTGAACGGAGAACCTTCTAGTTCATTTAACATTAATGTGGGGGGGGTCCCTGGGTTCGCTATTCTTGAACCTACGTTGTTTCAGATCTTCATCAACGAATTTTACGATGTCATCAGTAATTTATACCTGATGCTACATCTATTTACACCTGTCTTGGTAAGATTTCTGACAGACTCGACAAGGTGAAACTACGATTGATTGAATTTTTTTTTTAACGGCATATCGACTCGTTATGGTCTAATGCCGAAATGTAATTTGGGGTGGAAATTTGAAGTAATAAAAATACGATATATGTTATTCTGCTTTCACAATTAAATACATGAGAAGTGATACTCAGCTTTTGTTCGCGCGGAAATAATTACTACAAGTAAATATATATAATATCACATTTACCAGGGAGGCACCGTGGAGTAATGGATAGCAGCTCGGATTCGGAGAGCCGAGTTCGAATTCCAGTCGAATCCATTACATTCACTTACGTGCTAATACCCTTGGGAAAGGTATGAATCCTCTTCTTCTCCCTCTAGCTATGGGTAAATAGCAGGACAGATTGGGTTTTATAGCCTTGGATGGCAACTGGTCTACCGCACTGCGGAAAAAAAACCTGCCTCGTCAGTCATGTATCGAAAGATACATGATCGCCTAAGCGTTTGTATGGCACATAGAGAGATATATGTGTTTTATGTTCTAGTTTTGTTGACGTTATATTTTGGAATACAGTTGGATTTGTTTAAGGATATTATACGAATTAATGGCATGAAAAAGTTTTTATATTGGTTGTTTGGCTGGTTTGTTGAATTTGTTTATCGGCATATCAACACCTCTATGGGTTATTTAATGCTGAAATGTAAGTATTTTGAACACAATTTCATGGCTTCAGCTAAATATATTTTGAACGGAATTGTATACTTTCAACTACAGATAAAATGTAATTGATGCATTTGGAATAATCTGCCACCCCCATGAGTGGCGGCACTATAGGTGGTAAACACCTATAAGTATCCGTTAGGACAGCGGACGTTAGAGTCGAGCTGGGAACTTCCCCAGTTGTACTGGTCGAACTCTCTACCTTCGGGCAGAGAAGAACCCGGACGAGGCTTCGCCGAAGGGCAGAGCCTCGTTCGGGGAGGTTGACCAAGCCGATCCCGTTTATACGGGATCTACGGGCATTTTTTGGCCGAGCCTACGGCCTCGGGAATACCCCACTTTAAACCCGGCCTTGTGCCACATCTATCCCTCGTGGGAGAGAGACAATAAATACTGTCGAGCTGGGATCTTTTCCAGCTGAAGTGGTCGAACACTCTGCCTTCGGAAAGAGAGGAACCCGGACGAGGCTATGTCTTCAGGCAGACCCGATCCCATTTAAGCGGGATCTACGGGGATTTTTTGCCCGAGCCTACGGGCTCGGGAACCCCACATTAAATTTGGCCTTGTGCCACATGTGACTGTGTGTAAAAACCGTCCAAATGTTTTATAGTTCTGACGGCTTTCGGCTATAACTTTAGCCATTATCAAAGATGATTCGATTTTTCAGCTTAATTGCATCTGTGTATTATGTGCATGTCTTAGTGTGTAGTAGCGATGTTTTAATTTCCGAATACAGTTAGCACATTGTGGCCTTGTTCGTAGTTAATATTGTTAAGAGTTGGCTTTTTCTTTTTTATTATTAAAGCTTCCATTTTTTTTATCATTTTTACACACTCTTTGTCCAGAAAAGAAAGCTCTTGTTCGAACACAAGAAAAATTACATAAAAAGCTTAACCGTAGTACCTTGTCTGTCGTTTTTAATGAAACATGCATAAACGAAGAATTGCTGCCTAAATATACAACGATATATATATATATATATATATATATATATATATATATATATATATATATATATATATAAGATAATCCTAAGGAGCCAGAGAAACCTACCTAGTTTTTATTTAAACAGATCTTAAAGGTTAAAGTCAGCTTTAAAACCGGATTTACCCTGAAGATCCGTTTAGGTGAAACCTAGGTAGGTTTGCCTGGCTCCTTAGGATTATCTTAGGTTTTGCTTTACTTAGTATATTGAGAATTTTACGTAGTTGTCTTTTTACTCGTTTTGTTTTGTTTTTCTTTCTTTGGACTTGGGGCTTGAACACTGGACGCTTGATTTCGCCTTGTTTTAATGCTCTTGGTTATTTCTTTTCTAATTTCCCATTTTTCCTTGGGTACTACTGCAAGTTGAGCTATCCGAGGTTTTTCCAAACGAGTACCACCATTTATATATATATATATATATATATATATATATATATATATATATATATATATATATATATATATATATTATAATAATATTTTTAGTTTTTAAAAATATGATTCCTTCGCTACATAAGAGTTCTCATGTTTCAAAAGCGAGAGCCGAGACCCCTATTCTCGTTTGACAAGGAAGTGTGTCCAGACACCTTAACGCTACATAACTTAAAAAATTATGTTAGGGGTCTCGACTCTCGCTTTTGAAACATGAGAACTCTTAAGTAGCGAAGGAATCATATTTTTAAAAACTAAAAATATTATTATAATATAAGCTCTACTTCTGTATGGAGCACTGTCCTTTTGAAAATAAAGCTAAATACTAAGGAACACCGGATTATCTGCCTAACGTGTTCTTTCCTATTTTACTGCACACCTGCATATATATATATATATATATATATATATATATATATATATATATATAAGTTCAAGTAGTCTGAAGATCCCAGGAGCGTTAAACTCGGGTTACGAATAGAACCATCCTTTCACAGGATTTAACGTTGGTAAGGGTTTTTAGCTCGGTCTAGGCAATCTAGGTTTCAAGCACTTTACTCTGTAGGTAAATTTGGATTTAGGCTTTTCTTTCTCTTTCTTTTGTCAGTTTTGTCGATTTTAATCGAGACTATATTTGGATAAGAGTTTGTGCAATTTGTCCATTGGTTCCACCTACGTTTTTGTTTTTGTTTTTCGTTAATAAATATATCTCTATATAAATATATATTTGTGTGTGAGTGTGTGTTTATGTATGTATGTATGTATATATATATATCTGTATGTATGTATGTATATATATATGTGTGTATGCATTTGTGTGTGTACGTGCGTTTTTTTGTTTTTTGCATATATATATATATATATGTGTGTGTGTGTGTGTGTATGTATGTATGTATATGTGTGTGTGTGTATGCATGTGTTTGTGTGTATGCGTGAACGCTTTCTCTCATAGACATTTTGGCGCCCATCAGTTCTTTTCAGTGTTTCTTCGAACGCTTTTGTCTCCCGATGGAGTAGACTTGCATTTCGTTCTCCGACTTGGATCAATTCATTAAGGCATTGATCCTCCGTTTAATCAGTCTCCTTTACGGCCGATGCAGATTACGACATGGATTTGTATTTGTCTGGTTCGCTCTCTGCATATCGATCCCAAATCTCTATAAAGAAATCAATATTGTACAAATCATATGCACCTATTTTCTTTTCTAACAACTCTATTCCTTGCAGACTCGGTTCTTTGGTGTATTTATCTTGGTCAGCACCTAACTATGGAGTTAGGTCAGACGCGTCGTACTTACCTTATTTTTAGATAATTTTTCAAATTCTGTGGGCATACACTATACCTAATAATTAAGCTAATCACAGCTTATATGGAAATGTCTAAATGTTGTGAAGCGGTCTCCACGCCGATAGGAGTGTCATCTGTTGTATCGTATATTTGTTTAGTATACGAGATAGATAAATAGATCGATTAAAATGAACAGACTGAGATAGATAGATAGATATGAACAGACTGAGATAGATAGATAGATAGATAGATAGATAGATAGATAGATAGATAGATAGATAGATATGAACAGACTAAGATAGATAGACAGATAGATAGATATGAACAGACTGAGATAGATAGATTGATAGATAGATAGATAGATAGATATGAACAGACTGAGATAGATAGACAGATAGATAGATATGAACAGACTGAGATAGATAGATAGATAGATAGATAGATAGATAGATAGATAGATAGATAGATAGATAGATAGAATCGCATGGATAGAATTCATTAATAGTTTCCCTCCGAACAAACAGATTTCTACCTTCTTGTACACAGCAATACAAATGACAACAGTAAACTGACAAAAAAGAAATCAGGCAATTCACCATATATATATATATATATATATATATGAAATAACGGTATGTAAATATGTATATATCATGACAATTTTAGAGAAATCACTTGTGATAGCAATAATATAATTTACTACCTATTCTGCACAATATGTCCTAATAGTGGATATATTGGCGAATCTGGAACTAACTTTAGGCTTCGTTTCAACAACCATAAACAAGACATACGACAAAATAATCCATATTCCCCAGTAGCAGAACACTTTAATCGACCACGACACTCGATATATAATTGCAAATGTATATTGATACACTCAAATTTTAGCACTACATACATACGAAGAAAAAAAGAGAAATACTGGATTTTAAAATTAAACACATATAAACTAGGGTTAAACAAAGACTTGGGTATTCTAAATCTGTATAAATATTTCAATAGTTAAAATATTTCTTCAAAAAAATTCTTTAGATATGGTGAAAAAACCTTTTTAAACAATAACCAAAACACCATCTTCAGTTGTCCGTCAAATATTCAAACACAATCGCATTCCACACCACGTGACGTCCGAGTCTAAAAACAAACACACAAACACAGTAATTTGAGTACAACACACATACGAAGAAAAAAAGAAAAATACTGAATTCTAAAATTAGACACATATAAACTAGGGGTAAACAAACACGTGGATATTTAAATCTACATAAATATTTCAACAGTTAAAAATATTTCTTTAGATATGGTCAAAAAACTTTTTAAACAACATTTAAGACACTATCATCAGTCTTCCGCGAAAAATTCAAACACAGTCGTATTCCACATCACGTGACATCCACGCCTCACGACAAACGCTGTAAACAAACACACAAACACAGTATCTCATTTGATTTCTGAGGAAGGACCGAGGTGGTCTGAAATATTAAATATATACAAAAACACAGAAATAAATACTTTCATAAAAAAAAACACCCAATTTTGGTTCATTTATTTTATCCAGATATTATATATATATATATATATATATATATATATACACACACACAAGAATAAGATTGGTGTATTCGGAATGAATTCAAACAACTCAAAAATATAATTCTTAAAAGAGTGCTCCATACAGAGTAGAGCAAATATAATTTATTCGAAAATTATAAATAAATATATTATAAAATCAGTACAAAAATAGCCATTTTGTTTCAACACTTCTGGTGTCTTATCAAGTGCTGTTGTTGAATGTAGAAACTAGAATTAAATATGTGGTGGTGTTTAATTTTAATTTTCGATTTGCATTATATTTTTTCGTCTCGGATGCCAAAAAGAAAATAGTTTCCATGCCTGATGATGACCGGAGACTCCTGTCGAAAGTACTTGCATATTTAAGGAAAACCTAATAATACAGTTTATAATTTTAAACAAGTTTCATAACATTCATCAAGGGGTTAGTGGCTTAATGCATTTTTACAATTTTGTTGGCGATGTGATTTCGCCATTTTATATCATTAACTTTACTCATTTACTCTATTTATGAATGATTCATTGTAATATATATATATGTGTGTGTGTGTGTGCGCGCGCGTGTGTGTGTGTATGTGTGTGTGCGTGCCTATTTGTGTGTGAGTGTGAGTGATTAATACAAATAAAAATTGTCACTTAGCTGATAGATGTTATATTCATCAATTCACCACCGGAATTTCAAAGATGAACTTTTTCGTAATTGTTTTGTCGACGCGTCAGAAGTTTTCAACAAGTCACTTTTATTATCATTAATCCTATTAAAGATCTGTCTCTGATATTGAGCACTTTATTACAAAGACTGCTTGTCTTAAATGTCCTTTGTATAAGACTTCCAATGACTGACAGCATTTATGGCTTTACAATTTCTTTGCCATCGCTACATATCTTCCTTTTTGTCTTTTCACTATTTCTTTTACTTTTTCTTTTTGTCCGTTTTTCTTCCATTCTTTTTCTCTGTCTTGATTTAAAATTTGCTTTAGGTCTTTGTTTCATTTTATTTTATTTATCTTATTACCTTGATCGATTTGAAAATCCTTTCAAGTGAATCTTAACTTGTAAGGTGAAATGATCATATCTATGGGGTAACTTTAAATTATATATATATATATAGCGTGTCTCTTCGGCAAAAGCGAATCGAGTCCTGTCGGTCACTGTGTGTGCTTATATAAAAATAAATACGCTAAAATCCACCTTCATCCATTCCATGCACCGACGGCTTAGTGGTAGAATTTCCGACTGACGCCAATTCAGTCGGGTTTCGATCCTAGCTAAAGGCAACCAAACGTCGAGCCATACTGAAGAGCTTCGAAACAGTCTGTTTCTTTATTTTTATTTATATTTTTTATTTTTTGAGAGAGAGATATATATATATATATATATATATATATATATATATATATATATATATATATATATATATATATATATATATGCATGCGAATATAACACTTTTTCAATTTACTCCTAGATATCATACCATTTTGGAATCAAGCCGACCCCGTGAGCAAATTAAAAATATTCCGGGTCGGATCCGGCATCCTGAAATTTTGGATTCCCAAGTTTTCATCAATTTTTACGTGTTTTTTTTTTTTTCTTAACATTATTACTTCACCTACTCACGTGGTCCCAAAAGGGGAAGTTTTCTTTTCTATTATCACCGTCAGATCTTCCTGTCTCCGATTTCCAATTCCGAGCCGTTATATCAACCGCACATCCAAGCACCTGGCATTCCCAAGCAGTCACCCATCTATGTACTGACCTGACATTGCTTAACTTCGGTGATAGTACGAAAACTTCCGTTTCAATGTAATTAAACTATACCTATCTTGGCGCGTTTATACCCACTTTTATCATTTGTACGAAAAACTCTTTTCTTAGCACAGATGTTATGTGATGGCTCTGGTCGACAAACTGCTTATAATGGCTGCTATGATTACATTGAAAATATAATCAGAAATCCTTGTTTCTCGGGAAGGAACTAGTCTTGTTATTCTGTTTGATGAATTTGTTCTTTTACGACTTATCAACCCCTTGCAGGTTATTTCAAATCAAAAACTATTTTTTGATAGTAAGAAGAATTTTTTAAAGATAATAATGATTTTTACTAATTAACCCATTCATGGGGGAGAATAAATGAATTAATATATTTTACAGGCTTATTTGGGCAAACAAACCCGACTGGAATTGTATCTCTCCGATTTCCAATTCTGAACCGTTATTCATTGCACCACCCGCACCTCCAGGCTTGCAAAGAACCAACACGAAAAAGCTTTCATGACATTCATCAATATAGTATCTTACAACATCTTAAAGAAATCAAACTGTATTCCAAAATATAACTTCAACAATATTACAACATAAAACACACATATCTCCACATATCAACACAATTTTGTCCACACAAACATGTATATGCACAAAAGCTGAGTATTACATACCATGTATACAACTGTGAAAGCAGAATAAAAGTAATCATATTTTTATTACTTTAAAGCTCCCAAGAAAATTAAATTTCGCCATTAAATGACCCATAAGGAGTTTATATGCTTTTAAACAAAAGGAACACTCTGGTATTAGGCTGATTTGTCGATCCATACATTTTTTTCAATTATTTCACCCCAAGCAAGGCAATAAAGCCTCTAAGAAGAAACGGATTAGTAAGTGTGAGAGAATAACGGAAAAAAGCATTATTAAGGAAAGTGAACGAAAAAAAAACAGGAATTAAGAAGGCAGACGTTAACGGTTGATATTGTATCTAAAGCCATAAGCAAGAAAAGAGTTCCACACGCGATAAATGCGAGAGAAGAAACTGTTTGCATAGAACTTACAGTTACATCTAGCCATTTAAGCTATAAAATGATGATACCTTGCCGACAATCTATTCAGTCAGTTATGTGCCATGCGTGATACACGCTTAGGCGATCATGTATCTTTCGATACATGACTGACGAGGCAGATTTTTTCCCGCAAGAGGGTTGTCATTTCTTTCTGCGGTAAACCAGTTGCCGAGGGTATTAGCACGTAAGTGAATCTAATGGATTCGACTGGAATTCGAACTACGCTTAAATTTGTGCGAAAGAGGAAAGATCATCCAAACCATTCCATGAAAGAATTTATAGGAAATGCACAGGGAAGCTATGTTACAGCGTTGGGAAATTGACTGAAACCAAGATGCCAGGTCACGACCAGTAACGTTGCAGATTCTTATCAAGTATTGATATATACATAGCAGAAGCACTAGACCAAATGTGGCAGCAATATTTAATGCCTGGGCCAATAGTAAACTTATAAATGTATAAGATAGATAATGGCCAGAAAGATTGTATAATTTCGTAATTAATGAATGTTACTCTGCCAGTAAGAAAATAATTACCTTAAAGAAAAAACATGTTAATCGAAAAAAAATCTATTGGGTTATTTTAAATCTAACTGAATGTATCTTCTTATAGACTCAATGAATAGGTCGCTTGTTTCACTTCTAAAAACAATGCTTGAATATTGAAACTGAAACAAATCCATCGTTTCTCGAAGGTAATTCAGGATCGATATCACGTGAATGTTAATTCATAGGATATCGATCTGTTACAAAACATTCGAATGAATTCAATTTGTTGAAAAATTATTTCAATGAATTTTATTTGCTACCAAGAGGTAAGGATTTGTTTTTTTTTAATGCAGCCGATAAAGAACAGTTCTTTTGAATTGTGTTTTATATATATTAATCCGCTTGGAATGCTAGAAAAGTTCCAATGATTTGAACAGTTAAACTCGATCAATTAATAAGAACTTTACGATTTCTTTTCTTTCTTTTTTTTTTTTCACGGGCAACAAAAACTGATTAAAATTGATGGCTGCAAAATCAAATTATTATTTTATATTGAACATCAATAAAAATCGAATTGCACTCCCACCCTTTATCGATCTTTACTGAGTAATTGATAATTACAATATGTAACTCATTCATTGATTCAATCAATCGGTAATTCATTGATCTTTCTTAAACAAATATTTCGACAAAGAATTGAATTTTAAATTATTAGCATTGCTAATTTTTTTATTATTATTATTATTATTATTATTATTATTATTATTATTATTATTATTATTAATGAATTTGCATACTTGCACCATGTATCTGGTTCCTAGCGCTAATGGTTGGGTGGCAACAAGTCTTTTCAAATTACCAGCACCTTCCTCAGTATGTTCACGGACTACCACAGCGGCGTTTTCTGCATAGCCTTAACTCTTCCTTGAATCCCTAACATTCAATCTGTTCTAATGATTTGACGACGACCCAAATGTGCAGATATTATTATTATTTTATTATTTCTGTTGTATATTTCTTTCTTTCCGAGTCCATACCAGAGATCTAAAGTCAGAAATGGTACCATTACATTCTCCACTCAGCATTTTAATTTTAAAAAAAGACATATTTTACATAGATAAAGCCCTTCGTAAGATATGAGCTATACTTGTGAGTACATTATTTCGTATTTCTTTAAGGCATTGGGTAAAACTGTTTCCTTCAACAAGTTTATCGGAACCGTTTCCAATCAACCCGAGGGAACCAACTACAACTGGAATTATTAATGTCTTCATTTGCCACATTTTGGACATTTCCCCTTGAAGATCCTTGTATTTTGATTGGGTTGTTTTTTTTTGTTTTTTTGTTTTTTAAGATCTTCAAAGATACATTACAGTCTACAGGAAGTGCCATGTCAATAAGAAAACACGTTATGGTCTTGTTCACGAAGTCTGGACGATAAGCATCAGCCTTAGAATGAAGCATGCGGTAGAAAGTGAGACGTTTTCTCGTTTTGACTTCCATTCGCTTAATATCAGCTATGATCCAGATAAGCATGTTGAAAGTCTATTGCACCATAAGGACAACCAATGTATTTGTGGATAATATTCTGCTTCGTGAATTCGTTTTTAACACCGGACACCTTTAATATTCTTTTCTTACTTTCGCCTTCAATCGGGTATGCTTCAGTCCATCTCCTTCGCTGGCTACTACGTATTTTTTTGGCTTCTCCTTGTTCCAGTTCCTTAATCTTTGTGACAAAATCTACGTCAATTGAGTGTGTTTCTGTAATTCTTTTTTTCTTGAATGTTGCTTCCGAATTCCATACCAAAGTCATCACTGAAATATCTTACCGTATTGAGTAGATAATCCTTCAACTCGTTGTGGTCTTTAGCAAAGGTTTGAGATCATCCCTGTATAACAGGTGATTAAATACTTATTTATTTACTTTGTATTCATAGCTATTACTGATTGGTTCGTGCGAAAGAGGAATTACGGACAGACAAAACAGAAGTGGGGTGACATGTAACCCCCTTAAAAGATTCCTATTTGGATATTCAGGCGACTGGAAATGGCAGTGCCTCTGGTATTATTTAGGTATAATGTAGTTTTCCACAGTCACATGCTAAAATTAATGAAATTTACTATCACCTCGGAGACTTTGTACATTTCTAAAGCCTTAAGGATACAAGAGTTTGGCACACTATCAAAGGATTTACGGTAATTTATCCAAACTTTACTGAGATTCCTACCTTTTTTGTCCTGCAATTTGCAAGGATCATTTTATTTATCAATAATCAATATGAACCTCTTCAAAAACCCTTCTGTTCCAGGGAGTGGAAAGAATTTTGTTTTCATTGAGAAAAGAGTAAGTACAGTTCGTCAGGACAAATATGATCAATTTATACAGTGATGAGGGGGAAAATAAATATTCGTACACCATGAAAAATTTTAATTAACATTGTTACGACTTACGAGGAGGAACGGTGGAGTAATGGATAGCGGCTCGGATTGAGGAATCGGCGAGCCGAGTTCGAATTCCAGTCGAATCCATTACATTCATTTATGTGCTAATACACTTGGAGAAGATATGAATCCTCTTCCTCACCCCCCAGCTATGGGTAAATAGCAGGATGGGTTCTTTAGCCTTAGACGGCAACTGATCTACCGCAGAAAGAAACGGCAACCTGCTGCAGGAAAAAAATCTGCCTCGTCAGTCATGTATCAAAAGAATCATGATCGCCTAAGCTTGTATCACGGCACATAAATGACTATAATTTAAAATCCATAATGTATCTCTAAGCCAATGCATAATGCTTCAATCTGCACAAACTTATAAATTAATATTACATAGATAAAGCTCTTTGTAAAGTGCTAGCTGCACTCGTGAGAACATTTTTTGTATTTCTTTAAGTCGTGGACTTCTAGGGAGCCCTTCAAATAGTCTACTGGAATCTTTTCCAACCAATCCGAGTGCTCCAAATACAACAGGGATTGTTGATGTTCCCATGTGTCATATTTTTGACATTTCGATTTCAAGGTCCTTGTATTTTGACAGCTTTTTGAATATCTTCAAAGATATATTGCAGTCTGCAGGGACTTCCATATCAATAAAGAGGCACTTTTTTTGTTTGTGGTCTTTAATAACAATGTCTTGGCGGTTGGCTTTGATTGTTCTGTCAGTGTGTATTGTGCATTTCCCATAGAATTGTAACAGGTCCTATCTCCGTAACCGGGTCTGGGTGGTGTTCATACCAGTTTCTTTCAGTTTTCTTCCCGTAGAAATTGCAGATTTTCCAGTGCAGATATTGGCCCACTCTGTCGTGCCGGGTTTTATATTCAGTGGGTGCCAATATCGTGCAATGTGTATTGGTTCAGAGTAACGTTATTTACTTTTGATGACATTTTTCTTTTTTTAACTTTCTTCCTTTATTATATATCTTTATTATATTATTATATATCTTTCAGAAAAAAAAATTGTAACAGCAATAATAAAAAATGTTCTCATATATTTAATGATAATTTTTATAGTTTTACCTTTTTTCTTATTTATTGATTTGTTTCCATTATTGTCATTAAATTAAGAATAAATTAAAATATATTTGTTAACGAACTGTTCACTCCCAACATCCAGTATAAAATATATATAGTCCATCCTTGTCATATTAGAGGGCTTGCGTGTCCCAGGGATTCCATGAGCGAAGACGTCTTGAGTATCAACTTCTATAGGGCTACCCATGGCGGTAAAGTCCAAGAGGACGAACCAGACTAAATGCGACCAAAAGGTGAAACGAAAAATGAAATGAACATTTACACTTTTGACAGGGAGTATTAAGTTTATGTAATTTAACAGAGAGAGCAGTGAGGAGTGGTGTGAGAGACATGATCGAGTTTAGAGAGGGTTTATTTTAATATTTCTATCTATCATACTTTAGTATTAGGGGAGGAGGGACCAGACATTGACCTATTTAATCGGTTAACTTAACGGAAGTGATATATTGAAAGGGAAGGGGGAGAAGAGAGAAAAAATATAAAAAGATAAAAAGAAAGAAAGAAGGGGAAAGCAAAGAGAAAGAACCTGTAATTAGGCTTTACGAAGGGAGGGGAGGGGTGGTAATCTTTAGCAATTTATGTAAAAAAACAGGTTTTAATGATTGATAGTAATTTAAATTTTTTAAATCACCGAAGAAATTAATTTGATGTTTGCCAGCAATTTAAATATTTAACTCTTTTACAAATAGTTTAGGAATTTAATATGAGTTAAATAGTATATTTTAAAACACATTCATAGAAAGTACATTAAAAAAAATTATTATTAAAATATAACAGTTTACTGATAGTAATCTTTTAATATTGTAAATGATTGTTAAGGTAAGATCTCTATCAGTTTGAATCTAATTCATGAATGTAATTAGTGACTATTTTTAGATGGGTAATCTTTTTTATATATATATATGACCTTTCTGGTAAAATGTAATTACTTTCCCATGACACTAATATTTTTTAAATAAAACAATTTTTTTTCATATTCTTGGAAGGGCCATCATTGCAAAAGTTTGCTACTAACATTTCGATTGGTATAAATGATATTTTAGTCAATAGAAAAGTGTTATTCTCCTGTATGACAACGCAATGGTACACTCTACAAAATAAACCCAAGAAAAATACGATTGTTCATATAGGAGGTTTTTCCACGTCCTTCCTAGGCAGCAGATTTAATGCCGACAGATTTTAATTTCTTTTTAACACAAGAACAGTCTTTCAAACATTTTGGGAAAAAAATGGAGAATTCTTTAAATGTGGAATACCAGCATCTTGGGAGGAAACCCTAAGGATTTTTTTAATGTGGAATCTAAAATTTTCGTTTCCTGCTAGACAGAGTCATTGAAAATAAGTGATTCTCTTCTCTTCTATGCGCCATGTCTTGTTTGTTAGAATTTTTCTGTCTTTTTTAAATCTTGTTCTGTTTCTTCTGGAAAGTGTTATGGGACCTACCTACATGGGAATGAACTCTTCCTTCTTTCATATATACCAACCTGCGAGACTTCCTAGATTGAAAGAGAGAAAAGATGAGAACAAACCGAGATAGATAGATAGATAGATAGATAGATAGATAGATAGATAGATAGATAGATAGATAGATAGATAGATAGATAGAAACAAAGAAACAAATCGGGATAGCTAGCGGTGGAGTTTGTCAGATATATCTATCAGATTTGCTATTGAGACAGGGACGCACGGTGGAGTAATGGATAGTGGCTCGGATTGAGAAATCGGAGAGCCGAGTTCGAATTCCAGTCGAATCCATTCCTATATGAGCAATCTTATTTTTCTTGGGTTTATTTTGCAGAGTGTACCATTGCGTTGTCATACAGGAGAATCCATTCACGTGCTAATACCCTTGGGAAAGGTATGAATCCTCTTCTTCTCCCCTCAAATGGTAAATAACATAACAGACCGGGTTCTATAGCCTTGGATACATGATCGCCTAAGCGTGTATCATGCCTGGCACATAAATGACTATTCAGACAGGAGTAAATGGTAGTGTCATCTGCATAAATACCACGTTGGGAACTGATGACATCATTGTAGTTCGCGGGATGGAGCCCAGGGGGAACAAGAAAGGACTGGAAGATAGCACGTTTCAACACGACTTGTTACAAATGATTGGATTGGGCCTAATATTCGCCCTGAATCTTACGAAGAAGGCTAATATGCCAAACCCTGTCGACCGCCTTCAAGATATCTTCGGTATTCTTATCTAGAGCTTGATAGATAAATTCAATGATGGCCGATAACACATCAGCGATAGGTCTGGAGATAGATAACCCTAACCCTAACCCTGAACATTATGAGTGAGATACATAATGAATGTTTATGGTCTAATGTTATATTGTGGAGATATTCTTCATATATTTTATGGGAATCATAAATAAGCTATATATATATATATATATATATATATATATATATATATATATATATATATATATATATATATACATATATATATAACACATCCATATATATATATATATATATATATATATATATATTTGAATATGATATGAAATGGCGTTCAGAGTTCTGGATCCCAATACAAACAAAATGTAAAACAGAAAATAACAGATGTCAGATAGATAGATAGATAGATAGATAGATAGATAGATAGATAGATAGATAGATCTGAACAGTATGAGTGAGATACATAATGAATGTTTATGATCTAATGTTATATTGTGGAGATATTCTTCATGTATTTGATGGGAATAATAAATAAGCTATGTGCTATATATATATATATATATATATATATATATATATATATATATATATATATATATATAGCACATCATATATATATATATATATATATATATATATATATAAATTTGAAGATGATATGAAATGGCGAGCAGGGTTCTGAATCCCAATACAAACAAATGTAAAACAGAAAATAACAGATGTTAGATAGATAGATAGATAGATAGATAGATAGATAGATAGATAGATATTACTTGTGGTACTCTTTTTGCTTCCTCGATGCCTGTAGCACAGGTGTCCTATAATTTAACATAAGCCATTATTTTGCAACGATGATTAATAGCCTTTCTTTGATCAGCATCTTAATTAGATCAACAGACACAGGCGGCGGTTTGACAACGAACAAATACGAGTTTTTTCAAAAAAAATATAATAATTAAGTTTCAAGTAAAGGAGTGACAAGATTATGGGCGTGACTAAACCCTGTCACTTGGGAGAGAGAGAAAAAATGGCGACTTTTCTGGGTTTCGGGGAAGCAAGCAAACTTGCTTTTGTTTTATCTCTTTCTATTTTTCTTTTTTGGTTATAGATTTGTGCACACAGGAGATAAATCATAGAAGACACATCGCCCAACCTTTTTCTGTTGTCGTTTCTCGGGAATTTCGCTTCGAGCCGCACTTGTTTGTTTCGCGTATAGATAATCGCTTTAATTAATAAGGGTAATTAATTGGTCCCCTTTAAATGTACTGCAGAAGATGAATTGTTGTCTTTTGTGCGAGTCAATTTCTCTTCTTCTGTTTTGTCCAATTTATAACAATAATTCGAAGAGTCGGTAGGTGGGCGAACTTGTTTCTGCTTAGATATAAGTAGAGCATAAATCTTTGCTTACCAATGTCCCTTCCCAGGCCTTAATATCGCGCTGAGCACAATTAGTCGACAAGCTAATCATTTACTGATTAAAAAAGATGAAGTAATAAGCATTGATGTATGTATGTGTGTTTAGGTGGATTTGCAAATAGCCTAATGGTTATCAGCACGGAAAATAGAATCGGTGAAGAGAGCAGACTCAGAAAAGAAAACTGCAAGAACTTCTACAACTACAGGAACTCAAAGAAGCAAATAAAGGAATTCTGGAAGGACTAAACATCAAATGTAAGAAGACAGAATGTAAAGTTGTCGTAGATGGAACAGACCAACATGTATATTACAAAATGTAGACACCAAAATTTATCTAGTGCAAATATTTAAATATGTAAAATAATGAAATCATATCAACAAAGGGCAGATAACCCGACATGTCATAGAGTATATTATTATAGAGCATATTGGATTGAAAGAGTTTCTCTAAGTATGTAAGCAGTACTCATTAGCACATTAGTTTGTGTACAGCATAGAAGTAAGTTTGCATACCTTCCTTATAATCTTTTCTCCTTCCTTCATTTCTGTCTGAATTTCTGGGATGAGGAATTATCATCATTTCCATTTGGGAATAATGTCCTCGTCTTTGATGTTATTATCACAATGTTTCGATTACCTTATTCAAATGCCTTTCGTTTCAGGTAACCTTCATGGAATTTCAAATTGAACACTTTATTTAATCTACTGAGGTAGATTGTTCTTGTTGCACTGTCCCAGCGTATGGATATCATGTCTTGTTACTTTTAGTAATGCTCAGTTATTGATTGGTCTGTTTCCACTGAATCTGCACTACCCAGACCAGGGATCGAACTTAAAATTATTATACCACCAAATTTATCTAATCTACTAGGCTATTGTTCTCCAGTTAATTTTTATTACTTATTCTTTCCTTTTGTTATTCAAATGGAACAGACCAACATGTAAATTACAAAATGCAGATACCAAAATTAAATAAGTGCAGATGTTTAATTATGTAGGATATGTTTTAACAAAGGGCAGATAATCCGACATCAAAGTCGTTTTAGGGATAACGAGAAAAATTCCTAGAAAACGTTGAGCAGTGTTTTAAGAAACAGGATTTGGTGGGTTAATTTTGTTTGGCGACATATCAACCTCTGTGTTTTATTTATTGCTAAAATCTGAATATTTTGTACGTAATTTCATGCTTTCAGCTACAGACATTTTGTACATAATTTAAGTAGGTTAATTTTGTTTGGCGGCATATCAACTTCTGTGTGTTATTTAATATCTAGGTATTTGCTCTGTCTCCCCACTAAGACGAGTTGTGACACAATGTCATTTTTAACGTGGGGATCCGAGCGCGTACAACCGGGCAAGGAACAAAAATTACCCGCAACCGTCAGTTGTACTGGCCTCGGTGTGAGCACCGATCCCTCTCCCTGGTGCAATTAGAGTGCGCGGACTCAGTCAGCTGTTCCCCGGGGCTGGGCACCTCTCAGTATGATTTTCCTCAGTTGCGACGCTGTCCCTTGAAGGAGTCGCCCCTGACTGCACTCTGGCCAAAGACACATTAGTGTGATATTTAATATATAAATCAAAATATCCCTTAAGCTATTTTATGCTTTCAACTACAGATATTTTGTACATAATTTTATACTTTTAGAGTAAATGTATGTGTTTTTAGATATATAGTTTGTAGATCATAAAATGTATTGTTGGTAACTTTGCTTTAAATATGTATTTTTGCTAATTTTACTATAACTATGTATTGTTGCTAATTTTACTATAAATATGTATTGTTGCTAATTTTGCTATAAATAGGCACTGTTGCTAATTTTACTATAACTATGTATTGTTGCTAATTTTACTATAAATATGTATTGTTGCTAATTTTACTATAAATATGTATTGTTGCTAATTTTACTATAAATATGTATTGTTGCTAATTTTGCTATAAATAGGCACTGTTGCTAATTTTACTATAATAGTTGGTTTATGTGCCATTTAATGTTGAAATCTTAATATTTTGTATGTAATTTTGTATGTTTTTTTAGATATATATTTTGTAGATCATAAAATGTATTGTTGGCAATTTTACTATAAAAATGTACTTCTATATATTTTTAGTAATGCACTGATTGTCATTTTGCTATAAAAAAATGTATTGGTGGTCATTTTATTATATGGACTTATTTGTTAGACCTGACAACGACAGCAGTTAAGAGGTGGTTCCATGCTCCACAAAACCTCCAATCTCCCGATCAGAGGTCTTGGTTTTTGTTTGAAGTTTATAGTCATACACAGGACGGTAAGAAACAGGAAGGTTTACTTAGAATAAAAATGTAATGAACTGTTATCTCTTAATAGTCCCCCTAAATGACAATGAATGCTGGACATCGCAGACAGAGAAGAGACTTGAAGCGACAGAAATATGGTTCTACACAAGTATGCTCGGAATGCCACGGAGTTTCACGTAAATAACAACGAAGTATTAGAGACATTTTTTAAAAAGTACACTTGTAAGCATTATAAAAAAGAACAGTTGAGATTTCTAGAGCAAATAATGAGGAAAAGAGGCTTGGAAAATTTGACACTGACAGGACATATGAAAAGCAAGAAGCAGGGGAAAGCAACGCATGACCTACCTAACGAATTTTTGTAAATGGATTGCAAAAAACAGGGATTAGATTAAATTAGATAGCCCACGTCCTGAAGAGACTCGACACAAAAATGACTAATAGACGGGTTCAATTTATTTCCTGTTTTCTGCGTTTAATTTCGAAGTATTGTTCACCTTTTTTCACACCATGCCATACAAGAGCAGAACCTCCAGACAATTTTTGCAGCCACATCACCCCTTGCATCTGGCCACCTAACTCCCCAGATTGCACCCCTTTGATTATTAACCCTAGAACAGTAACCATCAATTAAAATTACACCACTACTAACCATGGGTATATCATACCTGATTCTGAAAATATCGACAAAACAAATTTAAATATAAATCTTTATTTGAAATATTTTACATGCAGGCACTTCAAACTTTGTACTTTGAGTTAACATTAATAGGGACTACAAAACATATTATTTAGAAAATCAGGTTTTGTAATTAAAAATAGGAAAATTTGTGCTGGGTACTATATACCCATGGTTAGTGTTCTATGGTTAAATGTGGGGCGCAGATGAGCGAGGGTCCAACAAAACTCCTCGTAACACCAAAGATGAGCTGAAGGCAAGGATTATGGCAGTATCCATCTACTTAAACAAGGAAATTGTCCAGAAGAGATGCAGGAGATTCCAAAGTCGTCTGGAGGCTGTGGTTGAATCCAATGACGATTTTATTGAATAAATTTACTCTTATATTTCAAGATATTTTTGTACAATTTTAGTAAATATATCTGTTAAAATGAGATGTCAGTGTTATATTCATTTTTGTGGAATTTAGACGACATTATATCCATCGCACCCTGTATAAGTTTTCTCATACGACCATTTCGAAACAAATGCACAATGAACCTAATGGCGTCACCATGGGTTCATCTATCGCTCCAAAACTATCAGATATTTTATCACGTTAACCAGAGAAAACAATTTTTTTAAAATACTTAAAACAAACAATATACACTCGCTACACTGACCACAAATGTTTATTAACTAACATCTTAAAAGTAAGAATCTGATAACAATGTTCGGAAATAAAACTGTCCTTTATTTTACATGTGAAGCAAACAGAAAAGAATTTCTCATTTCTGGCGTACTGAGTCGAATAATGAAAACATTAGGAACGCTGTCTAAAAGAAAAAAACAACCAACATGACCACAACGCCTACTTAACTACAACAGTGAATGTTGATATAGATGCAAAGTAACCATAATAAATAATTTAATAAATAAAGCAGAGTGAATAGCATCACAATATTTCTTAACAAATATTGATTAACAATAATTTTCCTATGCGCATAATTGATAAATAAACCTTGGAAAAGAATAAAAACTAATAAAATGGAAAAGGAAACAATATTAACCAATTCAATGGGGACCAACAACGTAGTAACCACAAATTAAAGGAAAGAATAAGAATAAATGTAATATATATTAAATGAAGCATCCTTTATCACCGAAGTTAAGCAACGTCGAGCCTGGTCAGTACCTCGATGGCTTACGTGCATATCACGTTGGAAGACCGGTTCCTCACCGAAGTTAAGCAACGTCGAGCCTGATTAGTACCTCGATGGCTTACGTGCATATCACGTTGGGAAACCGGTTCCTCACCAAAGTTAAGCAACGTCAAGCTTGGTCAGTACCCGTAACCCCCTGCCTTGATCGACCCTCCGTCCTTCTCTTTCTCCACATCCCTTCCTTTACCACTCATATCTGCTCTTCCTCCAACCCTTCTGTAACCACATGCGTGATAGTGGCCACCGGCCTTGCTTGGGGTGATACGCTTAAAAAAAAAAAAAAAACCTAGATGACTTACGTGCATATCACGTTGGAAGACCGGTTCCTCACTGAAGTTGAGCAACGTCGAGCCTGGTCAGTACATCGATGGCTTACGTGCATATCACGTTGGAACATCGGTTCCTCACTGAAGACGAGACTCTGCCCTTCGACATAGCCTCGTCTGGGGATCTTCTCTGCCAAGAGGCAGTGAGTTTGCCCAGCACAGCTGGAGACAAATCTACAGGTTATCTATCAACCTCCCCACGCGGTCAGATGTGGCACAAGGCAGGATTTGATGTCGGGTATCCGAGCTCGTTGTCTCAGCCAAAAATTCCCCGTAGACCCAGTATAAAACGGGGTCGGGTAGCTGTTACCTGAGATGAGATTCTGCCCTTCGACATAGCCTCGTCTGGGGATCTTCTCTGTCCGGAAGCAGAGAGTTTGACCAGCACAGCTGGGGACGAATCTCCAGCTGCAGACCAACATACAGTATTTACTACTGTATTTATGTGAATGGGGACATACCGTAGGTATGCTACAACACTATCTAAACGCAACGAAAGAATTTTAATGTGAAAAGTTGAATTCGCTACTAAAGCAAATACGTTTTATTCTCAGTGTTAAAGTTTTGCGAAATTTATTGAAACTTTCACTGCAAAAAGCTTTACTACGCTTTCGACCACCACTTTATGTAATAAATCTTATAGAATTATAATACAACTAGAAATCACAATACATTAAAATATAATACAAATATAGACATTTTTTACGTTCTGCAAAATGTCTGTTTTATATGAAACATCCGGGAATATTTGGCTGGCACCATTGTGTATACCAACACGACATATGTGGGAATATTATTGACCAGACAAAATCATCTTGCTATCTCTAATCTCTTGTTTTCCCAGCAAAGGTCACATCCATTAGCAAATTGATAAAAATACAATGTTCATAATTCCTATTCAATTTAAACTTATCAGCGAAATATTAAGCCCTAGTCGTGTCAAATCAGACGACATACAAACGCATATTTTGTGGGCTAGACAAGATGGCGTTAACACGCTAAAGCTGGTGTGTATGGAGACCTCGCCGAAGGATTTCGTCGGGCAAGACAGAATTAACATCGATTATGTCATAGGAAATAATTAGATATTCTAGACGAACTGGTCAGTACATATGTGCCAACAGAAAAGGTTATGTTTCATAACATTTCTGCCGGTAGATATTTATCTGTAAAGAAAAGTAGTAATCATTCGCCTGTGAACAGTTGAATGATGAATAACGTTAATATTTAGACTGTCCAACAGCAAACGGAGAAAGAGAGAGAAAGAGAAAGAGAAAGAGAAAAAAAAAGATAGATTTTGATAGGACAACAAACGCTATGAATCAATTCAAAATATTGTTTATACTGATGGAATGAGAAATTTATTTATTGAAAAAAAAATTTGAACAAAGTAACTATAAACAATTTTTTTTGTTATCCTCTACTAGCCGCAATGATGGAGAAAGCATAACCTCGAACCATCGCCAGTGAGACACGCTACAAGAGCCACTCCGTTTCGCGAAGCTCGTCCCTTAATCGAAACGCAATCGCACCAATGCTCCGAAGGAACGCCATCGGACGAAGGTCAATAATCCCAGAAGTCTCCACTGCCACAGGAGTAAAAAATAAATCTATCAGCAAGAGTAGAATATTTAACTTTTTTTTTTTATCTCTGCGTCCCGTTTATTGATTTCGTTTATTTTTCTTGTTACAAACCTGTTGTTTACATAAAGTTTTTTTTTACACTCCTTAAATAATATTAACACTAATACCGACTAGTTGGCTGGTTTGTTTTTATGGATTATCAACCTTTTTTAGGTTATTTAAAGATTAGATTTTTTTAGGTTATAAAAATTTTGGTAATGACAATTAGTGATACAGGTCCGATTGTGGTAATGACAATTACTGATACAGGTCCGATTAATTAACCTGTTTTAATGTCCCACACTCCCTATCGCCCATGTGGACTGACAATATATTTCTTTTTATATGCCATGTCCTTTCAGGACATAGGCGATAATGGCCTTCCACCTCCCTCTATACCTTGCAGCTCTCAGACAGTTCCTTCCCTCTGCTTCCTCTGACGGACCACGTTCTGTCATCAACCTGCACAAGCTCGCCAGGTATGTCACGCGCTGCTTTCCCTTGTCTCTCTTTCCCTCTATTCGACCTGTGAGTATCAGATTCTCTATGCCGTTCTTTCTCATTACATGTCCCAGAAATTTCAGCTGCCTCTTCCTGATGTTAAGTATAAGCTTCCTTCTTGTTTGCATCTTATCCAAAACCTCATTGTTGCTCACATGTTGGTCCGTGGCATTCTTCTGCAGAACCATACATCCTTTGCCTCAAGTCTCTTCTTCATCTTTGAGGAGACCGTCCAACATTCGCTGCCGTAAAAGAGGTCAGATGTCACGTAGTAACTCAGTACTCTTTTCTTTGTTACCAAAGAAATCCTCCTGTCTCGTTACACTCTGCTTAGCTTTTGGAATGCGTCTTTGGCCATCCCAATACGTCTTCGGATCTCAGCGTCGCGCTTACCGTCCCCTGTCAAAACACTTCCCAAACTATTTACCAAGCTTTGGCAGCCTATTTAAAGCCAGGATATATTTTTACATTGTAAGAGTTTGTTTATTTTTATGATAAATTATTGATACAAGTCTTACTAATTAACCCATAGCTGGGGAGAAGAAAAGGTGGATTCAGCCCTTTCAAATGTGTATATCTCCGTAAGTGAATATAACGAACCCGACTGGAATTGGAAGTCTTCTTTCCAGTTTCCAATTCTGACCCATTATCCATTATACCACCCACACATTTAAGCTTACAGTACTCGCTATTCTTAACCGATTACCTATCTAGGCACTATCAAAGCTCGGCGTTACTTAACTTCGTTGATCGTACGGGTAGCGATGTTTCAACTTGATATGACCATAAACCGAATGACTATTAGAAAATTGAAGACAAATTGTAATTCGGCACAATACCAGTTTTATTTTCACAGAATTTAAGAGAAATTTATATGAATATTCGGTTGTTAGTTTTGTAAAATCGCCTCTGTGTTTCATATTATAAAAGTGATTTGAATTGACACACTGTTGCAAACTGACCAATCCTTGGTTTAATGAAAAGTCTCCTAATCTCATGTTTGACCAATAATTTCTATTGACATTCAGTCGCATGTTTATGAATCCATGGTAACTATTGGAGAGTAGTGGTGTACTACAGTAATTTGTTATCTAGAATATTTTTTTCTGTTTTTATATTACTATGTATTGGAAACAAATCTGATAAATTGAAATAAAAGAAAAGACGGAAAGAAAAAAAAATTACGACTGATTTTATTTTCGCTGCTGTCGATACTTCAAAATTTGATCTCAAACACTTTTTTTATTGTTGTTTTGCTTTTTCGAATAAATAACTGTTTTTTAGATTTTTTCAGCTTTTTTTATTGCAATTTATTTATTTCCTTAGTCATGTTTTGGTAAACTCTTATTCAACTTATTTCGACGACTGGGTTTGATCCACATAGATTTGGACTTTACTTTTTGTTTAGCAGCATATCACTTTAATTTCGTTGATCGTACGGGTAGCGGTGTTTCAACTTGATATGACCATAAGCTGATTGTCTATTAGAAAATTGAAAATATAAGCGTATTTTGGCACAGGACCATCAATAAATCTTTTCCTCAGAATTTAAGAGAAATTTACATGAACATTCGGTTGTTAGTTCGATTTTTTTTAAATGGCGCCTGTGCCTCATATTATAAAAGTGATTTGAATTGACACACTGATCAATCCTTGCATCAATAAAAATCTTCTCTCATGTTTGTCCAATAATTTCTATCGACATTCAGTCGCCAGCTTATGAATACTTGGTAACCATCGGGGAGAAGTTTATTGTTATCCAGAATATTCTTTATATTTGTATATTAATATATAGATCGGAAATCGTTTGTTTGTTTAGCGGCATATCAACTCCTTATGGGTCATTTAATGGCGAAATTTAATTTCCTTGGAAGCATTAGTAATTTTATTTTAAATATATCTTGCTGGTAATGTTTGTTTTTTTTTTCTTCAAAAAATGTATTACTTGTAATTCTTTTTCTTTCTTTTTTCTTTACAAAAATATATAGCTGGTATTTTTACCATGAAAATGTATTTTGATACTTTCAATGATTTGACTCCGTTTTGGAAGTTAACTATTTCCCCATAGCTCGGACCCTAACACGTGCTACCAGCCTGGGTTAGTGGGATCCACATCGGGGGGGCATAAAAGATTCGATATCAAATAGCACAACAATGTTTGACATGTCATAAAATAAACTTCTGAGCCACTATCCATGAAACCAAATCATAACCAACCTCACAGCACCCGATATTCCAACACGGTCACCCGCCTAGGTACTGACCAGGCTCGACGTTGTTTAACGTCGGCGATAGTACGAGAACCGGGCATTCGACTTGACATCGCCGTAAGCCAACCGTAATACACCAAGTCGCCTTTCTACCTGTTGACAATTACAAGGAATCAAAGTGACGATCTGACGCAAAATAAAGCGCTATAGATTAATATAAAATTGAATGCAGGATTCTTTGACACGCAAGGAGATATGTTATGCATCAAACTCCTGACGTTAGAAACAAAGAAAAGAGAACTGAACTGCTGCGTAATATCAGCCTTGTATATGGCGTTAGGTGCTAGGCAATCTCCTCACATACTGAACATACCATGGACAAAACATGTGAGCAATGAAGAAGTCTTAGTGGAAAAGGAAACAAAAAGGACACTTAAACGTAGCATCAGAAAGAGACAGTTTAAATTTGTAAGGCACATAATGAGGAAAGAGGGCTTGGAAAACCTGACGCTCAGAGGACATATTTTTCCACACGTTTAAGACTTGTCTTTAGAGAAAAGAGAAACAAAAAGGACACTTACACGTAGCATCAGAAAGAGACAGTTGAAATTTCTATGGCACATAATGAGGAAAGAGGACTTGGAAAGTTTGATACTCACAGGATAGATTGAAGGCAACAGGAAGAGTAATAAAAAAACGCATAACCTATCTACCTATCTACATGGATGATAACAACAATACAAAATTTATAAAGAGCTATAATGTAGAGGAAATTGATATAGAGTTATGATCGTCAAGGGACACAACAGACTTTCTAGATTCTATACCTGACTATATTTCTGAGATGATGTATTGTAATAATTTACATTATATACAATGTTCGGACTGTTGTCCTCATCATTATTGTCATGTTC
Organism: Acanthosepion esculentum; assembly: GCA_964036315.1. NCBI lineage: Eukaryota > Metazoa > Mollusca > Cephalopoda > Sepiida > Sepiidae > Acanthosepion > Acanthosepion esculentum. Next base: position 464,565 of record OZ038515.1, on the reverse strand, counting down.
ACGACGTTTCGGCCTTTGTACGATCCGGCCTTCATCGGCTGAGTTTAATTTCGTGCTGAACCCTTTATCTCGTTCACCGGGGATTGTTCTAGTTCTACGTGCCATGCCTCTTCCGGATGTCTCAGAGAGTTGAGTTAAAAGGAGATAACTGAGACGTGGCACGGGGAACTAGAACAATCTACCCCGGAGCGTACAACGATCGAAACGTCGTGAACATGACAATAAAAATGAGGACAACAGTCCGAACAATGTAAATAATGTAAAATCTGTAAATTCTGTTTCATAGCAAAAAAAATTAAATTTTCAAAATTTTCTGTTATTTCAAAGAATCTCATACCTTGATGGTTCTCGAGTTAATAAAGATATTAAAAATATATATTAAAATCACTACTTAGATTTGAATTTAGTCAAAAAGAGTGGGCAAGATGAGGCAGAGAAAAGAGCAAGTGAATAACAGACGAAAGCATATCGTCATGAAGTGTGTTTTATAGAAAACTAACAGTACTGGAAAGAGCAATAACAGTTACTGGATTTAAGAAATTTATTTTCCAGAAAAATGTTTGAAGTGAAAGATTTTATAAATTTCAACCGATAACAGAACTTGTCGCTTGATCAATGAATGCCGTATGTTTCCTTATAAGGAAACATCTAATATTACCATTACCATTAGCGATGAAAAAAACATATACTCCACTTTGATTCCAGTCCGATGTCCATGTATTAAATAAGAGCATAATTCGAGTAGGCTGATCGGTCAATGAATGCCGAATGTTTCTTCATAAGGAAATGGCTAATATTACCATTACCCTTTTATTTTTGTGTGAAGAACAGATACTACACTTCGATTCCACCTCGGTGTCCAGGTAGTGAATAAAAGCGTAATTCGAGTGGCACTGGCTGCTCGGTCAATGAATGCCGAATGTTTTTTTTATAAGGAAATGGTTAATCAGTCCTCCTATATGGCAGTGAGTGCTGGACAATCTCTGCACAGATAGAAAAGAGACTTGAAGCAACAGAAATATTGTTCTACAGTAGGATGCTAAGAATTGCAATGGATCGAACATCTGAGCAACGAAGATGTTTTAAAGAAAAATGGAAACAAACAATACACATACTTAATATCAGAAATCAAAAGTTGTAATTTTTAGGGTTCATGATGAGGAAAGAGGGCTTGGAAAATTTGATATTCACGGGACAGGTTGAAAGCAAGAGGGAGAGAGAAAAACAACGCGTATCCTACCTAGCGACTTGCGAGCTAAATGGATGGCAGACCAGGGTTTAGGTGAGATAACAGAAAGACTAAATTTATTAAGAGCTATAAAGGAGAAGAAATTGTCTTCAAAGGTCTTGGTACAAAGAAGAAGAAGAAGAAGAAGAAGAAGAAGAAGAAGAAGAAGAAGAAGAAGAAGAAGAAGAAGAAGAAGAAGAAGAAGAAGAAGAAAAAAAACAAAGAAGAAGAAAGAAATAGAAGAAAGAGTGGAGGAAGAAGAAGAAACAAATAGAAGAAGAAAGAGAAGAAGAAAGAGAAGAAGAAATAGGAGAAGAAGAAAAAGAAAACAAAGAAGAAGAAGAAGAAAGAAATAGAAGAAGAAAGAGAAGAAGAAGAAGAAGAAGAAAGAAATAGAAGAAAGAGAAGAAGAAGAAGAAAGAGAAGAAGAAATATAAGAAGAAAACAAAGAAGAAGAAGAAGAAGAAGAAGAAAGAAAGAAATAGAAGAAGAAAGAGAAGAAGAAGAAGAAGAAGAAGAAGAAGAAGAAGAAGAAGAAGAAAGAAATAGAAGCAAGAGAAGAAGAAGAAAGAGAAGAAGAAATAGGAGAAGAAGAAGAAGAAGAAAGAGAAGAAATAGAAGAAGAAAACAAAGAAGAAGAAGAAGAAGAACGAAAGAAATAGAAGAAGAAGAAGAAGAAGAAGAAGAAGAAGAAGAAGAAGAAGAAGAAGAAGAAGAAGAGGAAAGAAATAGAAGAAAGAGAAGAAGAAGAGGAAAGGGAAGAAGAAATAGGAGAAGAAGAAGAAGAAAAGAAAGAAGAAGAAAGAAATAGAAGAAAAAAGAAAAGGAAGAAGAAGAAATAGAAGAAAGAAAGTAAGAAAGAAAGAAAGAAAGAAGAAGAAATAGAAGAAGAAAAAGAAGAAGAGAAGAAAAAGAAGAAGAAAGAAGATAAAAGAAATAGAAAAAGAAAGAGTAGAAGAAATAGGAGAAGAAGAAGAAGAAAACAAAGAAGAAAGAAGAAGACGGACGGTGTTCCTTTTCTCTGTTGCGCCATATAATCTTACATTTGTTTTTATTAGACGGAACATTGTCCATTGTTATTATTAATTTCGATGTATTTACTTTCATCTGGAAATCTCAGATGAGATCGGCTGTCAATTCAAGGCAATGAACAGACGTGATAAGAACGACATTAAATCAAATCTAAGCCTACTTAGATAAAAAACAAAGGTAAAGTTGTGTTAAAAAACACATAATAATTAAGACGAAAATAAATAGTCAAAAAAAATAAATGCTTATCAAGAATTAATAAGTGGTTGTTATTTTTACTCTGACAGAAAATGAAGGTTAAAGTAAACGCAAGTTAATTGTTGGTAATGTTTTATTTAATAAAAAACGAAGATGAAATATATTGAATATTATTATTCATTGGTTGACGAAGTTTCATCTAATAATAATAGAAACCAAGTCACTACTAATCAAAAATTAGTAGGGATGTTTAACAGCGTACACTCTAATAAAAGAATGTAGATAAAAGTAAATACTAATCAATCATTGATAATCTTTCACTTATGAAAAAATGATTTGGAATTCAGAAACTAGTAAAAGTAATTCTAGTTTTCAATGCTTCAAATAATAAAAAAGTAGATTGAATGAAAATACTAACAAAAGGAATTAACAATAATATTTGGTAATGTTTCATTGAATAAAAATGCAAATCAAAGTAAATACAGTAGAAGTCCTCATAACCGAACGCATTCGTTGACTAAGGAGCCAGCGCGACACGAGTTATGCTTTTATCATTAGCCGTTTCCTTATAAGGAAATATTGGTCTTTCGTTGAGCGAGTAGCCAGTGAGACACGCGTTACGATCTTATTAGCCGGTTTCTTCCAAAGAAACATTCGCCATTCATCGACCGAACAGCCAGTGCTAATCGAGTTATGCTTTTCATCATTCACTGGCCATCGGAGTGGGATCAAAGTGTAATATCTGTTCTCCTCATCTCTAATGGTAATGATATTAGTTGTCATTTTCTTACAAGAAAACATTCCACATTCATTGAACGAAGAGCTATTACTACACGAATTACGTTTTTACTCACTATCTAGACATCAAAGTGTCGTGTCGGTCCTTCTCATATCTAATGGTAATGGTAATATTAGACGTTTCCTTATAAGGAAACATTCGACATTCACTGACCTAGCAGCAAGTGCTACTATCGGGTCAAATTTATAAAATATTTCGCTTAAAAATATTTTTTTCTGGAAAATAAATTTCTCCAGTACAATATCTGATAATGTTAATATTAGCCGTTTCTTTATAAGGAAACATTTGGTATTTCTTAACTGAGCAACCTGTATTGTTTTTAGTTGAAATTTATAAAATCTTTCTCTGAAAACGCTTCTTTAGAAATACAGTTTTCTCAAGTCCAGGAGCTCTTATCACTTTTTTCGATATTGATACGAATTACCTTCCTAACCTCTTATTTGAAGTGACGTGGAATGTCAACATTCTGTAATGCCATTATTTTCGCTTCCAGTTCCATGTGCTATCCATTTTAGTTGTTGCTGCTATTGGTAGTCCTCAAGTGATTCTTTTATTTCATACGGTTCTTTATTTGAGATTCTGTAGCGCCAGTCCAATGTTCAAAAAAGGACGGTCTTTGCCAAGACCCTCAGACTTCACTCGCACAAAGCCTTCTTTCACTATTGATCTTAGGAAGCGGTTGTATACAAGTTTAGATATTTCTGGATGAGTCTGGCGCCATGTATGTCATCCATATGAAATTCCTGACTTGAAGGGCCTATTTAAGAATATGACTCGAGTTTCCAGGTTAATGTTTTGGTTTAGTAGCAATTTCTGGCATTGGGCAAAACTACCTCTGTGCATGAATTTCTGGGACTTATAAACTTAATGTCTTCAGTAACCATTTTTACCAGTGCTCATATTGTAATTTTTGCAGTTATCATTGCATGTTCTTTTACTAGAGCTGATATTGCAATTTTCGTTGTTATTATTGCTTTTCTCTGGCACTCCTTATTACTGGTTCCCATATTGTATTCATTTCTATGCTTGGTCGTCTCAGCAGATTTTTGTGGCCTAGCATATGTGCTGATTCCTTACGTTTACAAATTTTCCAATGATGTTCATTGTCTATGATTTCAATCTGATCCCAAAAAGAGCGGTGATCTCCTTTTTCTCTCCATATGTGGTCAGCCATGCCTGGGTTTTCCACTTCCCCTCGTGTTCCAACATTTTGGTCCTTAAGGACACATGGCACAGTGGATAAAGGCGTTTGTTAGATCCAGTGACAGTACCCAAATGGTCGTGAGTTCCATACCTGGTTAAGGCAGTGGAGAACTTGGAGAGCTGAATTGTCAGGAGATAACTGATCTCCATCGAGCGAAATAAACGGTTCAGTTTGACATCCCAACCACCTGAAGAAGGCCGAAGCATACAACGTCCCAAACGTTGTGATAAATATAGCAACAAAGATGACGACGATAGTCCGAACAATGTAAATAATGTATATATATATATATATATATATATATATATATATATATATATATATATATATATATATATAATCATTTATTTGAATATTATAACATAAATATGTTATAAAATCACTACAAAAATAGCCATTTTGTTTCAACACTTCTGGTGTCTTATCAAGTGATGATATAGAATATAGAATAAATGGTTTTAAAAGTTTCAAATTAATTAACGATCCTTAGCTAGGAGTAAACGCTGTTACATAAGCTAGAATGACCAATCAAAATACAAGTATAGGGTAATTCGAAAAATTTGACAACTAAGCAAGGTTATCATAGATATTAAAAGATTTATAAAATTTGAAATTAAGATTAAAGTAAAAAATTAAAAATTACCTATTTAGAAATCTAAATCAAATCTCTATTAAGTTTTAAATTGTAGAATTACCGAGGAGAAAAATATAAAATATAACAATAGAAGATATATATGCTATTTAATTTATATTTTCATTGAAATTATGTTAAAAAGGATGTTCAGAGCCCACACTTGTATATATATATATATATATATATATATATATATATATATATATATATATATATATATATATATATTTGTAAAAGTGTGTTTGTAAATTGTCCTATTTTTTAAATACCTTCCATATTATAGTAAAAACAACGATCGACTCGAAGTGATTGAAATGATATCAAAAAACAAATTGAATAAACTTCACATATTAGATGCAGGGATATTATCTGCAAACGATTGTAAATTAAAATCAGATGCTAACGAGTGCAGATATTGTTTTAGAAAATACGACAATAAAGAGAGAAGTAAAAACTGACTAATGTCAAGATGAAGACGATGTAATGTAAATAGTGTACATAAAACCTCATCTCAGAAATATAGACAGATAATGAAATATCTAATCTATCTGTCTAAATAAATATAGACATACATAAAGGTGTTAGAATATCATAATAATTTAATACATAATGGAATATCTTATCACCTTGCTCTAACCTGACCAAGATACTCTCATAGCTTGTGAGTAAATGATGTTTATTTCAGCCCACCCTTGTATATATATTTCCATATGTATAGTTTCGAATGGGGTAGTTTTTTAGAATTGTTATTTTTCCCCTGCCCCCACAGACAATGAATTGTAAAAATGGGAACTAGTTAGTATTTACATAGAGACAGTGAGGCATTATGGTGGTTGTAGTAAGAAAGGTACGTATGTATGTGTTGTTTTGGTGTATGGAATATTGTTCGTACGATTGGGTCAGTGTTTCCGGCTAGCTAAGTTATAGTTAAGACAGAAGAAGACCGTCCTTTTCCCAAACCCCATTAGGCCTTGTGCCACATTTCTGTATAGCACAGAATAAATAATGCTATTGATGTTTCGAAATAATCTCTTTCTGTGTCAATTCACTTCATTCAGTGGTTAATATTATTAATATAATATTATTATTAATATGATATTATTATTATTATGAATATTACACACTGGAAATAGAAGATGAAATTTCATTTGCTGACGACGATCCGTTAACGCATTTATTGAGTCAAAATCACAGTTTTTAGTCAAACTGGGTTCTTTTTACAGCAGTCCGCAAAATGGAGACAGAATTTGAGAAATTATCAATATTGTTTTAATATTTTACACACCTTGAAGGAAAGACGGCGCTTTGGTTAATTGGATTGTGGTGTACTGTACACCATATTATAACATCAGATGAGGCGATTGATGTCATAAACTCCATGGAAACAGTCTGTTAGTCTGGTGATAAGAGGAGTTGATAAGCAGTTTATTTGCGGAAGAAAACAAGACAGTTTAACTTCCAATAGAGATATAGAGAAACGGAACATAGATAGATAGATAGATAGATAGAGAGATAGATAGATAGATAGATAGATAGATAGATAGATAGATAGATAGATAGATAGATAGATAGATAGATTTGAACAGGCCGAAATAGATAGATAGATAGATAGATAGATAGATAGATAGGAAACAAATGAACATAGATAGATAGATAGATAGATAGATAGATAGATAGATAGATAGATAGATAGATAGATAGATAGATAGATAGATAGATAGATAGATTTGAACAGACCGAAATAGATAGATAGATAGATAGATAGATAGATAGATAGATAGATAGAAAGAAACAAATGAACATAGATAGATAGATAGATAGATAGATAGATAGATAGATAGATAGATAGATTTGAACAGACCGAAATAGATAGATAGATAGATAGATAGATAGATAGATAGATAGATAGATAGATAGATAGATAGATAGATAGATAAATTTGAACAGACCTAGATAGATAGATAGATAGATAGATAGATAGATAGATAGATAGATAGATAGATAGATAGATAGATAGATAGATAGATACATAGATAGATAAGCAGTTGGATAGATGGATGAACAGATTTTGATAGACAGATGAACAGACTGAGATTAACATTCAGCTTGATATATAAAAGCAAGGAAATTGACCGGGAACATAGAGATAGATAAATAGATATAATGCAAACATAGATAATGAACAAACTTACATAGATAGATAGATAGATAGATAGATAGATAGATAGATAGATAGATAGATAGATAGATAGATAGATAGATAGATAGATAGATAGATTTGAACAGGCCGAAATAGATAGATAGATAGATAGATAGATAGATAGATAGATAGATAGATAGATAGATAGATAGATTTGAACAGGCCGAAATAAATAGATAGATAGATAGATAGATAGATAGATAGATAGATAGATAGATAGATAGATAGATAGATAGGAAACAAATGAACATAGATAGATAGATAGATAGATAGATAGATAGATAGATAGATAGATAGATAGATAGATAGATAGATATGAACAAAATGAAGGAGATATTAATAGAATAGAATTGATAGATAGATAGATAGATAGATAGATAGATAGATAGATAGATAGATAGATAGATAGATAGATAGATATGAACAAAATGAAGGAGATATTAATAGATAGATAGATAGATAGATAGATAGATAGATAGATAGATAGATAGATAGATAGATAGATAGATAGATATATATGAACAAAATGAAGAAGATATTAATAGATAGATAGATAGATAGATAGATAGATAGATAGATAGATAGATAGATAGATATGAACAAAATGAAGGAGATATTAATAGAATAGAATGGATAGATAGATAGCTAGATAGATAGGAACAGACAGAAATAGATATGAGCAGACATAGATAGATAGATAGATAGATAGATAGATTTGAACAGGCCGAAATAGATAGATAGATAGATAGATAGATTTGAACAGGCCGAAATAAATAGATAGATAGATAGATAGATAGATAGATAGATAGATAGGAAACAAATGAACATAGATAGATAGATAGATAGATAGATAGATAGATAGATAGATAGATAGATAGATAGATAGATAGATAGATAGATATGAACAAAATGAAGGAGATATTAATAGAATAGAATAGATAGATAGATAGATAGATAGATAGATAGATAGATAGATAGATAGATAGATAGATATGAACAAAATGAAGGAGATATTAATAGAATAGAATTGATAGATAGATAGATAGATAGATAGATAGATAGATAGATAGATAGATAAATAGATAGATAGATATGAACAAAATGAAGGAGATATTAATAGAATAGAATAGATAGATAGATAGATAGATAGATAGATAGATAGATAGATAGATAGATAGATAGATAGATATGAACAAAATGAAGGAGATAGATAGATAGATAGATAGATAGATAGATAGATAGATAGATAGATAGATAGATAGATAGATAGATAGATTTGAACAGGCCGAAATAGATAGATAGATAGATAGATAGATAGATAGATAGATAGATAGATTTGAACAGGCCGAAATAAATAGATAGATAGATAGATAGATAGATAGATAGATAGATAGATAGATAGGAAACAAATGAACATAGATAGATAGATAGATAGATAGATAGATAGATAGATAGATAGATAGATAGATAGATATGAACAAAATGAAGGAGATATTAATAGATAGATAGATAGATAGATAGATAGATAGATAGATAGATAGATAGATAGATAGATATGAACAAAATGAAGGAGATATTAATAGAATAGAATTGATAGATAGATAGATAGATAGATAGATAGATAGATAGATAGATAGATAAATAGATAGATAGATAGATAGATAGATAGATAGATATGAACAAAATGAAGGAGATATTAATAGAATAGAATAGATAGATAGATAGATAGATAGATAGATAGATAGATAGATAGATAGATATGAACAAAATGAAGGAGATATTAATAGATAGATAGATAGATAGATAGATAGATAGATAGATAGATAGATAGATATGAACAAAATGAAGGAGATATTAATAGAATAGAATAGATAGATAGATAGATAGATAGATAGATAGATAGATAGATAGGAACAGACAGAAATAGATATGAGCAGACATAGATAGATAGATAGATAGATAGATAGATAGATAGATTGATAGATAGATAGATAGATAGATTGTAGACAGAAATCAACAGTGCATATCGACACAAATTAGTTAACATTCAACAATATCTAATGGTCTGATGATCATCGCTTATGACATGAAATTAACCATTCAATATATATATATATATGTGTGTGTGTATGTGAGTGAATGTGTGTAATTTATGTGTGCAAATCTGTCATAATTTTCGTTTGTCTATACGGGATTCTGATGACAATGTATATAAATATATATGTGCTTTTGTGTGTGTGTTTGTGTGAGCGTGTGAGTGCGCACTGCTTTTTCACTCCCTCTTTCCAGTACAAATGTGGATATAAGTAAATTTCTAAAATGAAACACCTGGACTTACTGCCTGATGATACCGCTCAGGTAGACACCGTGGCCGCGTAAAGGTCGGTTTTATGATGCCCTATATTTTCGTTTTTTTGTTTTTAATTTTATTCATCACTTTTTTATTAACCCGTTCTTTTTGGCAAATATTTTGAATTTTCCAAAGTCTATATATGTATATATATACATATATATATATATATATATATATATATATATATATATATATACTTCAACTTCAAAAACGTTTCAAAAATAATTCTGTGCTTAAATTCCCGTATGAACTCAATACTAATAATAAAATTCCCTTCCTTGACATATTGATAAACACAAATAACAAATTTACTATTTCGCCATACAAAAACCTACCAGCATAAATTCATGTACACTTAACTACAAGAGCGAATGTCCATATTACTACAAAATAGGAATTATAAAAAATCTAATACATCGTGCAGTAACTAATTCATCCACAAAACGGATTTTTTACAGTGAACGAAAAAACACTTATTAATAATAGCTTTCCAAACTATATAGTTGATGAACAAGTAAGATGCTTTCTTAGAAGTTTCAATACTAAGCAAATAGAACATAATACTGCTTGAACTAATCTCAAACATATTAATCTCCTATAACGCAATCAAATGCATACAAATTATAAACAAGATGAAAATATACTAAAAAATTAGTAAAAACCAATATATCTACAACAGATCCTAGCAAAAAAAATTAAGTTAATCATATACTACACTAAATCTAGTATATCCAACTCAATTATTCTCCCCCGGTTAGCGATTTGCAAAAAACCCAACATAGTTTACAAATTCAAGTGCCCTTTGGGAGATTGTATCTCCAACGAATTAAATAATATTTATGTTGGTCACACCACAAACTCGCTTTCACGACGCTTGACACTACATTTAAATGATAACTCTAACATTTTTAGGCATTTAAAACAACATGCCTGGCCGCATACACAATTTTGGAAAATCCTTGTTGAAAACACAACTATACTTAAACATAAAAACAATAAACAAAAACTAAAAATTCTTGAAGCAGTATACATAAAACAGTTGAAACCTAACCTGAACAAAATAAACTATGAAATCCCCACAAATATTCTTAACTATCTATAATTGATAACAGAAGCCATTGGTTTATACCAACGTCTTCCCATACTTAATACTTCTCGTTTTCACTCTCGAGTGGTAATGTCTGACGTCATGAGCTGAGGTGCGATTTTCGCTTCCAGCGTCTCGTATGCACGAATTTGTCTTTGTCGTTGCTTGGAAATCTTCCATGTAAACAAAAACAGACTATTATTGTTTTGTCCGTGTATTGTTTAATATATTGTCATGTAATTGTCATCTTTAATAATGGTTTATGTAAACCGACAGCTTAGATAGGATTAAAGATTTTAAAAAGATATGTATCAATATTGTGATTTTCTTTCTTCTTTTAATGATAATGTTATTAAGCTTATCAGACGATATGAAAAGAATTTACATAAATTAGACAAAACTGAAAAAAATGAAAAAATGCTGCCTAAATACACTCAATATATATATATATATATATATATATATATATATATATATATATATATATATATATGTATAATTTAAAGGAAAAACAGACCACTTTAAAACTCCATGTAATAATTTATTTCGCCAAGCCCTTTATTGACACTGGCTCATCAGACTCCCATCAGATTCGGTCACGTTGGCGTCGCGCGGGCGATGCTGCGAAAACGCGCGCCCATGAAAGAGACTTTATCTTAAGTGAAAAAGAGGAATTCTATTTGAATCTAGAGCTTATCAGTAAGTTTGTCAAGCATTAATCTTGCCGGGAAGGGGAGATGTTAAAGAAGCCGGGTCTAGTATTTACCGTCCGTGAAATGGATATTATGCCTGCCTCCTAAATCCGTCTAAGGTTTTTATTATGAATATATTTTAAAATCTTCACAGAGTCAAAATCGAAATTATGATCAGATTTAGTTAAGTGTACAAATAAAGCATTATTTAAATTAACGAGGCGAATATCTCGTTTATGTTCGGAAACACGAGATTTTACGGACCTACCTGTTTCCCCCACAAAAAAAAAGTGAACGCCGACTTTAGAATTTCAGTTGTTCTGTTTCTGATTAGTCTTGTGTCTATCGTCTCTTCATGTTGACTTAAATATCGTCTAATCCTAAGTATGTTTCTAATAACCATGTCCTGAAGATGGTCTACTAGGCCGAAACGTCTGACGTCGACAGTAAAACAACATTAAAACAGTAAACTTGCATATTCGGATTTTGTTTTGTCTTTTCCATATTTTTCATCACACCGTCGGATCTACATCCACATATTGCTTATATATATATATATATATATATATATATATATATATATATATATCTGCCCATATCTATATATCTATCTCTGTTCATATCAATTTACCTCTCTCTCAGTTTGTTCATTACCTATATGTATATATATATGTGTGTGTGTGTGTGTGTGTGTGTGTATGTGTGTGTGTGTGTGTGTCTGTGTGTGTGTGTGTGTGTTAAAGAACAAATTGGAAATATTTATAAATCTGTACAACTTTTGAGTAAAACTTCATCAGCGTATGATGTATGGAAAATGTTTTCATTGATTAAGCAGACTTCGTGATCATTTGAATTTTCAAGCAGCGTTCATGTGTATAATGCGTGTGTGTTATAATTCTCGTTTGTCTATGCGGGGTTCTGATGACAATGTATATAAATATATGTGTACGTATGTGTATGTATATGTGTGTGCCTGCGTGCGTATTTGGGGGGAAGCTTTTGTGTATGTGGAGCCCCCGTTTCAGAATTGTAGAAAAATGCTCATAGATTTAAATACTTGAATCGTTCTATTCATATATATTAACCAACCAGCGACGTCGTAGGAGACGCGCGGTATTCTTTGATTTGGCAAACGGTAAAATTTTCTTAGAATGAAAGTTTTGGAGGCTCACTTCAGAATATGATCAACAATATTTTCCCTCCTTAAAGGGAATATTTAAAAATTGGGAAAATATATATTAGCCAATAAGCTTGAGATTAATAAATCTAAATTTTGATTTCTTCCGGAGCCAATTATTTTTTATAAATATGATAAATTCTCACATTTTTTCGCCTATTTATTCGAGAATATATTACAAAAATATACTTAGCGATAGTTTGTTTACATGCGGCAACAGCTAGTTTTCCTGTACTTTTTTTCAAGCGGTTGACAACTACAATTTATCCACACTGATAAAAACAACGTAAAAATATGTCATGTACATCAACAAACATGTAGACAAATTCTTTTGTTTTGTTTTTTTTTGCTATACTTACGCAATTCATTTGGATGTACTGTGAAAAAGATACACAAAAATATTTTATGTGAAGTTGTTCCCAAATAATCTTTGTAATTTATTTCTTTCAAATTGAAAGGAGAATACAAATCAAATAAATAAAAAAACTATTGAAATTTTTATATCGTGTTTGAAGATTAACATAATTCTTCGATTCTACACCCATATTCCACTTCATATATATATATATATATATATATATATATATATATATATATATATATGCTCATGTATGTAGCAGGCATTATTTATGTTTTGAGTTTGTCTGTATGTTCATTTAGTGACACTTTTACCTCAACTCCGGCCGTGGCAGTTAAATATAAGTTAGATTCTTAAAGAATGGATTTAATAAACTTTGGTGATTGAAAAAAAAAGCAATAGGGGAGGTTTGCTTAACCAATGAATATCAAATAACATAAAAATAATATACCCGAAAATTTTTACATATCTTATTATTGTCTGATGAAGCTTTATTAAAAGGGAAACATGTTAGATTTATAAACGTTTCCTATTTGTTTTTTATCCAATTATTCTGTCGGGTTCAAATCCATATTTGACTTTTATTTGATTCCAATTTAAGTATATATATATGAAAAAATATATAATTCATATATATATATATATATATATATATATATATATATATATATATATATATATATATATATATATATGAATCTGATATAATTTATATATATATGTATATATACGAATTTTATCCTAATTAATATATATATATGTGTTGTGGTAGGATCCACCTAATTTGCATAGCGGAGTACCGACGATATAAATATGGTTGGTACCGGAAGACAGGGAGGCAAATCAAGAGATCCAACTAGAGACTCTGCCCGACTGCGACTTAGTCAATACATTCTCCAGGAACGGTCTTCCCAGGAATATACAAAAGACTATATGTAAATATTGTGTACACTTTCTTGTTTCAATACATTTTATTCTAACTACATTTTGTGTTTGCATTATTATTCCATGCATTAGTCAAGTTTCAACAATATGAAAAACGATATAATTCATATAAATATATATATGAAAATATATATATGAAAATATATATATGAAAGTATAATTCATATATATATATATATATATATATATATATATATATATATATATATATATATGAAAGTATATTTAATACATATATATATATATATGTATATATATAAGAATATATATATATATATATGAATTTCATGCCAATTCATATGTCTATATCAATGAACGAACAATATAATCGAAGGAAAAAGGAAATATGATCACGACGCACATCTGTGCAAACAGGCGCATACCAGTGCGCGGAGTAACACACGCGCAAACACAGAAAATACAGAAGAAAATTCATGCCAGTGCTAAATGTCTATACAAAGAAAATATTGAATAAATATAAGCAGTAAATTGTTGATACCTCCTGAAGAGTAAACGAACAGGTCCGTCTACGAAACTCTGTAGTCGAGATGCTGAAGGTTGCATCAATTAGCAAAAGGACAAATTTTACTCACATTAATCACACACACACACACACACACACACACACACACACACACACACACACACACATATACATATATATATATATATATATATATATATATATACATATATATATTGTTTAGAATGTGCTATATTTTTTGTGGAAAAGTGTTCAATATCGGAAAAATGTTCAATAACACTATTCTTGGATTTACCTTTAGTTTTAGAATTATAATTTTATGATTTAGCATATATTGTTGGAATGCGTTTTAAACGTAAGCGTTCGATATAAGACACTCTAGTGTATAAGAGACGCGATCATTTTAAAGGAAAAAGTCTTAAAAACTGTACAGTATTATTTGAGATATTATATGGAAAAGAATGTTAAAACTTAGTACTTTGAGTGGCTCTCGAGCCTTATACTGAGTGAAAATGATAGTAGCATACTATTTTTGTTCGTGTTCTAACGCTTGACCCTTAATATCATTTGTCTGTTTGAGACAGTGATAGTAATTTGAAATTTCAGCGTCAATCGGCCAAATAATCGAACATATATCAAATATCATATATCCTAATGACCATTATCTGGCCGTCGATGTGTAATAAGGATATGTTTGATATCGATGTTGTTAATACCTACGTCAAATACCTCGGTTTATGGATCTGTCATAACAAACTTATTATAGATGCGCTGTGGTTAGTTTTGTATAACACCACAAGTTGCCACAAACCTAAAATATCAACTTATAAACTCGATTCCTGTTCTTAAATTGCCTCATCAGATCAAGGTTCTCATATGGATATCATCCAGGGTGTTCAACACATTCAGTTATGTCTAAAGAAGTATCTATATGCAACCGTATTCTCAGGTGGCTTCAAGTGAATGAGTTTTATAGGTCACACTTTCATCAGATATTGTAGGCTCGGTGTATGGATCAAGTGTAAAAAATATAGAGTATGTTATAAGGAAATGGAACATAGAATTGGCTGCTATAAGGGTAGTTTCACCAACATCTCAAATAGTCGCAGAACCAAAACATTAACATCAAAGGTCCAGTCATGCTCTCGTTAGATCGAAACTTTTATATAGATGACATGCATGGCACCAAATTCGTTCAGATACATCTACGCTGCCAGTTGTATACAACCACTGTCGCAGAGCAATGGTTAAAATTGCTTTGAGCGAATAAAACTAGTAGGTCTCAGCGTGGACTATCTTGTAATCTGTATCAATTTCAGCCAGTTAGATTATAGTATTTTTAAGTGAAAACTATATTTACTGATCATAAATGCTAAAGCTTAATACCAGTCTTCAACATCCAAGATTTTTAAAAGAATTTTTAATTTGTTTTTTATTTATATAAACGTGCGCATTTTTTAAACTATGATCGACCATACACAACATTATCAGAAAATAAGTGCGATGACTATCGCAAATTTAAAGTTAACATTACTAAAACTAGATTACGGAAAATATTTTCCAACATTTTTAAGATTACTGGATACTTAATAATTATATAATAAAAGCGCTCACATCATTTTCTTAAATTATGTTTTTACAAATGAAGTCTGCATGGAACAACAATCAACCTGTTATCACTCGTCAAACACGTAAGCATGGCTGATGTCGGTTAAAAACACAGCTATCGTTTGGTTTAAAAATGCATTTCTGTGTTATTTTAAACTTAATAAACATAAATAATATTTGCTTTAAACCAAATATTTTAGCGAATATTTCTCAAATAAAGTTTCAGAAAACTATATTTTATTTTTGGAAGATTTTTTAATAAAGAGAATTACAATCCGATGAAAGATGACTAAAAATGGCGCTAATCAGCTATTTTAGCAAAAAAATCGATTCCAATCAATATAATTTCTGTTTGAAATACACCAGAGTATTTTGTTTATTGGAAATAGTAAATTTAATACTTTAGTTTTCAGTTAAAGCTAAAAATGAAAGCTTCAAGAAAGACTTTTAATTTTTTTAAATTCATTTTAAATCTTAGGTATCGCGATTTAATGGAGCTATCTGCAGTAACCAGTTGTGTATTAGGGTTTTGGGGGGTAAAGTGATTAAAAAAAACATGTATCAAAATATTTCTTGTAGACTCTTTCTTAAGTGAAAGTTGTCTTAAGTCATCTGAGAAGTAGTGTACTTTTCAAGACTATCCGTTTCTCCTGTGGCAGACGCGGAGTACCATTGGAAATCTTCGTTCGCGAAGCCAAACCATGATGAATGAGGTTAATGGTTATGCGACCGTAAAAGTAGTGTTGGTAACCTTGACCGCGGTAAGGTCGGTCAAGTGATGAAAGATGCGACTGGCATCAGTTACAGCGATGCTGACGCTGTTATTTACATTGATGGAAACAGCGGCTCAAGTGTCGGTAATTTTCGGTCTTGGTTTTCAATGAATTTGGATCAGTTCAATATTGATTCCCTTGATATCGATTTGCTCGATATTGATTGACCCGATAGTGTCTGCAGTGGAGGTCGACATCACCAACGTAATGATGGCGAGGCAACGTGAATGATATGGGTGGGGGAGGCTCATAAACACATTATGGTGGGCGTCAATATTTGATGTGACAGTCAGGGGAACGATCGGTCAACGCTATATACGATGTGGGGCAATAATCAATTTGACAGATGTGAGATAAGCAGCTAAGTGATAAGCAATATGGAACCGTTTCACGCATAGACCGGAATCACTTCTATGGGCCATGCCCCTTCAGGACGTTGGCGATCATGACTCTCGACAACTTCCTGTCGTTGAATACTAAGACTCTTTGTTTCTAATTTTTTTTACTTAAGATTTTAGTATTAGATATTTATTTTAGATTTTAGTATTAGGTATCCAGCTATGTTTTTAACCGACATCCGCCATGTTTACGTGTTTGACGAGTGATGACAGTTTGGTTATTGCCCCACGCGGACTTGATTTGTAAAACATAATTTAAGATAAGAAAGAGTCTACAAGAAATATTTTGATATATGTTTTTTTTAATCATTTTTACCCCCCAAAACCCTAATACACAACTGGTTAATGCAGCTAGCTCCATTAAATCGCGATACCTAAGATTTAAAATGAATTTTAAAAAATTAAAAGTCTTTCTTGAAGCTTTCATTTTTAGCTTTAACTGAAAACTAAAGTATTAAATTTACTATTTCCAATAACCAAAATACTCTGGTATATTTCAAACAGAAATTATATTGATTGGAATCGATGTTTTTGCTAAAATAGCTGATTGGCGCCATTTTTAGTTATCTTTCATCGGATTGTAATTCTCTTTATTAAAAAATCTTCCAAAAATAAAATATAGTTTTCTGAAACTTTATTTGAGAAATATTCGCTAAAATATTTGGTTTAAAGCAAATATTATTTATGTTTATTAAGTTTAAAATAACACAGAAATGCATTTTTAAACCAAACAGTAGCTGTGTTTTTAACCGACATCAGCCATGCTTACGTGTTTGACGAGTGATAACAGGTTGATTGTTGTCACATGCAGACTTCATTTGTAAAACATAATTTAAGAAAATGATGTGAGCGCTTTTATTATATAATTATTAAGTATCCAGCAATCTTAAAAATGTTGGAAAATATTTTCCGTAATCTAGTTTTAGGAATGTTAACTTTAAATTTGCGATAGTCATCGCACTTATTTTCTGATAATGTTGTGTATGGTCGATCATACTTTAAAAAATGTCCACGTTTATATAAATAAAAAAACAAATTAAAAATTCTTTTAAAAATTCTTTTAAAAATCTTGGATGTTGAAGACTGGTATTAAGCTTTAGCATTTATGATCAGTAAATATAGTTTTCACTTAAAAATACTATAATCTAACTGGCTGAAATTAATACAGAATTATACAAGATGGTCCTCGCTGAGGGCACGGCGACGCGGTTCAATGATTAGCAAGCTTGTCTCCCGAGAACGGTTACGACTGTGAAGTGAGTTCGATCAGCAGTGGGTTTCCCATGCTTTTCGCTTTCTAAGCTACCCTAAAAAAATCACAACAGTACACTTAGACGTGGTGTTATGTTTAGCAAGCTTGATCAACTATGACTGTGTAGACTCACTGGGTGCGCCACACTTTCAGCCTTGTGCCACATCTAAACTGAGCCATAGCCAGCTAGACTCACTAGATCAGTTACGACTGTGTAGTGAGTACGATCTTCAATGGGTGTCCTAATGTTTGGGCCTTGCGCCATCTCTAAGCTACACTCAGAAAAATACCATATTGATAACATCTTTATTCTGTCATCAAAGTATTTTCGTTGGCTTTCTGTAA
This sequence comes from Acanthosepion esculentum, assembly GCA_964036315.1. Lineage (NCBI taxonomy): Eukaryota > Metazoa > Mollusca > Cephalopoda > Sepiida > Sepiidae > Acanthosepion > Acanthosepion esculentum. The sequence goes on along the minus strand of OZ038515.1, from coordinate 445,801 downwards.
CTTTATAACATCTTTCAATTTAAATTGTTTATTCTACGAAATAAAAATTTGATCTAAAGCCAAATGGACAGTTAGAGCTTATTAGCTAAGTTCATCTACCTAGGAAAAGGAAAATTCTTATTTAAAAGCAACTTCATTGACAACGTCAAATAACTCTATACCATATGGTCCACGAAGGTCACCAAGGGGCGTGTCCCTCGGTGATTCACCAAGCTTAGGTCGAGAAATATGTTACTGGTAAGAAAAGGTTTAGTCAGATTTACACTATTTACATTATTCCGACTATTCTCCTCCTCTTTGTTGCCATATTTATCACAACGTTTCGGGCGATGTACGCTCCGGCCTTCTTCAGGTGGCTGGAATGTCAAACTGAACCCTTTATTTCGCTCGCTGGTGTAGACTGCTCTAGTTCCCTTTATTTCGCTCGCTGGAGTAGAAGACAAAAGCGTATATCGGCCGAAACGTTGTGATAAATATGGCAACAAAGATGAGGACAATAGTCCGAAAAATGTAAATAGTGTACATAATACCTCATCTCAGAAATCTGATAGATTTAGTTAGCTTCTTCAAACAAGGCTGAAAATCACAGCATTTTTTATGATGACGTGTTAGTATCGCTTTTCATAATTTAGTATTTCATTCCTTGGATGTGATAGTGACGCACCAATTCAGCAAAAAAATCAACAGATACTCTATATTAGCTAATGGACAGACACCTGATGATGAACGGAGGGTACTTGGCCGAAACGTCGTGTCTGTAATAACATCTATATCAAACAAGATGAGAACACTTGCATCACTTATACGCTAGACGTCTATTTGAATTTGAAATGTAGCGTTCAAGAAAATGCCAGGTTGTCACCAACAGTCTTTTCCTACGATGCAGACAATATTTAGTTTCAAATAATGAACAAAATTGTCGAAATTGCTAAAAGCAGAAACAATAAAATAATAAAATCTAGATAAAAATGTGTGTGCGGAAGTGTGAATGTAAGTCTGTGTGCGTGTGTGAACGCGTGCGCGTGTATGAACGTGTGTCTATGAACGCGTGTGTGTGTATGAACGTGAGTGTGTGCGTGTGTGTGTTTGTGTGTGAACGCGTGTGTGTGAACGGGTGTGTGAAGCCTGTGCGTGCGTGAAAGCGTGTGTGTAAACATGTGTGTTTGCGTGTCTGTGTGTGGGCATGTACGAACACGTGTGTCTGAATGCGTGTGTGTCTGAATGCGTGTGTGTGTGTGTGCGAACGCGGTGTGTGTATGTGCGCGTGTGTGTAGAACATAGCTGCAAGAAAAAGCGAACAGAAGATGGAATTAAAGCAACAAATATTTCTTTTTCGTTTGCAGCAATTTTCAAAATATTCGCCGCCGTCTTTGTTATTTTTCTCTCCTGGATGCAATTCTGAATATCACATGTTGTATGCCGCCGTGTCAATACTGCAAAAACAACAACAACAAAAAACATCACCAATCTTTTACATAATACATTTTCTGAGTGACAATTTATTTAATTTAAACAAAATCGATGACATTTTGTGATATTTGGCACAGTTTGATTGTTACAAGTTTATACATCCTTGTCGTGGATTGTTGCCGATTTATAATTAAGTTACACTCAAAAATCTGAGTCTCCCAGCATGACAGTCTTTTTCATTTATGTGCGGTACCCTTTCAGTACAGCACTGTCGGCTGGGGCTATAGAATACGCCGACTGCACCTCTGCAGAGGGATAAGACCCTATCCCAATGGGACGTCCTGGGTATGACGATAAACTACGTCCAACAGCAAGGCCTCTGATCAGGAGGCTTTGAGGAACGTGGAACATCCTCTTAATTGCTGGTGTTCCCAGGTCCACCCTGTTAGGGTCCCAGCTATGTGCAAATAGTTAACCCAGAAACTGAGGTAAAAAGCATTATAAAAGTGTAAAAATAGGTTTTAATACCAGAAATACTTTGTAAAAACATTATTACCAAAAATAGGTTTTTGAGGAAGAGAAAATTTTACCAGCAATATGTTTTTGAAAAAACTTAATACCAGCTGTACGTTTTTGGGAAAATAATATTACCAGCTATAGGTTTTTGGAAAATAATATTACCAGCTATAGGTTTTTGGAAAAATAATGTTACCAGCTATACGTTTTTGAAAAAATAATATTGCCAGCTATACGTTTTTGAAAAAATATTACCAGCTATACTTTTCTGAAAAAATTAATATTACCAGTATATATGTTTTTGAAAAATAATATTACCAGCGATACGTTTTTGAAAAAATAATATTACCAGCTATACGTTTTTGAAAAAATAATATTACCAGCTATATGTTTTTGGAAAAATAATATTACCAGCTATACGTTTTTGAAAAATAATATTACCAGCTATATGTTTTTGGAAAAATAATATTACCAGCTATACGTTTTTGAAAAAATAATATTACCAGCTATACGTTTTGGAAAAAATATTACCAGCTATATGTTTTTGGAAAAATAATATTACCAGCTATATGTTTTTGGAAAAATAATATTACCAGCTATACGTTTTTGAAAAAATAATATTACCAGCTATATGTTTTTTGAAAAATAATATTACCAGCTATACGTTTTTGAAAAAAATAATATTACCAGCTATACATTTTTGAAAAAAATAATATTACCAGCTATACGTTTTTGAAAAAAATAATATTACCAGCTATACGTTTTTGAAAAAATAATATTACCAGTTACACATTTTTGAGGAAAAAAATATTAACAGAAATAGATTTTTGACAAAACAAAAATATTACCAGAGAAAAAAAAATAGTTGCCGGCATTAAATGACCCATTGAGGTTGATATGCCGTAAACCAAACCAAACCAAACCAAACCCTTTCCCTTTTCCGTACGTTCCACAACTTCTTATCCTTTATAGGTCTAAGCAAAATGTGTGTCATTACTATTACTTCGTGTCTATATTCTTCCATGCATTTACACTGATCTCGTTACGAATATTAATCAGTTTTCTCCTGCCTCCTCCTGATACATTGTAACTTTGAATTCTGTTAAGCTCTTGTTACGTACAGCTCCATAAAAGAGAGGCTAAATCCTATATTTGAAAAGCGTTTTGTACAGAAACTCTGTCAAGAGATGACACTGGATAACAATGTTTTATTTTTTGTTATTTTTTTTTTTCATCTGAGATGAAGTGTACTATTTATGGTGTATTTTGACGAACTGAAATCAAACATGACAAAAACTAAATTGCTGACTGGTTATTGTTTGCAAAATACAAGGTGTCCAACAAATGTACTCACTTTTGGACTTAGTCATCAGTTTGAATATTTATAAATATGTGTTTAATTTAATCTAATTTAATTTAGTATTTCGTTTAAACCGTTAATCTTTTATGTAAGCCAATAAACATTAATATTTCTTAATTTTAACCATTAATCTTGTTTGCATGACAATAAACACTGCATTTATTGTAATTTAAAGAGAGAATACATATTTGGGGGGGACACCCAGTATAAATAATAAATAATAAATAAGTATCACACATTGAGTGCTGGTGGTAATAAAACAGTGTTCGATGTATAATAACAGAGCTAGCTTAGTCATTTTTAGGTCATGACCATTAAAGAGCTATCTTAGGTCATGGGTTCTAATTTATCTATCTTAGTAATTTCTAGGCCATGCTCAGTTTCGTTACTGTTAACACACACACACATATTATTATTATTATTATTATTATTATTATTATTATTATTATTATTATTATTTTTATTATTATTATTATCATTTTTATTTTCTTTCATATCTGGCGTTTACACATTTCTTTCCGGGTCCCGCCCAGGGACCTAAGGTTAGAAATGGCATCATGACATTTTCCACTGCAAAGAAAAAAAATAATAATAATTACATAGATAAAGCCCTTCGTAAAGTGTGGACTGTATTTGTCAGAACAATTTTTTGTATCTCTTTGAGGCATGGACTTCCAGGGATCCCTTCAATCAGCCTACTGGAATCTTTTCCAACCAGTCCAAGGGCTCCACCTACAACAGGGATTGTTGATGTTCCCATGTGCCACATTTTTGAGATTTCTATTTCATTATTTTATTTTATTATTTTTTATTTTTTTATTATTATTATTATTATTATTATTATTATTATTATTATTATTATTATTATTATTATTATACTCGGTTGGTAAAAAAAAACCTCGGATAGCACAACTTGCAAGTTTTTCAAACAAATTGGTATCCGAGAAAAGAAATGACAAAAAAAGAAAGAACTAGAACTATCCGAACAGGGCGAAAAAAAATCGTCCATTGCCTTAAGTTTCCAGTCCAAAGAAAAAAAAACAAGCGAGTAACTAAGCTAAAAATGTAGAGTGCTCAATACGCTAATTTATATATATATATATATATATATATATATATATATATATATATATATATATATATATATATATATATATATATATATATGTATGTATGTATGTGTGTGTGTTGTGTACTAAAAAATATAGCCACATTTTAACATCTTATAACTTGAATATTTTTATTTTCGTATTTAATATTTAATATTTAATTTAAACCGTCAATCTTCTTTGTAATTCAATAAACATTAATATTTTCTTAATTGTAACCATTAATCTTGTTTGTAAGTCAGGAAACAATGCATTTATTGTCATTTTGGGGACCAATTTTTAGATATATTTTCGAATTTTATGTTCTATGTGTATAATGAGCAGAGCAGATTTTCAGTTATGAATTGTAAAGCTGTGTTTTTATTTCGCTAAATACCAGCTGAATATCTTAAAGGAAGATGATAATCTTCGAATTTTGCGCTATGTGCCAGAGACTAATTCAGATGTAGTTTTCGTTATTTTAACATCAAATTGGTATTTGAAAGTGAGAAAATCTCACATCAGCATTTAAAATTTTAGCAATCTTAGACTATATCAAATATTTAAACTATAAAAAAGCATCTCGGCCTCAGTCACTCTCCAACCTGCGTAATGTAGCTTTTTTATACTTTTTCTATCAATACTTTTATGTTTAATTCTTTGGGTGAACTATGGTACCAAGACTTTACGAATTTAAGCTTAGCACTAGATTGACAGCAATGTCTCATCAATTCACTGTTGAATTAGCTCGAGGTAACCGGAGGTTATTTGCTTCTATCTTTTATCTTTAGCTTCTTCTATTACACTTCTCGCTTATGGAACTCACTTCCGACGCCATGTTTTCCAGCTAACTTTGATCTTCAAATATTTAAATCCAATATTAATTATCTACTTTTTTCCTGATAACTTTTTTATTTTTGTGGCTCCTTAATAATGTTTCTTTTCTTTCTTATTCTTTCACACTCAGTAACACCTTGTGTCTTAGTGACTTTAGTAACTTACGTGGTAAATATGATTTTTTTAAAAATACTTGACTATATAAAAGAGCCGTTCTACCTAATATGTTAAGAGGGGCGTATATTGAAAAGCAATCTAAATGAACTCGAAATATTTAACAGTTTTTATCCCCTATCTGTCTATATTTCTGAGATGAGGTATTATGTACACTATTTACATTATTCGGACTATTGTCCTCATCTTTGTCGCCATATTTATTACAACGTTTCGGCCGTTGTAAGCTCCGGCCTTCTTCAAGTGGTTGGAATGTCGAACTGAACCCTTTATTTCGATCACTGGGGTAGACTGTTCTAGTTCCACGTGCCATGTTTAATGGATGTCAGTTATCACTTATCTCCTGTTAATTCCCCTCTCCAAGTTCTCCACTGCCTTAACCGGATATTGAACTCACACTCTTTGGGTCTTGTCACTGGATCTAACTAACGTCTTTATCCACTGTGTCATGTGTTCTATAACACAAAAAACATAGGATTTGAATAAAACGTCAAGGGTGCCGTTCCAGTCACTAGAGACAAGATATTGTCACAAATTTGGAAGGAGACCAACTGAGGCCTGGATCATAGAATCATTGTGAAATCTCCAAATCTTTCCTCAGCTGCATCGTACGTGGTTCGCCAGGGCTACATACAGTTTTGAATTCAAAGTTGTCCGTTGTATCGACTGGCTGCCGACCAAAGCTATAGAACCCAGTCTATCCTTCTAATCAACTCATAGATGGGGGAATAGAGATGGAGTCCTACCTTTCTCAAGAGTAAGAGACTGCCTAACTCTTTTTATGAAATTATTTATATATCTAACTTTTTTTTCTCAAACACACACATATCAGGCGCCCCAAGTGATTACATCGAAGATTGACACTGACAACAGATGATTCGCGGTTCTCCAGCTCCAGATCGGGACATCTTCGGTCATCTCAGCATTTTGACAGACTGGTATATTGGTTAATTGTTTTGTTTGTTTTTTTTAAGACTTATTAACCCTTTGCAGGCTATTTAAAACTAGAAATATTTTTAGATTGTGAGATTTTTTTTTAGATAATAATGATTTAGTGATAATACTAATTGACACCTATCTGGAAAGGGGATAATATGTGGATTCGTCTCTTTCCAAAGAAAGTATTTGCGTGTCAGTGAATATAACGTGCCCGTCTGGAATTGGTACTCGGCTCTCTCATTTCCGTTTCCAAGTCGCTATGCATTAAACCAATTGCACATCCAACCTTACAGCACCGGAACCATGTAGATATTAACCAGGCTCGATGTTGCTTAACTTCGTTGATAATACGAGAACCGATACTACAACGGTATAAGACAGTTGGCTTGTATAAAATTGATATCAAAGTCTATTTCGGCACAATACCACCATTAAGTTTTTCCTCAAAATTTAAGAGAAATTTATATGGACTTTTGGTTGTTAGTTTGGTTTTGTAAAATCACACTAATAGTACTTGCTCGATAATACTCGCTCGAATAGTAATCCGTATAGTAAAATAGTATAGAGAATAGCGGTCCGTATAGTAATAGCGGATAAACTAAAAAGAGTTCCCTGCATAGTAATAGAGGATAGACTTAAAAGAGTGACCTGCATAGTAATAGAGGATAGACTTAAAAGAGTGACCTGTTGATTTACTTGACCTCCCACAGGGTCAGATTGTGACACAAGGTCAGGGTTTAATGTGGGAAGGGAGGGGGAATGGACCCGAGTTTTCACCTGGGCCGCAGTGCTTTGGCTTTAGCTGGTCTTAGCTTGTCCAGCTGGTCTTTAGCTGGTCATAGCTAGTCTTAGCTGCGATACTACCAGCGCAGGGACGAATCCCTGCGACCGGCCTGTATCAGAGATCGAATCTCAGCCCCATAGGCGATCGTCCAGTGAGTAATCTGAGAACAGATACTACACCGTGATCTTAGCCTAAAGACCGAAAAAGACTTAAAAGAGTGACCTGCATAGTAATAGAGGATAGAATAGAATAGCAATCAGTGTGACGTCACGCTAATTCCCATATCATAATAGTGATATGTATTGACAAACTGTTACTAAACAATCAGTCTTTTGTTCAATAAAAATCACCTATTCTCATGTTTGACCAATAATTTCTATTGACATTCAGACGCAAGTTTACGAATCCTTGGTAACCATTAGAGAGAAGTGGAGTATTACAATTGTACAGTAATTTGTTATCTAGAATATTTTTCTGTTTTTATATTACTGTATATTGGAAAAAAACAAACTAATAAATTGAAAAAAAAAAGAAAACAAAATTTGTGGGAAAAGACGGAAAGAAAAGATTTTACGATTTATTTTATTTTCGCTGCTGTCGATACATCAAAATTTGATCTCAAACACATTTTTTTTTGTTTTTTCGAATAAATGACTGCTTTTAGAGTTTTTTCGTCTATATTATTGCAGTTTATTTATTTCCCTACTTATGTTTTGGTAAACACTTATTCAACATATTTCAACGAGTGGGTTTGATCCACATAGGTTGGGGATTTGTTTGTTTGTTTTGTGGCATATCAACATCGGTGATCGTACGGGTAGCTGTCTTTCAATTTGGTATGACCATAAGCCGATTGACTATTAGAAAATTGAAGACAAAGCGTATTTTGGCACAGGACCATCAATAAATCTTTTCTTCAGAATTTAAGAGAAATTTATATGATTGTTAGTTTGGTTTTGTAAAATCGCGCCTGTGCCTCATATTATAAAAGTGATTTGAATTGACACTCTGTTGTAAACTGATCAATACTTGGTTCAATAAAAAGTCTCCTAGTCTCACATTTGACCAATAATTTCTATTGACATTCAGTCGCAAGTTTATGTATCCTTGGTAACCATTGGAGAGAAGTTGATTGTTACGACCGGACTGTTATCTTGAATATTTTTTATATTTTTATATTAATATATATCGAGAGAAAAAAAAACGAATAAACTGAGAGGATAAAACAGAATTTGTGTAAAAAGACGAGAAGAGAAAAAATTAATTTGACTTCAGTTTCACGTTTTCCAAACCTTTTTTAATTTTCAATACAATGTTGATCATCCATTTTTCGCGGGTCATTTTGCTCCCTGGAAGCCTATGTCATTTTATAACTAAAATTCTAATATAATGTCTCGTCTCTTATATGGCAGTGTATGCTGGACAATTTCCTCATGAATTAAAAACAGACTTGAAAAGACAGAGATGTGGTTCTACTGACGAATGCTGAGAAAACCATGGACAGAACATGTAATTAACGAGGAAGTTTTAAGGAGAAGAAGAACTAGATGGAATACTTTTGTGATGTCAACGAACACTCGTTGACACTTTTGTGATGCCATCGAATACTCGTTGTCATTTTCGTAATGCTCGTTGTAGTAGCGACTTTGTAATCGCAGATATTACTATAGTAATACTGTTGAATAATACTGGTACCAGATACCTTCGAATATAAATCGCACTAATAGTACTTGCTCGACCATACTTGCTCGAATAATAATCCGTATAGTGAAATAGTAGAGAGAATAACGGTCCGTATAGTAATAGAGGATAGACTAGAAAGAGTGACCTCCATAGTAATAGAGGATAGAATAGAAATAGCGATCAATTTGACGTCACGCTAATTCCCATATATAAATCTACTCTATGGTCACGTGATCTACTTAATTCAATTATGGGATCGCAAGTGTTTGATCACTGGCGATCTATGTTCAAACTCCAGTGTCGGCAGCGACACTTTATTCCTATATAACAAATACGAATAGTGTTCATAAACAAACAGGGAAGTTTGGCTATGTGGTTATACAATGAAAAAAAAGTCGGACAGAGAAGTCAAAAAGTACAAAGAAATAGATTAAAAGGCCTTCTGCCAGCAAAGCAAAGTATTAAGAGATAGGAAAATGTTCTTATAAACAAAGAAAAGAGTGCTGAAATTTAATGTAGTATCTAATCGCCTATATGGCAGTAAATAACGGGCTCTCTCGTTGCAGAAGAAGATACTTAAAATGTGGGTGTACGTCGAATTGTTCAGAAACAACAACACGGACAGAACATATGAGAAATGGGGAAGTTTTAAAGAGAATAAAGCCTAAAGGAAATTGCTAATAACATAAATAAAGTAACAGGGTCATATAATAAGGAAAGAAGGCTTGGAGAGTTTAAAGTTAAGCGAATCGAGAAAGTAATCCAAATAACGAATCTGAGAAAAGGGATAGCAGAATAAGAGGCACACAAAGAAAAAGCAAAGTGTTAAAATGGCAGGAAGTACTTAGAACCATAAAAGGAAAAAAACACTTGTGGAGAGCTATGACCTCCCATGTCCCGGAAGAACGTGGCGCATATAGAAATAGAAAACAATTCTGTCTTGTTTTTGATTAAATTTCTTAGCTGAGTTTTTGTTTTTAATTTTCCACTGACTCTGAAACTTGCCGCCATTTTGGTTTCTATAATAGGCGAAGAATTATGTTCCATTTTGCAACACCTTTCTCACAGACGAGACACCAGAAGCCTCTCGCTACTCTATCAATGGTGATTGTTTAGATGTCCTAAACCACTTAGTTCCACCAGTCCTAACCTTCGCGCAAATTGTAGTGAAACCACCCTCATTCCCTTCATACCCGTCTCCTTGTGACACTGTCTCTTTATTAGGTATTAGCAATTTCTTTTACGTGTTATTTCCTTTAAAACTTCCCCGTTGCTCAATAGCCAAGGAACTTCTTACCACGAATCTTGCGGAACCGACTCCCAAGAGGCGACTGCTTTACCCAGTCACTACAATCTTAACCTGCTCAAGTCTAGGGTTAACCGTTATCTTCGACAGATAACCGCATAAGCTGTACCTCTTACTCTACAACCCTCAAGGGTTTTGCACAGGATGAACACCACTGTAAAAAATAATAATAATAATAAATATTTCAGATTTTTGCACTCCGGATCCCCGTACCTCCAATAGACTATCGTATTCCGTATCCTTCTATTAATATCGGATGGTACCCGTTATTTGTTCCAGCGACGCATCTTATTATTTAATCTTTAACTGAATTTTTGCGGTGATGAATTATAAAACAAGAAAACGTGGAGAGCCAATATCATGAAAGGGGATACACAGAGAAGAAGAAAAAAAATTCTTATCACTGTTATACTCAGATGTTTTTTAATTTCATTTTCCTCGCCATTTTTGTCTCTGGTCTAAGCTGGTCTTAGCTTGTCTAAGCTAATCATAGCCGCTTATACCACCACTAGGGCACCTCGAGGTGGTATAATGGTTAGCAAGCTTGTCTCGCTAGAACAAGTTACGACTGAGTAGTAAGTTCGATCCACACTGAGTGCCCCTTACTTTCGGCCTTGTGCCACATCCAAGCTACGCTTGGAAAATCACTATACCACCACTACGGAACAGATTTAACGGATTCTGTCCAGGCAGCGGAGGAGAGG
>OZ038515.1:427500-430000 GCA_964036315.1 Acanthosepion esculentum | reverse complement strand
ATATCCTCACGGAATTTCCCTCGGCCAACTTTCACATACGCGGTGACTTCAATGTTCGCCACAAAGAGTGCTTAGTCCACTCTAACAAAATCGCTGAGGAAGGCAGATGTAGAAGAGACTCCGCCATCGCATATGAACTAACCCAGATCATTGAAGAACTCGCCCGAGTCCGGGATGCGACCGGAGAGCAAACGAACCTCATCGATCTCCTTCTAATATCCTGCCCTGACAAATGTCCAGGAGATTTTTAGTCCCCATTGGGATGTCGGATCATTCCCTAGTCAGTGTCTTGACTGACTCCATACCAAAGACATCCTCTGATTTATCGTTCCACAGAACGGTTTTTTCGTTATGCAGGGGCAGACTGGAAGAGATTTCGGTCCTATATGACGGAACCTCCTCTCCCGACCTTCTTCAAACATGCTGCTCCCAAAATTGATGCCCTAGTCTCCGAATGGATTCTTTCTGGAATGGAGTGTTTTATACCCACCAAAAAAATTACAGCAAAAAACAGTCGGCCCTGGTTCACCCCTAAATGCCACAGCTCAAAGGAACCGCTATTTGCAAGGAGCCGTGTAGTCTGACCCTTACTAATTTCACCCAAAATTGCTGTAAGAGGGTTCTGGAAAACGCAAATTGGATCTCGCGAATTCTGGAAAATCACCAAATAAATTATGAACAGAGGCAAAGCGGCTGTACTCACTATTATAAGTGGCCCCGAGGTCATATCCACCTAGACAGAAAAGTCGAAGGTCTTTGTCTCGATCATAAATATACTCATTTCAACAAGAAAATTTTCTAGACTTATCAATATTTTTATTACATGTCTTGACCATAAAAAAGCCACTGGCCCAGACAAAATTCCACTGGTCACTCTTAAGAATATCAACCCAGAATTATCTCCGATCCTAGCAAAGTTATTTAACCGCTGCTTGAAGGAAAAATCTTTTCCTAGCACGTGGAAGGTGGCACTCGTATGCCGGGTATTCAAGAACCAGTCCTCCTCCTCCCAGCATAAATTCATTCGTCTTCTTAGTATCATCAGTAAGTTTTTGAAGTCTTAATCAACAAAAATGTCGTTGAGCATCTGGATAAGAACAACCTCTAGTGCGACGAGCAGTATGGGTTTCGATCGGCCCGATCCACTGCTGATGTTCTAACCACTATTACACACAGAATTAATGAAACCTTTGATGATACACATACTGCAAGAACCATAGAATTAGATATCTCGAAAGCCTTCGACAAGGTTTGGCACAAAAGTTTGCTACACAAGCTCTTCAGCAATGGAATCATTGGAAGGTTTTTCTCTATTATAAACAAGTAGATCTCTGAATGTAGATATTAACTGCCAGTCCTCCAAGTCTCTGTCAGTAAATGAAGTAGTCCCCCAGGAATCACTTCTCGGACCAACCTTCTTTCTAATTTGCATAAATGATCTACCGAAGAATGTACTCCGATCATTTGTTAACTCTTATTTCAATGATACGACGATATACGGGTGCCTTGAAAATCAGAGATTGGCAGCTGACCTCTCTTCCGACCTAACATTAACTTACCATTGGGAAAAACTGACTGGTTACATTCAATGCTTATAAAACCAAACTGGTTACATTTCATAACCGTCGATCAAACCCTGAACTCCTGCCAGGCACGATGAACGGATATCCCCCTCGAGGAGGTCCTGTGCCTTGAGAGGATATTGGGCAACAACATCACACCCGACCTCCAGTGGAACTCTTATATAAGACCCATCGCTAAAGATACAGGTAAAATGATCGGCTCCCTGTAACGCTCTATTAAGTACCTGACTACTCATGCTATCCTCTAACAGTCAGATCAGGCCGAAAATGGGGCACTCTTGTCTTATTTGGGCAGGAGCTTCCCAAACCTCACTTTCCAGTCTTGATAGACTTCAAAAGTGTCCCCGAGTCCTTCCTGGAGAAGAATTATTTTCCACACGCCATCCTCTCTTTCACAGGGAGGGGTGGCGAGTCTCTCACTGCTCTATGGCTACTACCATGGAAAGTGCTCGGGTGAACTGCATCTTCTGGTTTCACCAGGTGTGACTTTCACGGCTAGGACCAGACATGCCCCTTACATTGTAAAAAAACACGCTTATTCTCTACGTATCCCATCGGCAATAAATAAGTTCAACTCAAACAGCTTCTTCCCGCGAAACACTGCTCTGTGGAACAGACTTCCTAGAGGATGTTTCGCCCATCACTACAATCTTAACCTGTTCAAGTCTAGAGTCAACGGTTATCTTACCCTCCTAACCATATAATTACTCCTTATCTATCTACCGTGAGTGACACCCGGGCATTGTACAAAGTGAACCTTATTGTAAAAACATCTTATTTTAACAGATATATTTGGCAAAATTACACAAAAATATCTTGAAATTCTAAAGAGTAAAAATCCAATGGCGATTGTATTGAATAAAATTATTCTTTAGTATGTGAAGATAATTTTTAGTAATTTTGGTAGATATATGTGT
>OZ038515.1:415000-422500 GCA_964036315.1 Acanthosepion esculentum | reverse complement strand
AAACAAATAAACAGACTGAGCTAGCTAGCTATCTAGCTAAATAGATAGATAGATAGATAGATAGATAGATAGAAAGAAAGAAACAGACTGAGATAGATAGATAGATAGATAGATAGATAGATAGATAGATAGATAGATAGATAGATAGATAGATAGAAAGAAATAGACTGAGATAGAAAGAAAGAAACAAACAAACAGACTGAGATAGATAGATAGATAGATAGATAGATAGATAGATAGATAGATAGATAGATAGATAGATAGATAGAAATAAACAGACTGAGATAGATAGATAGATAGATAGATAGATAGATAGATAGATAGATAGATAGATAGATAGATAGTCTGTTTCTATCTATCTATCTATCTATCTATCTATCTATCTCAGTCTGTTTCTTTCGTTCTATCTATCTATCTATCTGAGATAGAAAGAAAGAAAAAAACAGACTGAGATAGATAGATAGATAGATAGACTGAGATAGATAGATAGATAGATAGATAGATAGTCTGTCTGTTTCTTTCTATCTATCTATCTATCTATCTATCTATCTATCTGAGATAGAAAGAAAGAAAAAAACAAACAGACTGAGATAGATAGATAGATAGATAGATAGATAGATAGATAGTCTGTTTCTATCTATCTATCTATCTCAGTCTGTTTCTTTCGTTCTATCTATCTATCTATCTCAGTCTGTTTCTTTCTATCTATCTATCTATCTATCTATTTAGCTATCTGAGATAGAAAGAAAGAAAAAAAAACAAACAGACTGAGATAGATAGATAGATAGATAGATAGATAGATAGATAGATAGATAGATAGAAATAAACAGACTGAGATAGATAGATAGATAGATAGATAGAAAGAAAGAAAGAAAGAAAGAAACAGACTGAGATAGCTAACTAAATAGATAGATTGACAGATAGATGTTCTTTAGAGGTTATATTTATATATTTGCGTTTTTGTTATTATTGTTGTTGTAGTTCTTGTTTCATTATTAGTTCCTTGTCGCCAATGTTTTATTGAAGAATCTTTAAACCACGCTTCGACCTTGTTTCCATATGACATTGAATATCTTAGCCAAAATATTGGGTCGGAAGTAACACAGGCCACACAAGCCAAGATAATGAATTCTGATGGTCTTAGATCACAACAGGAAGTATGTGTTGGCAAATAGACTGATAGGGCCAAGCGCAGTCCAGCGATTCCATATTTTATACATGTTGCTAAAGCCTATTATATTGTTCAGATTACACGTCTTTCATTAGATTATTCAGAAAGTAAGGTTGATTTTTATTTCTGATATTGATCTTTTCACTCAAAACAAACAGTACAATTTACGACAAAAAGGATGTTACATATTGTTTTTGAAAGTAGTTCTTCATTTACAAGGTGTTTGAATTTTTATTTTCTCTACTCTTTACTGATCGAAGTAACTGGTGTCTTTCATTCTTTTATAGCCATGGTGCCCCATATTTTTAGCCTTGTGCCACATCTATACTGCGCTTAGAAAATCACCATTCTTTTATAGTCCTGAACAGTGCCACGAAGCTGGTGTCTTGATAGAGGAGGTGGCGGTATTCTACGTAGTTTAAAAAATTGTATTCGTTTCTATATATATTTAAAGCGAAAATAAGCTGAAAAAGTACCATTGAAACAAATCTTTTTAGAGTGCGCATTCGTGAAAACTTTTCACGGTTTTTAAGGGTTAACCTTCATACAAAACAGACAAAAACGACATTCATAGGATTTTCTTCATAAGTTCAAAGACAAGAGATAGGTCACGAAACATCTACCTCCAACAACAACAAAAAAATGAGTTCATCACAGGCCGCACCGTACAGCATTCGTCCCAGAAATTTCGACCAGGAGATAGAATTCTGAACCCATAACCTGCTGTCGTCAATTTAAACTGTAGTCTTTTTTTTTTTTACATTTATTGTCAACATTCTTCTTAACGTTCGCGTTCATTTATTTGAGATGAAAGTTTGAAAAATTCTAACGACCGCCTGACGATTGCGCTAAAGCGGATGAACGTGGCAGTTTTCGTCTGTCACTGGCCATTTGAAATTTCACTTAAAATATATCATTGTTATGGCATTGAATACTCTTTTTTCCTGAGTGCAATCTAAAGCGGACTCTTCTGAGAGCTGCTTATTCTCTTTTTTTTTAATTATAAATGCTGGCATGAGAGACTTTTGTGGTCCGGCATTGTAGAACATTTTATTTTATTTTATTTTATTTTTTTGCTTGAAGCAGTAAGGCTCCTCTACCGTTTTGCACTTGTTCCCCATGACACTGAACACTCTTTTGTTGCACCGGTAAATCATTTCAGGGGATTTTTTTTCGGGGGGGGGGTCGACTGCTTTGATCTTGGCCGGATAGGTTAGCCTCTAACCGCTCCCCCCATCGGGGAGGTTTGTTGGTATACGTCTTGGACTTGACTTCGAGTATACGAGTTCCTGTTTTCACAACCTACATCCACCGACCGCCTGATGATTAAGCGAAAACGTATTAAATTGCTACTCGTGGGTCGGTCACTTCCCACTTGAAATTTGTCTTAAAATATATTAATGGTCTGTCATTTATGATGGCACTGAGCACTCTTTTTTCCTATGTGCAATCTTAAGCAGGCTCTTTTGGGAGCTGCCTATTCATATTTCTAAACACACACACACACACACATGTATATATATACATATATATATGTATATATATATATGCAGGTATGCAGAAAAATAGGAAAGAACACGTTAGGTAAATAATCCGGTGTTCCATAGTATTTTTGCTTTTATTTTCAAAAAGACAGTGCTCCATACAGAAGTAGAGCTTATATTATAATATTTTTTGTTTTAAAAATATGGTTCCTTTGCTACATAAGAGTTCTCATGTTTCAAAAGCGAGAGCCGAGACCCCTAATATAATTTTTGAAATTATGTTGAGTTAAGGTCCCTGGACACGCTTCCTCGTCAAGCGAGAATTTGGGAATAAGCTATCTTTTGGTTAGCGCGTGTTTATAAGTGCGGTCTCTTGGAACATTGGTTGCTATGGAAACGGCTAGTGTCGGCCATTTTCGTTAGGTGGTCAAAGAGCTAAGAATTAATTTTTATCTACAGACCAGTCTTCTTCGAAAAATGTATGTCAAGTTACAATGGGGGGTCTCTCTCTCTCTCTCTCTCTCTCTCTCTATATATATATATATATATATATATATATATATATATATATATATATATAATGGTATGCTATATTTATAGGATAAAGTGCTCAATATCAGAGATCAGACAAATAGTGGGTAAGTGAGCGACAAAAAGCGAAGCAATATTTAGAAGAAAGGCGTTTCGTTTCGAGAAAGACCTTCATCAGAATAACATATTTTATCGATGGAATAAGACATATAAAAATGGAGGTGAAACTGGAGAAAAGTGCATGAATAAAAGACACAGTGACGGTCATCATTTTTAAAATAAAAACAAAGGCGATAAATTACTGAATGAGATAGGCTACGTTAAGCCTCTCGATACAGCGAATGTCAAAATTTAAATTTAAAATTGGATATAAAATGTCAGTGGCAACTTATGTATTTTCTCCCCCTCCAGCATTTTTATACAGCTTTTGTTCAATCCAACCGACCTTCTCCGCATCATGTTTATGGTTCCATCTCTCTTCCCAATACAAATACTAATTATCTTTTTTCAGTACTATACAATACAAAATATATTTTCCCTATCAATACAATTTTTTTCTCAATACAATACAAAATGTATTTCCGAATACAATACAAATTCTGTTTTTGAATACTATACAAAATGTATTTCGCCAATACAGTAGTTATCCCAATAAAATACAATAAAAATTATATTTTCTCAATACAATAACGATAAAAATTCTATTTTCTCAATACAATAAAAAAACTATTTCCACAATACAATGCAAATTCTATTTCGCCAATACAACACGAATTTTATATTCTCAATGCAATACAAATTATATTTTCAAAATAAACTATATTTAATAATAATAATAAAAATAAAAACTATATTTAATAATAATAATAAAAATAAAATTTCTATTTTTCACATAGAATGCGGATTCTATTTTCCCCAAAAAATAAAAATTCTATTTTACCAACACACTCCAACAAAAATTCTATTTCCCCAATACAATATAAATTATATCCCAGAAAAACAACACAAGTTATATTTTCAAAATAAAATACAAACTATATTTGCTAATACAAATACAAATTCTATTTTACAAATATAACACTAATTATATTTTCCCAATACAAATAAAAATTCTATTTTCCCAAAAATATTCAATAAGAATTCTATTTTCTAATACAATATAAAAGATATTTTCCAATACAATACAAATTCTATTTCCCTAGTGTAAAACGATAAAAAATCCATTTTCCAATAGAACACAAATTCTACTTCCCTAATACAAATACAAATTCTATTTTCAAAATGAAATACAAATCCCATTTTCCAAATATAACACGAAATCTATTTTCACAATAAAAATAAAACATTTATTTTCCCAATACACTAAAATTTAAATTTTTACAATACAATATAATTTCAATTTTCCCAATAAAATAAAATTTCTATTTTTACAATACAATAAAACTTCTATTTTCCTAATACAATAAAATTTCTATTTTTACAAAACAATAAAACATCTATTCTCCCAATACAATCAAAATTTCTATTTTTATAATACAATAAAATTTATATTTTCCCAATGCAATCAAATTTCTATTTTTACAATAAAATAATTTTTTTATTTTCCCAATACAATAAAATTTCTATTTTACAATACAATAAAATTTCTATTTTTACAAAACAATAAAATTTCTATTTTTACAAAACAATAAAATTTCTATTTTACCAATAAAATAAAATTTCTATTTTTATAATACAATAAAATTTCTATTTCCCAATACAATCAAATTTCTATTTTTACAATAAAATAGATTTTTTATTTTCCAAATACAATAAATCTTCTATTCTTCCAATACAATAAAATCTCTATTTTTACAAAACAATAAAATTTATATTTTTACAATACAATAAAATTTCCATTTTTACAATACAAAAAAAATTCTATTTTTACAATACAATACAAATTCTATTTTCTAAAATAAAATGCAATTTATGTTTCACAATACAATATAAATTCTGTTTTCTTAAAAATGTAATTTTCCACTGCAATTCAAATTCCTTTCTATGTTTTCAGTGCAATAGAAATTCAAACATTCTTTGAATTTAACCGACATATTTCGTGTCTCTTTCATTTTGCTACACAAACCAGGATGTTGAGCACTCAACGACCTAAAGTAAACTGCGTAAATACGTTTTCTGTGCATAGGCTCTCCCATACATCCGCTTTAACCAAACTAAAATGAACAATTTATTGACCAGTCAGAGCCACTCTCGCTCCAAGAACCAAAACCTTAATTCGGAGCCAAACGACGGCTATATATTCTCTAATTCAAACAAAGCACAGATCAACTTGGACGTCAACACCGGCACGCTGACAGAGAGACGCGACAAAAACTAGTCATCACGTCAACACCGATGCGCTGAGAGAGAAACACCTTGTTGCCTTAGCAACAGCAACAAATAAAAATTACAAGTTTCGTATGTATGTATGTAAATAAATTATACATTTATTTGCTCATATTCAAATGTATTCTTTTTACTTGAATTTCTGTTTGTAATGCGGAGAAGGAATTAACCTTCACAACATTAAGAACAACAATGTTCTGTCTTCCAAGTTACCCATTTTCGTCTGCGCAACACATTATATCAGTAATGTCCGCAGTCATTATCCGAATTTTGTTCTGAAAACTTCATTGTATAATACCTGGATTCTATTAACAATATCCTCTATGAATGTTAGAGTATTGACCATAAAAGATAATATGTTGAAAAACAAATACTTATTACGCAAGAGAAATGTGTTTTCTTTCCTTTCGGACTTACTGATATTTCTATATATTGCAGAAAACGCAAAAGATGTTTACTTCCGATAGTTGTTTAGCACAATTGTTTAACCTGTCAGAGTGCTTTCGATCTAGTTACCTGTTTATCGACCAAAGGTAAGCAAATGAGGATTGCAATAGTATGAAAAGAAATATCACAGACCAAACAAAGAAATAGTAATATCACTGCGTGTTTTACACGTCAATGCTTTTGTAATCTTTACTAGGAACAAACTGAGAATCTTCAATCAGTATTAAATATTTTTCCCTAAATTCTTTGCGGTTTTGCCGTCGTGGGTATGACGATAAACTACATCCGTGTCCTGGGTAAGACGATAAACTACGTCCGACAGCAAGGCCTCTGATCAGGAGATTTTGAGGATCCCAGGCCCACACTGACCCCGGGTGGTAGCAGCTGTTAGGGTCACAACTATGGGCAAATAGTTAAACTCGGATCAAAACATTATGAAAGTGTAAAAATAGGTTTTAATACCAGAAATACATGGCATAAAAAAATTATTACCAGCAATACACTTTTGAAAATCAAATATTACCAGCAATACATTTTTTGAAAAATAAATATTACCAGCGAAGGGAAATTCTTACCAGAAATAGATTTTTGAAGGAAAAAATATTACCAGAAATAGATTTTTGGAAAAAAAATATTACCAACAATGAAAATTTTGTCGGCATTAAATAACCCATTGAGGTTGATATGCCGTAAAACAAACAAAAAAAAAATCTTTGCGATTTTGTACCCGAGTCTGTCGTCAGTCATTCTAATTAACAGCTGCAAACGAGCTATCGCAAACAAAGAAAGCGTTTACATATCAGTGCTTGTAAAATCTGTCTCCGCTCAAGTCTATTTACTATGGACCTCGCGATTCCTTACCTCTCTCAGTTGTCTGTCATTCCAATCAACGGCGGCAAACAACCTGTCGAAAATCAAGAAAGAGTTTACATATCAATGCTTGTAAAATCTGTCATCGCTCGAGCCTATTTACTATGGAACTCAAGGTCTCCACATCGCTCAATAATCGGTCATTCTAATCACCGGCTGTAAAAAAATCTATCGAAAATCAAGAAAGAGTTTACATATAAATGCTTGTAAAATGAGACTTGCATACGAGTCGATTTACGTTGGACCATCTGTCTCTATTCTCTAATCCAATCGTCTGTCATTTCAATCGACGGGTGCAAACAACCCATCAAAAACAGGTTTACATATCAATACTTGTAAAATTTTACTTGCGCTTGAGGCGATTTACAATGGACCTTGCGGCCCCCAGATCTAATTCAATAGTTTGTAATTACAATGAACCCTGCAAACAGCCTATCAAAAACAAAGAAAGAGTTTACGTATCAATTCTTGTAAAATCTCACCTGCTCTCAAGGCAACTCACTGTGAACCTTGCAGTCTCCACCTCACTCAATAGTTTGTCGTTCCAAAAAACGCTTGAAAAAATCTATCGAAAACAAAGGAAGGATTTGCCTATCAATGCTTGTAAAATCG
>OZ038515.1:387500-410000 GCA_964036315.1 Acanthosepion esculentum | reverse complement strand
CGTTGTCGAGTTGACGCTTTTTGTTCTTGTTGTTGTTGTAGGGGTATCTTTTTTTTTTGTAGGGATACCTTTATCTTTTTTTTTTGTTGTTGTAGGAGCACCTTTATCTTTTTTGTTGTAAGAGTACTTTATCTATTTTTTGTTGTAGGGGTACCTTTATCTTTATTGTTGTAAGGGTACTTTATCTTTCTTTGTTGTAGGGGTACCTTTATCTTTTTTGTTGTAGGGGTACCTTTATCTTTTATACAGTAAGTGTGTCTTTTGTTTTGTTCCTGTGAATCCTAAAAATAATAACCCCTTCAAATATACTAAAAAGAAAATTTTTGTATATATTTTTTATTTTCCATAATTTTTTAATTTTTGTATATATTTTTAATTTTCGTATTTTTCCTACTGTCATCCCGTTTTTCTGATTTTATTTTTTTATACGAAATGTTGATTAATAATTATTTTTCGTTTAATTTTTAAGACTTTCAGTTAATAAAACCTCGTTCCGTTTTTCTGAATTTGTTCTTTATTTGCACTATCAGGTAAATCGAGTGAAAACGCTGGCAATTTTCCCCAATGGCAATTTTCATCACTGGCAATTCCCTACTGGCAATTTTCTCAGTAGAAATTTTCCCCACTGGCAATTTTTCCGCCTGGCAATTTTCCAGCTGGCAATTTTCCAACTGGCAATTTTCCGTGCTCGCAAATTGTGTCAAGGAATGGCTTGTTAACTTTAACACCCCAAAAACAAAAGCGCTCTCTTTTAATCGTCTGAGAGAACCCTTTTAACTTCCATCATCATTCGTCCTTGCTTTGAAAATTTCTGCTACATCTGATCTGGTGCCCCTGCTATATATTTAGAGATTCTTGATAAAGTCCAAAGACGAATTTGCTATGTTATTGGCTCTGCTCTGGCCTGGCATCTCGGTTTTAGTCACTTCCTCGCTCCGGCTTTAACGTAGCTTCACTGTGCCTTTTCTACAAATAATTGTATGATAATTGTTCAGATGAACGTTCCTTTACAGTACCTAAACTTTATGAATTTGTCCTGGGTATGACGATAATCTACATCCGGCAGCAAGGCATCTGATCAGAAGATTGGAGGTTTTGTGGAACGTTGAACCACCTCTTAATTGTTGTTGTTAACAGGTCCACCCTGACACAGGGTGGTAGCACCTGTTAGGGTCCAAGTTATGGACAAATAGAGAACCACAAAAAAACACTATGAAAGTTAAAAAATACATTTTATAGTAAAAATAATAGCAATACATTTTTATATAAAAAGAATCAACAATACATTTTAAAGCAAAATAACCGGTAATACATTTTATCTATAGTTGATAGTATAGAACGGCATTCAAAATATATTTAGTTGAAGAGATCGTGTTCAAATTATTTAGATTTCGGCATTAAATAACCCATAAAGTTATTGATATGCCGCTAAAAAAAACAATCAACCAACTTTAGGAATTTAAGAGCAGTACTAGATTTGTGGCAAACGATCATTATTTTGCAGTTGAAATTCTTAGACGTAATGGTAAGTTCTATACTAACAGTTTATTCTTTAGCACTTCTCGCTTGTGGAACTCTCTTCAGGCTTCTTACTTCCTAGTAAACGTTGCTCTTCAAAAATTTAAATGCAATGTCTATCGTTATCTACTGCCTTTTTAATTTTTCTTCTTTTTATTGTTCTCTTTCCTTCACAGTGTTTTTTCCCATATCCTCTAACATTCAGTATTCCATTGTGTCTTAGTGGCTTTATTTTCTTGCTTGGGGTGAAATGACTTAAATAATTAAAATAATGTTCGTTCTTTATTAAATCCATAACTTTTACCCTTTCACTTAAATAAAGCACTTTTTAATTGTTCTTTGGTATATTCAAATTACCCAAATCATTTAAATTTGTGCATTGGTTTTTTTTTAGGGGGGGTAGTGAAATTTGTGGATTGTTTATTTCCAGAATTGACCGCGGATAACTGAAATCTCAGGAAATGAGGTCACGGATGAGATGGTAGTGCTATATTTAGTTTTTTTTTTTTTTGTTGTTATTTTTCATTAGCTTTAGCTTTTATATTGATCTCATAGTATTATTAATTTTATAAGTGTTTGTATTGTGTTGTTGTTGCTATTTATAAAAAAAAAAGTTAGAGAAGGCGAAATCATAATGACGACTGATTATCAAAAAGAAAATATAAAAGTTACAACAAAGCTGTTACTATCGGTTGTTGTTTTTTTTATATGGAAGCATCAAATTATGGTGTCTCATAACATGTAATACAACGGGATCATCAAAGGGAAAACTCTGATCTGAAATTAAAAAGCTTTCTTTTCGTTTAGTTTTCTATTTCAACCAGCAAATAATGACCAGAGGAATAAATCATTTCAACATTTATTTTTTTACAATCTTTGGGCATTCTACTCACGATATCGATTCCAGCCTTTGTAGTTTGATAATGCGCACCAAGTGATAGCTCACTGGTTAGTTCTTATTCTCGGTACGACAAGTATTCACAACTAATATGTAATATAGAGCAATGAACTTTCTCTATATATTAGACTGTGAGCAAAGTAATTACGTTTTACTAGAAAGCTATAAAAACAAATGTAAGTTAAATTTATTTCAATATTATCAAAGATTCACTGGAACCATTAAGCCCTCTCCAGAATAACAAAGGTAATAGAACAATATGGAACAAACTTGGACCTTCGTGCCAGAAAAAGCAGAGTGCCAAAAGGACAGTTTTTCCCTTGACACCACTATCATTTTAACTACCTTCACTCCTCGGCAATGTTTATTGTTTTAAAAAGCGACGATTAGAATTGTAATAAAACCTAAACATACGATGAAAGTGAATTTATACATTAGTTTCTTCTAGAACATTTACAACAAAATATTACACACTATATATATATATATATATATATATATATATGTGTGTATATATATATATATATATCATAGCATATATATATTTATGTATATATATCATAACATATATATGTATATATATATATATATATATATTTTACATATATATATATATATATATATATATATATATATATATATATATATATATATATATGAAAAATACCGAGTGAAGATAGCTCTGGATGACACCAAATTAGTTGTGTTTCAATCCTGGCTTGAGGCATTCGGAAGTCTAGTCGCATTGAGGAGCTGTGATACAGCGAAACAGTACTGTCTGTGAATGACATAATATATATATATATATATATATATATATATATATATATATATATGCTATTTTCATATATATTATATATGCGCGGTACTTATTGAAAAGCTCTCAATATCAGTGATAGAGCTAACATAGTTGGTTTGATGTGATTTTGTGACCCTGCGTTTCACGCTATTTGCGATAGTCAGACAAACGTTTGTCTGACGATCTCAAATAGCTTGAAACCCAGGGTCACAAACTCACATCAATCCAATTAAATATATATACATATGGATAAAATGGACAATTGAAAAATACTTCTTAGTTCTTGCCGGCGCGTTTCGTCATCCGATTTTATCAAGCCAAGTGATGATAAATAAAAGCGAAGTGTTGTTTAGTTACATCAAATTCAAAATTTTAAAAAAGATGCTCCTGTGTAAGACTTTTTTCTGGATATTGGTAGCTTGTTATCCAATTTGTATTTAAAAAAATAACTTTTTATCCAATTTATCTTTTAAAAAATTTACCAATATCCAAAAAGAGGCTTACACAGGAGCGTCTTTTTTAAAAATTTGAATTTGATGTAACTAAACAACATTTCGCTTTTATTTAACATCACTTGCCTTGATAAAATCGGATGACGAACGCACCGTCAAGAACTAAGAAATATTTTCCAATTGTCATTTTTATCCAATTTTTTCCACATATATATATATATATATATATATATATATATATATATATATATATATATATATATATATATATATATATTGAGATTTGAATAATTACACCATGTAATTCATCGAGTCTGACTAGGTTCGATTCTTGGTAGTGGATACACAGTGCTGATGAGTCCGAAAATGGACGAAACAGCCGTCTAGTGATTTCTGAATTCTGTTGAGGATTCTTGTTGCAGACACGACGAATTATATATATATATATATATATATATATATATATATATATATATATATATATATATATATATATATATTAAGCTTATCACCCCAAACAAGGCTGGAAGCCACTAGCACGCAAGGGGTTACAGAAGGTTTGGAGGAAGAGCAGATAGGAGTGGTAAAGGAGAGGATGTGGAGAAAGATAGTGGATCGATCAAGGCAAGGGGGTTACAGAAGATTTGGAGCTAGAGCAGATAGGAATGAAAGGTGAAAGGATATGGAGAAGGGAAGTGGATAGATCAAGGCAACTGGAGATGTCGATTGACGTTACACTTAAATAGTTGGAGATTGTATTTGTCAGGGAAACAGGAATAAGGAAGGGAGTTCCTCAGGCGAGATGTGCGAGACATGAAGCTATTGGAGTAGAAGAGACGTCTACATCTAACAGTTTCAACGGTGAAGGGGTGGGAACGGGATGCCAGCCTCGTAGGACGTTTAAATTCATGAGGCCTGGGAACCAGCGAAAGCAGCTCATCGGAGCAATTACCGTGAAAGTATTTGTAAAAATGACAGAGCGAGGCAACGTCGCGTCTGTGAGAGAGCGACTGCAGATAAGATGACAGATCAGGGCCAATTACATTGCATATCCGTCTCTGGATCTTATCAAGAACCCTGAGGCAAACAGCAGGGGCTCCAGACCATATATGGCAGCAATACTTCATGCAAGGGCGAATGGTCGATTTATAGATTTGGAGGATCGATTCCGGGGAGAAAAATGTCCTGGCTCGGCACAGGGAGCTAACTTTCCTTGCGGTGGATGATGCAATTGACTCGATGTATTTGTTCCATACATTGACACAGAATAATACCACAAATCCATCAATGCAGAAGTCAATAAATTTTATGAAACAGCGGATGACAACTGGGTAAACTATTAACCGCGATGCCAAAACAATAGGAACATAGCTGAAAATAGACGAGAAAATACCAAAATTACACAAACAACAAGCATTCGTCAAGATTAAAGACCACAAGCAGATTTTCCTAAATAACACCCAATACCGACTGCTCAATCCATCCAAAAATAACATCGGCATTATCAGCAAAACCATTATGGAAAGAACGTTAAAATATACTAAAAAAGGACTTAGGTACCAGCCAGTGGCGAAATACAACCAAAGCTATTGAATGGTTCAATAATATAAAAACTGAAAGTGAAATGCACATTTTTGCAGTTTGATACCTTTGACTTTTATCCATCCATCACGGAAAATCTACAAATAGTTGCTATTCATTTAGCAAAGAACTACTGCCATATTTCTGACCAATAAATAAATATAAGTGTTGTAATGGAATGTCCCACACTCCCTATCGTCTATGTGGATTGATTATATTAGTAGCTATATATATAGTGAGTACAGGATATACCTGGGGGTTGCTTCGGCAATTAGTTGGAGATTCGTCTCCAGCTGTGCTGGTCGAACTGTCTGCTTTTGGGCAGACAGCTACCCGACCCAGTGTATTTTGCCGTACCTACTGGCTCTGTTTTGCCTCGCATTAAAAAATGACCTTGTGCCATATCCTGCCTCGCGGGGAGGTAAGGTAAATAACCTTGCTTCGGGAATTATTAGCCTGCCACCCGATTCCCTCTCTTCTTTCATCTAGGTGCGAGTTGCTGTTCCTTCACGCGAGTAGCACCTTTGACTGTTTGTAACCTATTTACGGATACAGCAATAATACAGGTACAGAAATTAATTCTATACGACGACGGAAGTCTATGGACTAAGAAAAATAACCCAGATTTTTGCGTATCCATCGGAGCACATGATTATGCGGGAATATGAGAGCTAGTAGGGATACTGTTAATATGGAGATTCAGATTTATCGCTGATATATAAAAAAAACAACGGTATATACAGAGGCGACGGGATAATTCTCCTTAGTAAATTTAGACCAAGACAAGCGGGCCGGATGAGAAAGGACCTAACTAAATTCTTTAAGGACCATAAACTGAATATTACCACAAATAAAGTGATCTATTTCCTAGACGTTAAATCAGACTTGAGTATGGACCTGTATAAATCATACACTAAGGATTCATACAACCACAGGTACGTCGACAGAAAATCCAACCACCATCAAACGGAACTTGACAACTTACACAAATCAATACAATTTAGGTTATCGACCAACTCCAGTAACAAAGAAATATTTGAAGATAATAAAACTAAATATACTAAAGCGCTAGAAAAAAAGCAACCACAAAGTGAAATTAGAATATGTAGAAAGAAACACCAATAAAAATAAAAGTAAGCTAAACCAACGCAAATGTAATATCATATGGTTCAACCCACCTTACAATAGTAACATCCAAACTAATGTAACTAATTTGGTCACTTTCCAACACTAAAAAAGATTTTCAACAAAGGTAAGCTATAGCTGCACTAAAAACATCGATAACTATATATCGCAACATAACAATAATATATTAAGTAAGCACACTAACAAAATACTAAATAATGATCCTACTAAAAGTTAATGCAACTGTCGTAAAAAAGGCTAATGCATGACTGAAGGCATACTCTATAGAGCTAGGATCAATTCGGGCGATGGTGTTAAATACTACTTTGGTTCCAAGAACATCTTGAAAATGCGTTTTTACCATAACTGAATGACGCTGAACAATATTAAATACAAAAGCAGCACAACCTTCTCAAAGTACTTTTGGCGATTGAAAAACAATTATAAGAACGTATTCATTAGCTGGGTGATAATCGCGAAACCTAAGTCATACTATGGGAAGGGAGGCAGATTTAACTTGTGTTTGTTGGAGAAGCTTATTATATTAAAACACTTAAATAACGCTAACATGCTGAAAAGAAGTGAGTTGACGCAACATGTATACCTAAACCCAAACACTTGCTCAAAAACACTGACCCCGATTAAAATAGATTTTAAAATAGATTTTACGAATATTAACATATGTAACACCTATTAATATTTATAAAACCCATCATTAATAACATTTTTATATATCTATACACATATATAATTCCATATTATAGATCGTACTCGATTAATTTATGACGCGTGTATATGTAATGTCACCTTTGTAAGTATAGGCTATGTTCCAAATGCATTAGATATATAGTCTTAACCTAATATTATATTAATATCGTGATTGCTAAGTTCATTCCATAATACATTACTTCAATAATATATTTTGATAAGAAGCAATTATTTCTATTACAACAGCAGTTTTTTATGGAAAAAAGGGAGTTATCTCCCTTGACACATAGCGTGTTTACTTAAATTCAAAAATTTTTAAATTATTTAAATTTTTTTTCTAATTTTTCGTCTTTCGAACTTAAGAATTTGACAGATATAAATTATAAATAATTAATTCTAATATTATAGACAACGATAATAAAATGAACACACAATTTTGAATCAACGCCATGAAAACGGCCTCACGGCCAGTGAGCATTTTGCACCTGAAGATTGCGTTTGCATAAAAATTCGAGTCGTGCTATCGATGTGGGATATTATGCATATTTACCAATATTTATATATATATATATATATATATATATATATATATATATATATATATATATTTCTAAGGATTAATAGATTTATTTTTAATTCGATAGTTTTATTTACTGCAAATGTTATATTATTATATTATACTCGTATTTCAAATAGACCTCTTATTTTTACTTTAAAATGTGTGTAATACGTCAATCAGCCAGGGTATTCAGAAAATCTTAAGAAAGTAAGTGTGCTCTCTGCCAGGGATCAAACTTGCGTCCACCATTGTAGGAGAAACCAGCATTTGAGCTTTGCTACGAAGAACAACAGATTTTAGCAAGGCTCTGTTTTCCGTTTAAAGGAATGCACACATCCTCACTAAGATATTTTTTCCCGGAATCCCATATCTGCTCAGGATTTACACAAATTTTTGCAGAGATATCGAAGAAGAAAATTTCTTTGAATAAAGACTAAAAATGAATAAATGTTGTAAACTCATTTGGCGAACATAACAGTGAAAAAAGGTCTCAAGGGAAATATTGTGAGAATGAATGAATTGGTTGATTCTGATTATCATTAAAGGTGAAGTTTATGATTACGTTGGCTGCATTGTTGGACGAATTCAGAGGAGTTCTTTAAAACATTTATGATTTATTCCCCTACTATTCACCGGGATTGTGTATACCTTCTGATACTTTGTCATCAGTCGTCGCAACTTCCTTTAATTTCCTTCTTTCTTTCCTTAACTTCCGGTCTTTTGATGGAATTTTCTGTTTACTTACCATAAGAATTTTTATCTTTTTAATTTCATATCGTCTCCCCCGTTTATTGTTATTTCCTATATATCTCCACACATTGCTTTCTTATTGTTTTCCTCTTCTTTTTCTTCTTCTCCTCCTCCTCCTTCAGTTCTTTCATTTCTTTGCTTTCTTATTTTCTTCCTCTTCTTTTTTTCTTCTCCTCCTCCTACCGTTCTTTCTTTCCTTGTCTTAAGAACTGTTATCTTTTTTTATTTTGTTTCGTCTTCGCCGTTTATTATTTTTTACTATCTACACACATTGCTTTCATATTTTCTTCCTCTTCTATTTCTTCTTCTCCTCCTCCTTTCGTTCTTTCTTTCCTTATCTTAAGAACTGTTATCTTTTTATTTCGTTTCGTGTTCGCTGTTTATTATTTTTTTACTCATATCTACACACATTGTTTTCTTATTTTCTTCCTCTTCTTTTTTTTCTTCTCCTCCTCCTACCGTTCTTTCTTTCCTTGTCTTAAGAACTGTTATCTTTTTTTATTTCGTTTCGTCTTCGCCGTTTATTATTTTTTACTCATATCTACACACATTGCTTTCATATTTTCTTCCTCTTCTATTTCTTCTTCTCCTCCTCCTTTCGTTCTTTCTTTCCTTGTCTTAAGAACTGTTATCTTTTTTTATTTCGTTTCGTCTTCGCCGTTTATTATTTTTTACTCATATCTACACACATTGCTTTCATATTTTCTTCCTCTTCTATTTCTTCTTCTCCTCCTCCTTTCGTTCTTTCTTTCCTTATCTTAAGAACTGTTATCTTTTTATTTCGTTTTGTGTTCGCTGTTTATTATTTTTTTACTCATATCTACACACATAGTTTTCTTATTTTCTTCCTCTTCTTTCTCTTCTTCTCCTCCTCCTAACGTTCTTTCTTTCCTTGTCTTAAGAACTGTTATCTTTTTTTATTTCGTTTCGTCTTCGCCGTTTATTATTTTTTACTCATATCTACACACATTGCTTTCATATTTTCTTCCTCTTCTATTTCTTCTTCTCCTCCTCCTTTCGTTCTTTCTTTCCTTGTCTTAAGAACTGTTATCTTTTTTTATTTCGTTTCGTCTTCGCCGTTTATTATTTTTTACTCATATCTACACACATTGCTTTCATATTTTCTTCCTCTTCTATTTCTTCTTCTCCTCCTCCTTACGTTCTTTCTTTCCTTATCTTAAGAACTGTTATCTTTTTATTTCGTTTCGTGTTCGCTGTTTATTATTTTTTTACTCATATCTACACACATTGCTTTCTTATTTTCTTCCTCTTCTTTTTCTTCTTCTCCTCCTCCTTTCGTTCTTTCTTTCCTTATCTTAAGAACTGTTATCTTTTTTTATTTCGTTTCGTCTTCGCCGTTTATTAATTTTTTACTCATATCTACACACATTGCTTTCTTCTTTTCTTCCACTTCTTTTTCTTCTTCTCCTCCTCCTTCGTTCCTTCTTTCCTTATCTTAAGAACTGTTATCTTTTTATTTCGTTTCGTGTTTGCCGTTTATTATTTTTTACTCATATCTACACACATTGCTTTCTTATTTTCTTCCTCTAATTTTTCTTCTTCTCCTCCTCCTTTCGTTCTTTCTTTCCTTATCTTAAGAACTGTTATCTTTTTATTTCGTTTCGTGTTTGCCGTTTATTATTTTTTACTCATATCTACACACATTGCTTTCTTCTTTTCTTCCTCTAATTTTTCTTCTTCTCCTCCTCCTTTCGTTCTTTCTTTCCTTATCTTAAGAACTGTTATCTTTTTATTTCGTTTCGTGTTTGCCGTTTATTATTTTTTACTCATATCTACACACATTGCTTTCTTATTTTCTTCCTCTAATTTTTCTTCTTCTCCTCCTCCTTTCGTTCTTTCTTTCCTTATCTTAAGAACTGTTATCTTTTTATTTCGTTTCGTGTTTGCCGTTTATTATTTTTTACTCATATCTACACACATTGCTTTCTTCTTTTCTTCCTCTAATTTTTCTTCTTCTCCTCCTCCTTTCGTTCTTTCTTTCCTTATCTTAAGAACTGTTATCTTTTTATTTCGTTTCGTGTTTGCCGTTTATTATTTTTTACTCATATCTACACACATTGCTTTCTTATTTTCTTCCTCTAATTTTTCATCTTCTCCTCCTCCTTTCGTTCTTTCTTTCCTTATCTTAAGAACTGTTATCTTTTTATTTCGTTTCGTGTTTGCCGTTTATTATTTTTTACTCATATCTACACACATTGCTTTCTTCTTTTCTTCCTCTCATTTTTCTTCTTCTACTCCTCCTTTCGCTCTTTCTTTCCTTATCTTAAGAACTGTTATCTTTTTATTTCGTTTCGTGTTCGCCGTTTATTATTTTTTACTCATATCTACACACATTGCTTTCTTATTTTCTTCCTCTAATTTTTCTTCTTCTCCTCCTCCTTTCGTTCTTTCTTTCCTTATCTTAAGAACTGTTATCTTTTTATTTCGTTTCGTATTCGCCGTTTATTAATTTTTTACTCATATCAACACACATTGCTTTCTTCTTTTCTTTCTCTCATTTTTCTTCTTCTACTCCTCCTTTCGCTCTTTCTTTCCTTATCTTAAGAACTGTTATCTTTTTATTTCGTTTCGTGTTCGCTGTTTATTATTTTTTTACTCATATCTACACACATTGCTTTCTTATTTTCTTCCTCTCATTTTTCTTCTTCTACTCCTCCTTTCGTTCTTTCTTTCTTTATCTTAAGAACTGTTATCTTTTTATTTCGTTTCGTGTTCCCCGTTTATTATTTTTTACTCATATCTACACACATTGCTTTCTTCTTTTCTTCCTCTAATTTTTCTTCTTCTCCTCCTCCTTTCGTTCTTTCTTTCCTTATCTTAAGAACTGTTATCTTTTTATTTCGTTTCGTCTTCGCCGTTTATTATTTTTTACTCATATCTACACACATTGCTTTCTTCTTTTCTTCCTCTAATTTTTCTTCTTCTTCTCCTCCTTTCGTTCTTTCTTTCTTTATCTTAAGAACTGTTATCTTTTTATTTCGTTTCGTGTTCCCCGTTTATTATTTTTTACTCATATCTACACACATTGCTTTCTTCTTTTCTTCCACTTCTTTTTCTTCTTCTCCTCCTCCTTTCTTTCCTTATCTTAAGAACTGTTATCTTTTTTTATTTCGTTTCGTCTTCGCCGTTTATTAATTTTTACTCATATCTACACACATTGCTTTCTTCTTTTCTTCCTCTAATTTTTCTTCTTCTCCTCCTCCTTTCGTTCTTTCTTTCTTTATCTTAATAGCTTTTATCTTTTTGATTTCACTTTTGCCTCCGTTTTCTTTTCATTTCCTCATGTCTGCACACGTTTTCTTCTTCTTCTTCTTCTTCTTCTTCTTCTTCTTCTTCTTCTTCTTCTTCTTCTTCTTCTTTTTCTTCGTCGGTTCTTTCGTTTCAGTCTGTTCTTCCTTCTTTATTTTTCTTTATTCTGCTTCTTCTTTCCAACATTCATCCGCCTTTTCCCCTTTTGTTTAATGATATTTTCGTTTTGCATCATCCTTTACATTACCATGTCAGCATCTTATTGAATACGTTAAGTTCGTCCCTATTAGTGCAATAAACCACTCCTCAAGCAAACCTTCACTGTCTAAACTTGCAGACTCAAGTTTAATGCCCATCTAAGTTTACCTATAAACTCAGGTATAAACTCGACCAACGTTTATTTATACCCCCTACAATAAGCCGGAACAACGCATACCTACAGCTTCAAGTATAAACCCGACTAATGTTCAATTATAGCCACGTGCATAAATCCAGATATTTTTAAACTATAGAGGCAAGTACGAACAAGTTCAGTTCATAATCAAATATAAATCTGACCCATGTTTAATCAAGTATAAACTCGATATATTGACTCATCTGTATATATAAAATTGTAGCCTCTGTCTGTTTGTTATAGAAATCCACCTAGGGTTTTGTAAATAGACCCCCCCCCCCATAACCATATATATTCAGAAACTAAATTGCCCAGGGTGTTTTGATAAGTATATTTCATTTTGATCAAAGGGGATCCCCGAGGTGCACCGCCTACCCCTACTGAATTTTGTTTTTCCCTTTTATATAGATAAAATTAAAATTTGAACAAGGGTTTGCCTCATAAGGTACTTGGATAAGTATATTTCATTTTGATCAAGGGGAGTCTCGAGGTGGGGGGCACACACACCCCACTGAATTTTTCCCCCTTTTGATTTAAATTAAATTTAAATTTCAACAAAGGAATAACTTCTATTCAAAATATAGAAGAAGAAAGCCAGAAGATGGAGATCACACAGGCAAGATTATTGTGTAATACTGAAATACATCATTTTCTCCACAAATTATAACAATGAATTAAAATCAATCATCATTTTCTTACAAAAATATGTGTGACACGCAGCAAGGCATGGGTAATTCTGCTAGTGTATAATAAAAAAACAGATTTCTATATTAAATTAATCAACAAGCATTGATATATTCTAAAACTCCCTTATTTAAGATTTTTGGTTTATTTTTTCTCCAGTCTGGACCATTTTCCTGCTTTCCGGGCATAGATGGAACATAAATTATCTATTTTCTTTCATACGCCATAATTATCCTTTGTGTATTGATAGTGCTGTGTATAAGTATACATTGTGTTAATATGGTGGTTTTCTCCTGGTTTCCGGGAATAGATTGAACATAAATTATCTAATTTCTTATTATACGCCATTATCATCTTTTGTGAATTGATAGTGCTGTCTGAAAGTATGCATTGTGTTTCTCTAGTGGTTTTCGAGTATCGCGTCAGTAGGTGGCATGTCAGATATTTTTTCCATTATCTCGTCTTAACGCTTCAGTTAGCGATTCTGCTTTTATTTTAACTGTGCGATTAATTTAAATCGTGAGTTCCTAGATTTGGGTGGAAGGTTTCTCCAAAAATGACGTGAGATTCTTTATTTCCTAGTGAAAGGCGTATGAAATTTTCTGAGAAACGGTAGTAACTTTGGCAGAATAATTGATTGGTCAATCTATTCAAATTTCGAAAACGTTTTAGTAATACCCGATATACCTTCATTTAAATTGGAAGAAGAAAACATTTTACACCCATCATTTATATAGAGCTGAGAATTTTAACAAGGTTTGTGGTACTACCCAAAAAATCAGGGAAATTGCTTCCTCGAACAAATGGTAATCTGGAATAATCTCGAAAATCCTCCAAGAATGAAATATGATGAAAAATATAGCGGACAATGTATGAAACAGCCTTCCAACCAAAAAAGCAATCTAACAATTAGTTTATATTTTCCTGGAGCCTGGAACAACCAGGAATGGTCAATGGTATCTGGAACTATTGGAGGATAAACTAGACATTCATATGCATATTCATGGTTGCAGCATCTTTATGCATGATGGTGCAGCATAGCACAAACCAAAGAAAGTTTTTTAAAATATCTTTAAAAAAATATCAGTCATTATTTTGGAATAAACTGGCAATTGTCCTGACCTAAATGAAGAATAACGTTGCAGACAAACAGACAGCCAGTGCAAAAGGCATTATTTTGGAATTGGATGAGAATTTCAATTTACATACGCTCTACCTCTGATGTTGAGTACTTTCACCCATAAATATCGCCCACCTCATAACTATATTTCTATCATATATATATATATGTGTGGGGGGGTGTAAAGAAAGAAAGAAAGAATGATGAATAGCTAGTATGTTAAAAAGGGTGAACAGCTGACAAGAAAGAAAGAAAGAAAGAAAGAAAGAAAGAAAGAAAGAAAGAAAGAAACAACCAATACTGAGTGTTTAGTCTAAAGATGGTCATGGTGCGTGAAATTCTCACCATGCAATGTTGATTATGTTCACGCTATCTATATCTAAAATAACGATTTTCCGAATTACCCTATAGATCCCCAATAACAACGCTGAACATACAGATAAAAACAATAACATTTTCTATAAAAATCAAATTCATAGTAGCTATAAGCGAGATGAATTTTCCCTAGGAAACATTATAAATATACAACTCCAATCAACAAAAACAAGATATTAAATAAATTAGCTACTATAAAAATTCCAATCGAATCCATTGTGCTAATACCCTTGGGAAAGATATGACTCATCTTCTTCTCCCCCCCACCCCAGCTATGGGTAAATAGCTGTACAGATCGGGTTCTATAGCCTTGGACGGCAACAGCTTTACCGCAGAAGTAAATGGCAACGTACTGCGGGAAAAAATCTGCGCCGTCAGTCAAGTATCGAAAGATACATAATTGCCTAAGCATGTATCACGCATGGCACATAACTGACTGACTATAAAAATTACAAAATTTATCAACAACAATAACACACCAGCAAGATTCAAAATACAGAGAACCAATATTATTTACAAATTCCCATGTCCTTAATGAACTGTGTTTATGATCAAAGCAAATTTATAAATAATTATATCGTATATACCACATATGCCTAACGAGAAGACTCATATTACATCTCTCTGAATAAAGTACAATTAGGTCTCATTTAAATATAGACGGAGGCCTACAAATCTCCAGCCGCAACATACTCGTTGATAATACAAATATACATACATACATATATATATATATAGAGAGAGAGAGAGAGAGAGAAATAGAGAGAGAGAGAGACAATATTAGTGGTCAATATACATATATATATATATATATATATATATATATATATATATATATATATATATATATATATATATATATAGACAATATTAGTGGTCAATATACATACATATATATATATATATAACATATATATATATAAAATATATATATAAAAAATATATATATATAAAATATATATATATATATATAAAATATATATATGAAATATAAATATATATATATATATATATATATATACATATATATATATATATATATATATATATATATATATATATATATATATATATATATATATATATATATACGAGGGTCATTCAATAAATAAGGTGAATTTTTCGGTATAAGGACTTCTAATACAGATAGAAGCTTACTCTTCTTTTTTTTTACTTCTTTTTCACATGGATTTAATTTCTTTTGCAGATTAAAAAAAACTTTGAGAGTTTTGGCGGTTAACAAAGTTGGCCGACCAAGAAGCATGCTTCAGGATTGAACAGCGGTCAGTTATCAAGATTTTGGTAGCTGAAGGGTGCAAACCAGTTGAAATTCATAGGAGAATGTCAACTGTGTATGGTGCCACATGTTTCAGCAAAAAAAATGTCTACAAGTGGGCTAAATTGTTTAAAGAAAGACGGAGCAGTGTTGAGGATGAAGACAGGCCTGGGAGGCCTACAGAAGTGAGGTCTCCTGAGGTGATCGAATCAGTCAATGACCTCATTCAGTCTGACAGAAGGGTGACAGTGGATGGCATTGCAAGGACTTTGAGCTTATCTGTTGGGACAAACGCAGGGGTCATCAGTCAGAAGGAGTCATCTTGCATCATGACAACGCAAGGCCTCACACAGCAGCCCAAACAGTGCAAACCATCAACGAGCTGGGCTGAGAACTGCTCCCTCTTCCCGCTTACAGCCCACACCTTTCCCCTTCAGACTTTCACCTGTTTGGTCCCTTGAAAGCGTTCACGAGAGACACGAAGTTTAAAAGTGACGATGAAGTCAAAAGTCTTGTGAGCGACTGGCTGAGACATCAGTCCAAAGATTTTTACGCTGAGGGAATACGGAAGCTTGTGCACAGATGGGAAAAGTGTGTGACAGTGCTGGGAGACTATGTTGAAAAATATTTTTAAAAAGTAAGCTTCTATCTGTATTAGAAGTCCTTATACCGAAAAATTCACCTTATCTATTGAATGACCCTCGTATATATATATATATATATATATATATATATATATATATATATATATATATATATATACAGAAATTCCCAAGAGGATAGAATCCAGGTAGAACTGAATGTCTAGGACAGAGTAAGAAGGCTTAAACACTAATATTCCATGGTTATAATTTACGATTCAATTCATCAGACCTATAAATTCAAAAAGCTCTTTGAATTTGTAGGTCTGATGAATTGGATCGTGATTACGATTCCAATGTAATAAATTATAACCATGGAATATTAGTGTTTGAGCCTTTGTATATTATATATATATATATATATATATATATATATATATATATATATATATATATATATATATATAATTCAAGTTCATTGTGCTAGACGCTGTAAATATATGTATACATTTTATACACATCCTGTATATGGGTGTAAGACGACACATCACCGCCAGATCAACACCGGCCAACTCCTCTCCCTGACAACTCAAATGCAGGGGAACTTACCACCCCGCTACTCAGCACAAGGACAACTCAGTGGCATGCAAACTATAAAAATTTTCGTCGACTTTTTATTAAGTGATTTATTAAGAATCATTTCTTAACACAAGACGTTATGATCCAGACATTGCTGACAAGGCGATGAAATGAAATCACAAGTTGCAATTAGGTTTCCTGAAATCACAAGCAATAATAGGTTTCTTGGACCTCTGTGAAAACATTTCATCACCCGGTCGTGCTTCACAGCTTGGCTTATTGATATCAGTGATCTTCTGGGACAGTTCTTGTGCCCATCGTGTACAGCACAATCAGCTTTAAACTTATCACTAATTCGTGAGATTGTAAGTTAAGTGTGTGGATTTGAATTATGCTCACTTTGATACGACCTTTGAACTTCAACGGCATTTTCGTACTTACAGTGGCAATTCAGGATGAACTTTCTTTGTTCAAAGTTAAGCCTGATGACATTGGTAATATTAACGTGTAAGTCAGAAAAGAAATCAAATTCACTTGAACTATGTATGTATACATTTTTGAGACACATATATATATATATATATATATATATATAATGCAAGTAATATATATATATATATATATATATATATATATATATAAATTACTTGCATTATTTACATTATTCGGACTGCTGTAGACATATATATATATATATATATATATATATATATATATATATATTGCAGTATTCGTATATTGTTATCTTGTTCTGTTCAATTATCTCGCTACACTTACTCGAACAGATGCATGTATGTCGATTCACATTCAAACACACAATTATATAACAATATATATATGTGTGTGTGTGTGTGTGTGTGTGTGTGTGTGTGTGTGTGTGTGTGTGCGTGTGTTTGCTTCCTGTTTATTCTAGAGGCATAAACACATTATTTGGTTCTTTGCCGTAATAGATGTGCGTTGTTCATCAGGTGATTAATCACAAACGAGAAACACTTATCTTCACAATTCCTTTTTCCTTCCTCCTCCTCCTCCTCTTCCTTCTCCTCTTTTTTTTTTCTCTTCTCCTTCCTCCTCTCGTCACTTCTTTCCCACCATTTGTGAAACGCATCTACTTTCTTCTGGTAGAGCTATCATGCGTAAATTGAAGCGGGCATAAACATGGAGTTTCGTCGAACAAATGCGAAGAATGTCGCAATCTAAAATGCCGGAAAGTAAAGTCGTTGTGGTTTCGTCGCTGAGTGATTTTAGTCACTTGCTTGTGGCGTTGTTGTGCTGAATATCTTTTACTTTGGTAGTTATCGCATCGCTACTGCTGTACAGCGTCAGACGGCCTGCCGTGTGTCGGTCGAGCGATAGAACACAAGTTCTGAATATATCGCAGTCATCTAAATTTTCGAATGCAGGAAAACAAATGAAAGCAGAATGAATGGTTAAAATTTTCGGATACCAGACTTTGTAAATAATGAACATTATATTACACGTTACATAGATTTTACAACGGAT
The DNA here is from genome assembly GCA_964036315.1 of Acanthosepion esculentum. Classification (NCBI taxonomy): domain Eukaryota; kingdom Metazoa; phylum Mollusca; class Cephalopoda; order Sepiida; family Sepiidae; genus Acanthosepion; species Acanthosepion esculentum. The sequence continues at coordinate 391,828 of OZ038515.1, read as the reverse complement.
CTCATACCACAGTATTGCTATAGCACGCATATAAATAATCGTAATCCACTTCATGTATAAATAAATGAGACATGTCTAATCTTAATATATATGTATATATATATATATATATATATATATATATATATATATATAAAAGAACTAATAAGTCGTAAATTAAAAAGATAAAAAAATAATGTTTTTTTATGAAAGTATTTATTTATATTTTTTTATATATATGTAATTTGATATTTCAGATCGAACTCGATCTTTCTTCAGTTATTTCTGAAGAAAGATCGAGGTCGATCTGAAATATCAAATTACATATATATATAAAAATATAAATAAATACTTTCATAAAAAAACATTATTTTTTTTAATTTACAACTTTTTAGTTCTTTTTCTATATATACATATTAAGAAAGTATACGTGGCTTCTCATTATGATATATATATATATATATATATATATATACAAGTATACGATTGGTGTAGACAGAATAAAATTCAGAAGTGTTGAAACAAAATGGATATTTTTGTAGTGATGTTATAACATGTTTATGTTATAATTTTTGAATAAATTATATACGTATATATATATATATATATATATATATATATATATATATATATATATTAATACATTTTTATGTTTATACATTATAGATACAAATATTTAAGTAAATGCTCTGTTTATAATAAACAGTATTAATAACATTTACCGGCCTGAATGTCCGAGAAATTTTCATAGAAAATATGCGTCCTCCGACAGGAATCGAACCTGTATCCTATACGGAACCGTCATTTTCTATGACAATTTCTCGGACATTCAGACCGGTAAATGTTGTTAATACTGTTTATTATAAACAGACCATTTACTGAAATATTTGTATCTATAAAAAAGATTGTATAAAGATAAAAATATCTTTGAAATAATTGTCGGACTTTGTCCATTTCATAATATATATATATATATATATATATATATATATATATATATATATATATATATATATATATATATATATATATATATATATATATATATATATATATATATATATATATATATACACTACTCCACATATCCACTATTCCACGAACCTCCGTGGATAGCGGCTCGGATTGAAGGATCGTAGAGGCAAGTTCGAATTCCAGTCGAATCCATTACATTCACTTACGTGTTAATACTCTTGGGAAAGCTATCAATCCTCTTCTTCTCCCTCCAGCTATGGGACAGACTGGGTTCTATATCCTTGGATGACAACTGATCTAGGAGATGGGCAACGCTGAATTCAATCAACATGCAGAGTGTCGTTTGGGAACCTTGTGTATATATTTAAGGCAAATATTATTAAAAAAATAACAGACATTTTGAGTCGATTAATTTTACTGATCTCATTTTCCAAATTACGAATAATCTTCCTAAAAAAGAGTAAATTCCGTCCGAATTTTTCCGAAGTGAACTTCGGAAGAAAGGTACAAGAGATATAGTTCAAGCTTCCGAATTTCTTAAGTCATCATCGTAGAGAGTGACAATGATAGACCTAATATCTTCATATCTCATTTGTTCAGATGAAGCTTCATTAAATGCGAAACATGTTAGATTTATAAACGTTTCCTGTTTGTTCTTCATTTTAACACACACACATATATATATGTGTGTGTGTGTGTGTGTGTGTGTGTGTGTGTGTGTGTGTGTGTGTGTGTGTGAATTTGCGTTTGATTATTTGTATATATGTAGCCCTACACCTCCCCGGTCGGCCAAGACGTCCAATATCGTGGCTGATCGAAGAAGTGATAGCTTCGATCCCGGTCCTGCCTTATCCCACGTTGTGATTTTGTTTGATCATAAGGCAGCCAAAATCGAATCTTCGTATGTTATCTTCGTATTGGGATGGTCCAAGCAGAGCGAAGACGCACAGTGAGAAAACAACACTTGAATACATTTTTAAAAATTAAATTATTTTTATATCTAGTCCTTCGTACTTGTTAAATCAACAAACTATTATCAGCCCAACCCGTCTCTAATTCGAACGTGACACTTTTGTTGACTTGATAGAGTCTTATTTTGCTGTTTTAGCAAAGTGGGCACAAGGCTGAAGTTGGGGTTTCTCGCCGGCAGATAGTCATGCAGTGTGTATCGCGACCGGTGGCTGGAACGAACTTTCTCTGGACGAACTCTGATTTCTTTCTTCGAGGCATTCGCATTTATTGACGTTCGCCCGAACCGGCGTGGGGCACGGCGCAGTTGGAGAATTCGGTGTTTTTATCCCTGCCCGCCATCTCCATCGCCTTGGCACAGAGAATTAAATTACTTCATAATTTTGGGGAATCCCCTTCTTCCACGAGTGATGGTTACAGGCATTACTCCGCCTCGTAACTTACACTTTCTCTTATTATCATCTCCCACTAATCCTCCTCGGTAAGATTAGGTGGCTCTTCCGCCTTCCTAGGTGACTCATCTGTGCCCGCTACCTCAGCCAGCCTCCGATCAGGAACGATTAATTCCAAGTTCGCTGTTTACGAAAATAAAGTTTCCCATTCATAGCTCGTATTTTTAACTGTATGTGATAAGTGTTAATCATTGTTGCTCTTTTGGCCTGTCGCAGCTCAAATCCACGTCCACCTTATGTTTTTCATTGTTCAAAACCCCAACACACATTTCAAGTGGCTGTCTATATGAGAATCTTCAATGGTTTTATTCATTAACCCTTCTTATTTATCAGGGGTCTGTCAGTAATATATAGTTTCTTCCATTTTATGATAACCTTCTTGTGATTACAGGTAACACACACACACACATACACACATTTTTTATTTCACGGTTTTTAAATTCACGGACAAGCATGTGTTTGGAAAAGCCCTGAAGCATTGTGACGGTAAAGATAAGCACAGTTTTCTGATTATAAAAAGTCTTGATAGTCCGTGAGATTAAAAACTGGGAAAGACATGTGATTGAAAAAATCGTGTAGGTCAGTCATGGTAAAGACCGTCAAATATTTCTGGCTACAAAATGTTTTGACAGTCCAGGATTTTAAAAGCCGTGAAAATCTTCTGATTGAAAAAGCCGTGAAGCTCTGTCATGGTAAAGACAGTCAAATATTTCTCGCTATATAAAGCATAGATAGTCCGTGATTTAAAAAGCCATGAAAGTCTTGTGATTAAACATGTTATGTAATAGTAAAGTCTGAAAAACATTTTTAGATACAAAAAGCGTTGACAATCCGTGATTTTAAAAGCCGTGAAAAGCTTACGATTGGAAAGTCATGAGTGCCTGTGATGATAAAGACCGACAAAAATTTCTAGCTATAAAAAGCCTGGATATTCTGTGATTTTAACGGCCGTGGAAAGTTTATGTTTGAAAAGGCCGTGAAGGTCTGTGATGATAAAACCGGCAAAGTTTTCTGCCTAAAAAAAACTTGATACTCGTCAAATTAAAAAGCAAAAAGCAAAAGGTTGTGATTGAAAAAGCCGTGAAGGTATGTCATGGTAAAGCCAGCAGATTTTTCTGATTATAAAAATCGTTGATAATCCGTGAATTTAAAAGCTGTGAAAAGTTTGTGATTGAAAAAGCCGTGAAGGTCTGTAATGGTCAAACCCAGCACATTATTCTGGCTATAATAAACCTTGATAGTCCATGAGATTAAAAGCTGTAAAAGGCATGTGATTGAAAACGCTGTAAAGTTTGTGATGGCAAAGACAGGCAAAGATTTCTGGCTACATAATGCCTTGATAGTCCGAGGTTTTAAATGTCCTGAAAAGCTTGTGTCTGAAAAAACCGTGGTCTCTGATGGTAAAGACCAGGCAATCTTTCTGGCTACATAAAGAATTGATAGTGCGTGATTTTAATAGCCGTGAAAAACCTGAGATTGAAAAAGCCTTAAAGGTCTCCGACGGTCAAAACTGGCAAAGTTTTCTGTCTGGAGAAAGCCTTCATAATCCGGGATTTTAAAAACCGTGAAAAACTTGATGTTCTGGGATGATAACGGCCTGCCAATTTTTCTGGCTACAAAATCCTTGATAAACAATGATTTTAAAACCCATGAAAAGCTTGTGATTGAAAAATCCGTGATGGTCAATGATGGTAAACACCAGCAAAGTGTTCTAGCTATAAAAAGCCTTCATAATCCTTGATTTTAAAAGCCATGAAAAGCTTGTGATAGCCGTGGAGGTCTGTGATGGTAAAACGGCAAAATTTTCTGGATACAAAAAGCATGGATAATCTGTGATTTTAAACACCGTGTAAAGCTTGTGATTAAAAAACCGTGATGGTCTATAATGGTAAGGACCGCCAAAGTTTTACGGCTACAAAATGCCTTGATAGTGATTTTAAAAGGAGTGAAAGC
>OZ038515.1:245000-380000 GCA_964036315.1 Acanthosepion esculentum | reverse complement strand
GCAAATGCATCTTTCTGGCTGTTAGCCTCACTCTCTCTCACACACACACACACACACACACACACACACACACACACACACACACACTCACTCACTCTCTCTCTCTCTCTCTCTCTCTATCTATCTATCTATCTCTCTATTTCACTTTCTCTCCTCTTTCTGTATGTATATGTGTGTGTGTGTGTGTGTGTGTGTGTGTGACACTCAATTCATATTTCTGCATTTATCTGTTTAAATGTATGTATCCATAACTGTCTCAATATAGGAAAAATTATCTATCTGACTGCCGCTCGTTCTTAAATATGCTGTAACTATATGTTTATTCTATCTATCTGTATATATATATATATATGTGTGTGTGTGTGTGTGTGTACAGCCAAGTCATGTGTATATCTTTTATCTGTCTATATGTCTGTATCCGTCTTAATCTATGAAAAATTAACTGATTATCTGATTGTCTGTCATAATTATGCTGTAACTATATTAGCCAATTCAACTCTATCTAACTATCTATCTATCTATCTATCTAGGTCATGTCTATTTATCATTCGGTTTCTATCTATCTATGTCATGTCTGTCATTCGGTTTCTATCTATCTATCTATCTATCTATGTCATGTCTATCATTCGGTTTCTATCTATCTATCTATCTATCTATGTCATGTCTATCATTCGGTTTCTATCTATCTATCTATGTCATGTCTACCATACGGTTTCTATCTATCTATCTATGTCATGTCTATCATTCGGTTTCTATCTATCTATCTATGTCATGTCTATCATACGGTTTCTATCTATCTATCTATCTATCTATCTATGTCATGTCTATCATTCGGTTTCTACTATCTATCTATCTATCTATGTCATGTCTATTTATCATTAGTTTCTATCTATCTATATCTGCTCATATCTATCTATCTATCTATTCGGTTTCTATCTATCTATGTAACGTCTATCATTCGGCTTCTATCTATCTCTCTATCTATCTATCTATCTATCTATGGCATATCTATCATTCGGTTTCTATCTATCTATGTCGTGTCTATCATTCGGATTCTATTTATATATCTCTCTCTCTCTATCTATCTATCTATGGCATGTCTATCATTCGGTTTCTATCAATGTATCTATGGCATGTCTATCATTCGGTTTCTATCAATGTATCTATGGCATGTCTATCATTCGGTTTCTATCAATGTATCTATGGCATGTCTATCATTCGGTTTCTATCTACATATCTATCTATCTCTGTATGTCTATCATTCGGATTCTATTTATATCTCTCTATATCTATCTATCTATGTCATGTCTATCATTCGGGTTTCTATCTATCTATGTGTTGAGTCTTGACTCATTGTTGAATCTCGCCTAATGCATGGAATAATAATGCAACACAAAATGTACTTAGAACAAGAATGTATTATAACAAGAAAGTGTACACAATAAGTACATACAGTATTTCTGTATATTTCTGGGAAGACGTTCCTGGAGAATGTGTTGACTAGTCGCAGTCGATCAGAGTCTCTAGTTGGATCTCGTGATTCCTCCTCCCGTCTTCCGGTACCAACCATTATTTATATAGTTGGTAGTCACCTATGCAGATTAGGTGGATCCCACCACAACACTATGTCATGTATATCATTCGGTTTCTATCTATCTATGTCAAGTCTATCATTCGGTATCTATCTATCTATCTATTACATGTCTATCATTCGGGTTCTATCTATCTATGTCATCTCTATCATTCGGTTTGTATCTATCCTCTATGTCATGTCTATTTATCATTAGTTTCTATCTATCTATCTATCTATCTATCTATCTATCTATCTATCTATCTATCAAGGCCATGTCTATTTATCATTCGGTTTCTATCTATGTCATGTCCATCATTCGGTTTCTATCTACCTATCTATCTATGTCATGACTATTTATCATTACTTTCTATCTCTCTATATATCTATCTATGTCATGTCTATTTATCATTAGTTTATATCTATGTATGTATCTGTCTATCTCTGCTCATATCTATCTATCTATCTATCTACCAATCTATCTATGTCATGTCTATCATTCGGTTTCTATCTATCTATGTCATGTCTATTTATCATTAGTTTCTATCTATCTATCTCTGCTCATATCTATCTAGCTAGCTAGCTATCTATCTATCGCGGTCATGTCTATTTATCATTCGGTTTCTATCTATCTATCTATCTATCTATGTCATGTATATCATTCGGTTTCTACCTAACTATCTCTGCTCATATCTAGTCAATATCTTCAGTTTTTCGTTCGTGAAGGTGAGTGTCGTATTGGAGATCGAGAAGAAAATGTGGATTTGTTTTGCATAGTGAACCTTTTGGACTCCTAGTAACTTTCTTTTCCTGTGTACATCTCCAGTTGCCTTGATCTATCCACTCACCTTCGACACATCCTTTCCTCTAACACTCCTATCTGCTCTCGCTCCAAATCTTCTGTAACCCCTTGCCTTGATCTATCCACTCTCCTTCTCCACATCCTTTCCTCTTTCATGCCTATCTGCTCTCGCTCCAAATCTTCTGTAACCCCTTGCCTTGATCTATCCACTCTCCTTCTCCACATCCTTTCCTCTTTCATGCCTATCTGCTCTCGCTCCAAATCTTCTGTAACCTCTTGCCTTGATCTATCCATCCTTCTCCACATCCTTTCCTCTAACACTCCTATCTGCTCTCACTGCAAATCTTCTCTAACCCCTTGCGTTCTACTATCTATCTATCTATCTATGTCATGTCTATCATTCGGTTTCTATCTATCTATCTATCTATCTATCTATGTCATGTCTATCATTCGGTTTCTATCTATCTATCTATCTATGTCATGTCTATCATTCGGTTTCTATCTATCTATCTATGTCATGTCTATCATTCGGTTTCTACTATCTATCTATCTATCTATGTCATGTCTATTTATCATTAGTTTCTATCTATCTATATCTGCTCATATCTATCTATCTATTCGGTTTCTATCTATCTATGTAACGTCTATCATTCGGCTTCTATCTATCTCTCTCTCTATCTATCTATCTATCTATGGCATATCTATCATTCGGTTTCTATCTATCTATGTCGTGTCTATCATTCGGATTCTATTTATATCTCTCTCTCTATCTATCTATCTATGGCATGTCTATCATTCGGTTTCTATCAATGTATCTTTGACATGTCTATCATTCGGTTTCTATCTACATATCTATCTATCTCTGTATGTCTATCATTCGGATTCTATTTATATCTCTCTATATCTATCTATCTATGTCATGTCTATCATTTGGGTTTCTATCTATCTATGTGTTGAGTCTTGACTCATTGTTGAATCTCGCCTAATGCATGGAATAATAATGCAACACAAAATGTACTTAGAACAAGAATGTATTATAACAAGAAAGTGTACACAATAAGTACATACATTATTTCTGTATATTTCTGGGAAGACGTTCCTGGAGAATGTGTTGACTAGTCGCAGTCGATCAGAGTCTCTAGTTGGATCTCGTGATTCCTCCTCCCGTCTTCCGGTACCAACCATTATTTATATAGTTGGTAGTCACCTATGCAGATTAGGTGGATCCCACCACAACACTATGTCATGTATATCATTCGGTTTCTATCTATCTATGTCAAGTCTATCATTCGGTATCTATCTATCTATCTATTACATGTCTATCATTCGGGTTCTATCTATCTATGTCATCTCTATCATTCGGTTTGTATCTATCCTCTATGTCATGTCTATTTATCATTAGTTTCTCTCTATCTATCTATCTATCTATCTATCTATCTATCTATCTAGGCCATGTCTATTTATCATTCGGTTTCTATCTATGTCATGTCCATCATTCGGTTTCTATCTACCTATCTATCTATGTCATGACTATTTATCATTACTTTCTATCTCTCTATATATCTATCTATGTCATGTCTATTTATCATTAGTTTATATCTATGTATGTATCTGTCTATCTCTGCTCATATCTATCTATCTATCTATCTACCAATCTATCTATGTCATGTCTATCATTCGGTTTCTATCTATCTATGTCATGTCTATTTATCATTAGTTTCTATCTATCTATCTCTGCTCATATCTATCTAGCTAGCTAGCTATCTATCTATCGCGGTCATGTCTATTTATCATTCGGTTTCTATCTATCTATCTATCTATCTATCTATGTCATGTATATCATTCGGTTTCTACCTATCTATCTCTGCTCATATCTAGTCAATATCTTCAGTTTTTCGTTCGTGAAGGTGAGTGTCGTATTGGAGATCGAGAAGAAAATGTGGATTTGTTTTGCATAGTGAACCTTTTGGACTCCTAGTAACTTTCTTTTCCTGTGTACATCTCCAGTTGCCTTGATCTATCCACTCACCTTCTACACATCCTTTCCTCTAACACTCCTATCTGCTCTCGCTCCAAATCTTCTGTAACCCCTTGCCTTGATCTATCCACTCTCCTTCTCCACATCCTTTCCTCTTTCACGCCTATCTGCTCTCGCTCCAAATCTTCTGTAACCCCTTGCCTTGATCTATCCACTCTCCTTCTCCACATCCTTTCCTCTTTCACGCCTATCTGCTCTCGCTCCAAATCTTCTGTAACCTCTTGCCTTGATCTATCCATCCTTCTCCACATCCTTTCCTCTAACACTCCTATCTGCTCTCACTGCAAATCTTCTCTAACCCCTTGCGTTCTACTATCTATCTATCTATCTATGTCATGTCTATCATTCGGTTTCTATCTATCTATCTATCTATCTATCTATGTCATGTCTATCATTCGGTTTCTATCTATCTATCTATGTCATGTCTATCATTCGGTTTCTATCTATCTATCTATCTATGTCATGTCTATCATTCGGTTTCTATCTATCTATCTATGTCATGTCTATCATTCGGTTTCTACTATCTATCTATCTATCTATGTCATGTCTATTTATCATTAGTTTCTATCTATCTATATCTGCTCATATCTATCTATCTATTCGGTTTCTATCTATCTATGTAACGTCTATCATTCGGCTTCTATCTATCTCTCTATCTATCTATCTATCTATCTATGGCATATCTATCATTCGGTTTCTATCTATCTATGTCGTGTCTATCATTCGGATTCTATTTATATCTCTCTCTCTATCTATCTATCTATCTATCTATGGCATGTCTATCATTCGGTTTCTATCAATGTATCTTTGACATGTCTATCATTCGGTTTCTATCTACATATCTATCTAAATAATAAATGTGCTTCCAACCAATTTTTGCAACACAAAAACACCACATGACATAAAAGTTAACGATTATAAAATTCTATATATAAAACTCTGTTCATGATACCTAATGAACGGCGGGGCGGGGATGAACCGAAAAACAAACTAAAATAGCAACTACAAAAGCGTAGATATTTGTTTTGACTTGATGTTTGTTTGCGCCCAAGACTGAAGTAAAATTAAATCATTGCTAAATAATAGACACGAAGTAAATCAACTACATTCATATGCGGAAATTGAGTGCGTCTTATTTGGATAAATGAGATTTGCAATTTTTAAAACAAATTTCCATCTGATTAGTCGCAGCAAGTAAAAACTAATTGGTTTAAACCCAAAGCATTGTTTCTTGAGCAAGAAGAAAAACCCAGGAGCATTTCCGGAACAACAAACTGACATTAATTTTTAATCTGGTTATTGGCAAAAAATTAATAATATGCCTGATATTTTTATTTAAAGGTATTCTGTAACATAATAGAAAATTAATAATAATGAAAGACAGTACAAACAGATAATAAGATAATAATAATAATAATAATAATGAAAGACAGTACAAACAGATAATAGGATAATAATAATAATAATAATGAACGACAGTACAAACAGATAATACGATAATAATAATAATAATAATGAACGACAGTACAAATAGATAATAGGATAATAATAATAATAATAATAATGAACGACAGTACAAATAGATAATAGGATAATAATAATAATAATGAATATTGGTACAAACAGATAATAGGATAATAATAATAATAATGAATGACAATACAAACAGATAATAGGATAATAATAATAATAATAATAATAATAATAATAATAATAATAATAATAATAATAATAATAATAATAATAATAATGAACGAGAGTACAAACAGATAATAGGATAATAATAATAATAATAATGAATGACAATACAAACAGATAATAGGATAATAATAATAATAATAATAATGAACAATGGTACAAACAGATAATAGGATAATAATAATAATAATGAACAATGGTACAAACAGATAATAGGATAATAATAATAATAATGAACAATGGTACAAACAGATAATAGGATAATAATAATAATAATAATAATGAACGAAAGTACAAACAGATAATAGGATAATAATAATAATAATGAACTATGGTACAAACAGATAATAGGATAATAATAATAATAATGAACGACAGTACAAACAGATAATAGGATAATAATAATAATAATAATAATGAACGACAGTACAAACAGATAATAGGATAATAATAATAATAATGAACAATGGTACAAACAGATAATAGGATAATAATAATAATAATGAACAATGGTACAAACAGATAATAGGATAATAATAATAATAATAATGAACGAAAGTACAAACAGATAATAGGATAATAATAATAATAATGAACTATGGTACAAACAGATAATAGGATAATAATAATAATAATAATGAACTATGGTACAAACAGATAATAGGATAATAATAATAATAATGAACGACAGTACAAACAGATAATAGGATAATAATAATAATAATAATGAACGAAAGTACAAACAGATAATAGGATAATAATAATAATAATGAACAATGGTACAAACAGATAATAGGATAATAATAATAATAATGAACATTGGTACAAACAGATAATAGGATAATAATAATAATAATGAATGACAATACAAACAGATAATAGGATAATAATAATAATAATAATAATAATAATAATAATAATAATAATAATAATAATAATGAACGACAGTACAAACAGATAATAGGATAATAATAATAATAATAATAATAATAATAATAATAATAATAATAATAATAATGAACAATGGTACAAATAGTTAATAGCGCAAAGTTGTTATTAAAAAAAACACGCATGTTATCACGTTAAAAAATACAGCCTTCTAAGTCAATCATTCAGTTTTATTTTTCTTATTCGTTTCGACTGATTATATATATAGAGAGAGAGACAGAGACAGACAGACAGAGACAAAGAGAGACAGAGAGACAGAGATCGCTATGAAGAGGCCTTAGTGTCATATAGGAAGAAAATGAGTAACTACCGACACCGAGGTTCGAGCGTGACACTCCGGACTTATGAATATATGTATTCTGACAGGTGTATACATAGCGGTGTCAGGCTACTGAGTGAAGTCACTATTGATTGGAACTATCCAGTCGAATTAGTGTGAATTATTGTCCGTTGATAATTTGGGATTTGATTGAGGATTTATAAACCAAGCCCCGCTACTAACAAGGTATTCACTGAAATGGTTAATTATCTTTGGTTGACTTTCACTTCTTTGTTCTTGTTAAGTATTTATTTGCAGTTGTGATTAAATACTCTTTTATCTTAACATTGAAGTCTTGAGTTATAGTCAATCATCAACGGCCACCGTATATCACAAAACTTAGATAGATAGATAGATAGATAGACAGATAGATAGATAGATATATAGATAGATAGATAGATAGATAGATAGATAGATAGATAGATAGATAGATATAGACAGACTAGTATATATAGATAGATTAGAATGTATTGAAAAGAAAGCATATTCGTATATAAAGAGATAGGGAGAGGAAAATGTTATGGGAATACAATGAGATAAGTATATAGTGGTATAGGAAGTCAGATAGATAGATAGATAGATAGATAGATAGATAGATAGATAGATAGATAGATAGATGACATAGTAATCAACACTGTACGGTGACTGTCATTTTCCCCCTTCAAGCGTTCTTCAGACATTGGAGCTTAAAGCGATACCGCGTTAAAACAATAGTTCTCGTACGATCAAGCAACGTCGCGCTTGGTCAGTACCTTGATGGGTAACCGCTCAAAAATGCCAGGTGCGTTAAGATTTGTTGTGGGACTGGTGTAATGAATAATGGCATGAAATTGTTAAGCGGAGAGCCGAGTTCCAATTCTCGTTGGGTTGGTTATATTAATTTACGCGCAAATAACCTTGGGAAAGGTGTGAATATTATATCCACCCCCACTCCAAATTCGTACAATCTAAAAGAATATTTTTTCTCACTTTAAATAAACTGCAAATGGTTCATAAACCGTAGAAACAAATCAGTCAAAATAATCTTCAGACATTGTGTCAATAAACCATTTGTAGACTCTGTACAGGTAATTATAATATCGTGGGGAAGATGAAATTGGCTCTTACCTGTTCTTTCCTTTTGGACTGATGATTTAGGTTATTTATAGTCCTGAAACATAGTTTACATTTGATAGATAGATAGATAGATAGATAGATAGATAGATAGATAGATAGATAGATAGATAGATAGATAGATATAAACAGACACATTCAGAGAGATATGAACATAGATAGATGAACGTTAGCCTGAGAAAGCGCAGTGTGTCACTTTCCTGAAGGTTAGCAGAAGCATGAATGGCGAGAAATTTGGATTTGGAGGCGTTACAATTAACAAGCCATCTTATGCCCCAGTTTTGGACATCAGCTGCCATTTTAACTTAACCGAACTCATCAGACTTATTATGGAGACGGGAATAAATGGTTGGACCATCAGCGTAGATACTAAGGTGGGAGGTGATGCCATCGGGAAGGTCATAATGAAAATTTTTAAAAAGTAGTACCAAGAATAGAGCTCTAGGGAACATCCACATTAGTACGAAAAGATTCAGATGAGTTGCCGTTCAGGATAACCATGATTTCACGATTTAATAGGAAAGACTGGATTAGTTCAAAAATGTATACGGAGACACCTTAACTCAGAAATATATATATATATATATATATATATATATATATATATATATATATATATATAATATGGAGAAAACAACTGAAGTGTTGCAAATTATTAAAAGAAATTGAATATATATATATATTATTATTATTACATATATTTACATTTATACGGAGACACCGTAACTCAGATATATATATATATTATTACATATATATATATATTATTACATATATATATATATATATATATATATATATATATATATATATATATATATATATATATATATATATATATATATATTATACATATATATTATATATATAGATTTATATTATATATATTTTATATATATATTATATATATAATATATATATATTATATATACAATATATATATAATATATATATAATATATATATATTATATATATATTATATATATATATAATATATATATATATAATATATCTGACCGCGTGGAGCGGTTAGTGAATATCTTAATATTTAATTTAAATATATTTTTTTTGAATCTTCTTTGTCATTGCAATTAGCGCAACACCGCTGCCCCATTCATTACGGAGATTGAATAATTAATATTCATAAAAGCATTTCTCTAATAACTAAACTTTGAGGAATAATTGATCCACCAAGAATTCTTGTACGGATTCTATATATAGGCCATTACAATTACATCTATCTATCTATTTATAGATATATCGTCATACACAGACAGACTGTTTCGCTGTATCACAGCTCCTTAGTTTGGCTAGACATACGATCGCTTCAAGTTGGGACCGAAACCTGACCGATTTGGTATCAGTCGGGTTTCTAACCTCTAGACTATGAACGTTTGGGAGAGAGAAAGGCGAATTTTTGCGTAATTATTTTTTATAAACACGCCAGTGATATATATATATACATATATATAATTTAAATAACAAAACAGACCACTTTAAGGTGCCATTGTTATAATTTATTTCACCAGATATTTTATTTTTCTCTGGATCTTCAAACCTCACTTTCAAGGGTGAAAAAATGAATTTAAAATTTACACTTTTGAAGAGCAGTATTAAGCTTAAATAAGGAGACATAGAGGGTGGTGAGGGATAGTGTGAGAGACATGGTCGAAATTAGAGAGTGAAGGGAGAGTTTTAATTTTATTTTTATTTAATTTTATTTTTATTTAATTTTATTTTTATTTAATTAAATAGGTCAATGTCTGATCCTTACCTCCTCCTCCTCAATATTAAGTATTCTAATAGAAATAAAAAAGAATTTAAATTTAAAACTATCCCTTCACTCTCTAATTTCGACCATATCTCTCACGCTATCCCTCAACACACTCTATGTCACCTTATATAAGCTTCCATTGAAAAGCGTAAATTTTAAATTCATTTTTTCAACATTGAAAGTGAAATTTGAAGATCCAGAGAAAAATAAAATCTCTGGTGAAATAAATTATAAAAATGGAACCTTAAAGTGGTCTAATTTTTTAGATTAAATTATTCGCTCTGACTTAACATTGAGCTCAACAGATTTCATCCTCCTTGGGATTACCAAGATTTTATATATATATATATATATACACAGTGAAGTGAATCGAGATCTCTCAATCACTGTGTGTTTATCCAAAAATAAATATGCTTGAATTCACCTTCATCCCTGCTTGTGCCAATGGTTTGGGGTAGAATCTCCGACTGACGCCAGTTCAGCCAGGTTTCGATCCTACCTAGAGACAACCAGACGTTTAGTCACACTGAGCCAAGTTTACATTAGTCGGACTATTGTCCTCATCTTTGTCACAACGTTTCGGCCGTTGTACGCTCCGGCCTTCTTCAGGTGGTTCGAATTACGAACCGAACCCTTTATTTCGATCACTGGGGTAGACTGTTCTAGTTCCACGAGCCATGTTTGATGGATGTCAGTTATCAGTTATCTCCTGCTAATTTTCCCTCTGAAAGTTCTCCACTGCCTGAACCGGGTATTGAACTCACACTCTTTGGGTCTGTCAGTGGATCTAACGAACGCCTTTATCCACTGTGCTTTGAGGACATCTGGTTATGAATTTCTGAGTATTATAAACATAATTTTTCAGCCACCTATTTTTTACCAGATCTCATATTGCAACTTTTTGTTTTGTTAGACAGACTCTGAAGGCCAAGTTTATTGTGGGGTTTCCGAGCCTGTAGGCTCGGCCAACATTCCCCGTAGACCCCGTAAAACAACGGGGTCGGGTAGCTGTCTACCACCCCAGACGAGACGCTGCCCTTCGGCATAGCCTCCTTGGGTTCTCTCTGCCATGAGGCAGAGAGTTTGACAACTGTGGAAGGCCACAGTGAATCAACGAACGAAAAACTGAACGCCTCTTAAATGAGCCAATATTGAGAACCAACCAACTCCATCAGCATGAAGTGCTGTCCGATTCACCCTCCGTCCGAAGCTCGTCGATTCGCCATCTCCACACTCCCTTGCAAAACATACACGCGACTCTGGCCCTTTTGGGTGGCCGAGGTAAGTCACTGCTACATATTCTCATCTACGATCCCCGAAAGATTCTATATTAAATATAAAAATTAAGTAGACCAAGTAACCATAGAGGAAACTCATATAAGTAGGCAGTAGCTGACGACTAACGATCTGCATTCTTAGTCTATCCTTGTTGCAAAAATTGGTTGGAATCACACACACAGGAAAAGAAAGGTATCAGGAGTCCAAAAGGTTCACTCGGCAAAACAAATCCACACTTCTCACCTCGATCTCCAATACGCCATTTACGGAGTTATTGATGTGCCTAAGTAAACCGAGATGAAGAGGTTCCGTTTTTTTTTCTTTCTTGGACGTATTGCCAAAAGGACAAACAGCAGGCGTCAATAAAAATATAAAAACGCTTTTACTATTTCGTGTCTATTTTCGTCGATGGCGCCATTAGGTGTCATTTTCTGTCGAAGCGAACTTGCACACAAGCAGGGAGTTATTCAAAAATCGTCATGTTTTTGATCAATGGCTAAACTAAACGTTTACATAGCAGCAAGAAGGACGTATGTGGTGCCTTTTGGATTAGAGTTCCGTTTTAGTGTACGAACTGAACGAAAAGTTTGATTTGGGGTTAAGCAAATAGCGTTCTAAAACGGCTCAATATATATATACATATATATATATATATATATATATATATACATATATATATATATATATATATATATATATGTATATATATATATATATATATATGTATATATATATATATATATATATATATATATATATATATATATATATATTGATAAATTCACACTACCGGAATCCTTCCCGTCGAAAATGATTCTGAGGGAAAACTTTGAATGTTCTTCTTTTTGGAAGTATATACAGGGTGCGGTCAAAATTCCTCCCACATAATGGTAAGACATTAGGAGCAATGGTGTTTTCATCAAGCTAATGTCTTACGATTATGTGGGAGATATTTTCTGCCACACCCTCTATCCTAATTATATTTATAAATATATACGTACTTAAATATATTTGACATCATTTTTAATTATTTAAATGAATCATTTTATTTTAATTATTTCATTATTGATGGTAGGAGCAATACCAATCATACAACACTTCGAACGACTGAGGATCAAGTGGTTCGGACACCTTCACTCGTATGCCTATCAACCAACCGAGCATACATCCTCAGGTACTCTGGCTGGAGAGCGAAAGGGAGACCAAGAAGACGCTGGAGCGATTCAGTGGCAGACACTCTCAGAGTCCACGAGATATCTCTTCTCCAGGCCACTCGCCTTGCCGCTAATAGACGACTGTGTCTCCCCGTGACGCCTAACAACACAAGCGGAAGGAGAAAAAACAAATATATTAAGTTTATTATTCATAAACATTAGCTACTCTTTTCATTTTTGCTATTGTGACAATCATGTGAAAAAAGTTAGAACAGCCCATAAAATATATAAGAAAAATGGACATATCAATATGTGATCTTCTTTCAAACAAGATAGATAGATAGATAGATAGATAGATAGATAGATAGATGTGTTAAATGAGATAGATAGATAGATAGATAGATAGATAGATAGATAGATAGATAGATAGATATGTTATATGAGATAGATAGATATGTTATATGAGATAGATAGATAGATAGATAGATAGATAGATAGATAGATAGATAGATAGATATGTTATATGAGATAGATAGATAGATAGATTGATAGATAGATAATTTAATATGAGATAGATAGATAGATATGTTAAATGAGATAGATAGATAGATAGATATGTTAAATGAGATAGATAGATATGTTATATGAGATAGATAGATAGATAGATATGTTAAATAGATAGATAGATATGTTATATGAGATAGATAGATAGATAGATAGATAGATATGTTATATGAGATAGATAGATAGATAGATAGATAGATAGATAGATAGATAGATAGATATGTTATATGAGATAGATAGATAGATAGATAGATAGATAGATAGATAGATAGATAGATTGCACTGACTGAGATCGCTACAACCAAAGGCAGACAGAGGATTAGCCAAACTGATTATATATATATATATATATATATATATATATATATATATATATATATATATATATATATATATATATATATAAAGAGAGACAGACAGACAGGCATAGAGAGGAGAAAGAGATAGATAAATAGAGAGAGAGAGAGGTTGGGATTGCAGTGACTGAGATCGCTATAGCCAGGGCGAGACAGGCAGAACACAATGGATTATCCAGACTGAGATATATAAGTATAAAACACATACGATTTTTAAAAGCTTTTTTATGGAAAAACATAATTTCTTATGCGGAGACAGACCTAAAAAATTGAATTGAATCTAGGTTTTATATACTTAAACATTTTTATATACAGAATTTTTAGTCTTATTGTCGATATCTGCGATTATCATGGTCACTTTCCCATCTCCGAACATGAGATTGGCCAAGTCAGTCGTCTTAAATAGCAATACATAGATTATTCAAAGCGTTTATATCTGTGATGTGGTCCTAAGTTATTCGCCGTAAGAACATTCACGTTAATTAATGCCTCCAAATTAGATAATTTAAATGTTAATAAAAGTGTATGGTTAACGCACTGCTGATGCATTCCATATGTTATACGGGTATTAGTGGTTTTGAAAAAAGAAATTTGTATTTAAAATAAACAGGATTTATATTTTATATTTAAAACAAACGAAGATTAATGGTTTTATTTTATACTAGCAGGCTTCGAAAAGTAAGATATATTCACTACTTGAAATCTTTGAAAAAAATTTTAAATGAACATTTCATTCATAAATTGGCTTGTTATAGTTAAGGAAAGTTTTACAAATAGATGCCAACTTGCTGAAGGCCAAGTAAAATTCAAATTTCAAACAGTTTTCTGCACGAAATAAAACAATATTCCTAAACAACTATTTTTTATATAACAATCCTTGAATAAAAGAAGACTAATGAATCACAGTTAATTAATGAAATATACTTTTAAATCAATATGCAAATTAGTTAAACCTGAAGAGTGATATCACATTAAAGTAGATAATATATAATACAGATATTGATCTTTTAGCGTGAAAATTACTATAAGTAATTTGCGCATTATTTATCATCTCTCAGTTGCGTCTCTGTCCTTGGACAGAGTGCACTCAGGGGCTTCTCTGTCGAAGGGCAGAGGGCAACTGAGAAAATAATACTGGGAGGTGCCCAGCCCGGGGGAACAGCTGCCCGAGGCCGCGCCCTTCCATTGCACAAGAGGGAGGGATCGGTGCACGCACCGAGACCAGCGCAACCGACGGTTTTTTTCCCCGGCCGAGTGCACGTGCTCGGGTCCCCACTTTAAAAAGACCTTGTGTCACATCTCATTTTCGTGGGAGAATGAGTAAACACCGCGTGCAAATTACTACAAGTAATTTTTCGCATTATTTATCATCTCTCAGTTGCGACTCTGTCCTTGGACAGAGTGCGCTCAGGGGCTTCTCTTGTTAGGTTTTTTGTGTACCCTTATGTACTAGTGAGCCAACCTAAATGAGCTGACTCATTTTATAGTTCGCCAATAGAACGTTAACCAATCAGAAGACTTAAAATATTCAATCCGAGGTGTATAAAGGCGGCCATTTTGTTTTCTCCGAATATTCACTGCCAACCTCTGATATGGAAGACCTTAAGAATTACTGAACATCTGCTACTAGATATTGGTGTTCTTTTATTGAACAAATTACTTACGTTGGATTTCTACATTCAGACTACGGCGAACATGTATAACATCTCTGTCGAAGGGCAGAGGGGCAACTGAGAAAATAATACTGAGAAGTGCCCAGCGCTGGGAAACAGCTGCCCGAGGCCGCGCCCTCCCAGTTAACAAGAAGGAGGGATCGGTGCTCGCACCGAGGGTTGCGGGAGCTGTGGGCAATTTTTGTCACCGCCCGAGTGCACGCGCTCGGGTCCCCACTTTTAAAAGACCTTGTGTCACATCTCATTCTCTTGGGGGTAATGAGTAAACACCGTACAAATTACTATTAATTCATTTTAAAAAAACAGCCACCAAAATTCGTCATCTAACATCCACTTATACAGATTCACCGGACCAGGCAAAAATTGCATTTAGGGTCACGGTCAAAAAATTTTGGGAACTACTGCCTTAAATTCTGCTTTACCGTGTATGTGTATATATATATATATGTGTGAGTGTGTGTGTGATATTTTTCTCTGCGTGGGACACGTGTATATATGTAAATATATTTTTGTGTACGTTTTAGTAGATAGACAGAGAGAAAAAAGAAAGAAAGAAAGAAAGAAAGAAAGAAAGAAAGAAAGAAAGAAAGAAAGAAAGAAAGAAAGAAAGGGAATTTGAAAGCGAGGGAAAGGGAGAAGCAATGAGTAGAGAAATGATCAAAGAAAGAAGGAAAGGAAAAATGAAAACAAAGAATCTGCAGAAAAAGATAACAGTGATTTTCTAAGCGTTGGTTAAGTGTATTAGGTGACACCCAGTGGGGATCAAACTCACAATTCAATTCTTTTAGCAAGATAAGTTTGCTAACATTTACGCCCCGTCGAAATGTCCGTAAACGATTCTCTAAGTGTAACTTAGATATGGACCGAGGCTGAACGTATGGAGCACCCACTAAGGATCGAACTCACTATTCAGTCTCAACTGATTTAGCGAAACAAGCTTGATAAACATTAAGCCTCACCGATATGCCTGAGTAGATGTTAAGATAATAGGTAAAGTTAAAATGAAAAAGAAAGAAAGAAAGAAAGAATTAATGGTTGGAAAAAGGGGGGAATAATGAAATAATTTCCCATACGGACACAACCCATACACACTTAACATACATAACCATAGGGACACAACGCACATACCCATAGAGACACAGCACACATACCCATAGAGACACAACGTACATACCCATAGAGACACAACGCACATACCCGTAGAGACTTAACATATATAACCATAGAGACACAACACACGTACCCATAGAGACACAACGTACATACCCATAGAGACACAACGCACATACCCATACAGACTTAACATACATACCCATAGAGACACAACGCACATACCCATACAGACTTAACATATATACCCATAGAGCCACAACGTACATACCCATAGAGACACAACGCACATACCCGTAGAGACTTAACATATATAACCATAGAGACACAACACACGTACCCATAGAGACACAACGTACATACCCATAGAGACACAACGCACATACCCATACAGACTTAACATACATACCCATAGAGACACAACGCACATACCCATACAGACTTAACATATATACCCATAGAGACACAACGTACATACCCATAGAGACACAACGCACATACCCATACAGACTTAACATATATACCCATAGAGCCACAACGTACATACCCATAGAGACACAACGCACATACCCGTAGAGACTTAACATATATAACCATAGAGACACAACACACGTACCCATAGAGACACAACGTACATACCCATAGAGACACAACGCACATACCCATACAGACTTAACATACATACCCATAGAGACACAACGCACATACCCATACAGACTTAACATATATACCCATAGAGACACAACGTACATACCCATAGAGACACAACGCACATACCCATACAGACTTAACATACATACCCATAGAGACACAACGCACATACCCATACAGACTTAACATACATACCCATAGAGACACAACGCACATACCCATACAGACTTAACATATATACCCATAGAGACACAACGTACATACCCATAGAGACACAACGCACATACCCATACAGACTTAACATACATACCCATAGAGACACAACGCACATACCCATACAGACTTAACATATATACCCATAGAGACACAACGTACATACCCATAGAGACACAACGCACATACCCATACAGACTTAACATACATACCCATAGAGACACAACGCACATACCCATACAGACTTAACATATATACCCATAGAGACACAACGTACATACCCATAGAGACACAACGCACATACCCATACAGACTTAACATACATAACCATAGAGACACAACGCACATACCCATACAGACTTAACATATATACCCATAGAGACACAACGTACATACCCATAGAGACACAACGCACATACCCATACAGACTTAACATACATACCCATAGAGACACAACGCACATACCCATACAGACTTAACATATATACCCATAGAGACACAACGTACATACCCATAGAGACACAACGCACATACCCATACAGACTTAACATACATACCCATAGAGACACAACGCACATACCCATACAGACTTAACATATATACCCATAGAGACACAACGTACATACCCATAGAGACAAAACGCACATACCCATACAGACTTAACATACATACTCATAGAGACACAACGCACATACCCATACAGACTTAACATATATACCCATAGAGACACAACGTACATACCCATAGAGACACAACGCACATACCCATACAGACTTAACATATATACCCATAGAGACACAACGTACATACCCATAGAGACACAACGCACATACCCATACAGACTTAACATACATAACCATAGAGACACAACGCACATACCCATACAGACTTAACATATATACCCATAGAGACACAACGTACATACCCATAGAGACACAACGCACATACCCATACAGACTTAACATACATACCCATAGAGACACAACGCACATACCCATACAGACTTAACATATATACCCATAGAGACACAACGTACATACCCATAGAGACACAACGCACATACCCATACAGACTTAACATACATAACCATAGAGACACAACGCACATACCCATACAGACTTAACATATATACCCATAGAGACACAACGTACATACCCATAGAGACACAACGCACATACCCATACAGACTTAACATACATACCCATAGAGACACAACGCACATACCCATACAGACTTAACATATATACCCATAGAGACACAACGTACATACCCATAGAGACACAACGCACATACCCATACAGACTTAACATACATACCCATAGAGACACAACGCACATACCCATACAGACTTAACATATATACCCATAGAGACACAACGTACATACCCATAGAGACACAACGCACATACCCATACATACTTAACATACATACCAATAGAGACACAACGCACATACCCATACAGACTTAACATATATACCCATAGAGACACAACGTACATACCCATAGAGACACAACGCACATACCCATACAGACTTAACATACATACCCATAGAGACACAACGCACATACCCATACAGACTTAACATATATACCCATAGAGACACAACGTACATACCCATAGAGACACAACGCACATACCCATACAGACTTAACATACATAACCATAGAGACACAACGCACATACCCATACAGACTTAACATATATACCCATAGAGACACAACGTACATACCCATAGAGACACAACGCACATACCCATACAGACTTAACATACATACCCATAGAGACACAACGCACATACCCATACAGACTTAACATATATACCCATAGAGACACAACGTACATACCCATAGAGACACAACGCACATACCCATTCAGACTTAACATACATACCCATAGAGACACAACGCACATACCCATACAGACTTAACATATATACCCATAGAGACACAACGTACATACCCATAGAGACACAACGCACATACCCATACAGACTTAACATACATAACCATAGAGACACAACACACATACCCATACAGACTTAACATATATACCCATAGAGTCACAACGTACATACCCATAGAGACACAACGCACATACCCATACAGACTTAACATACATACCCATAGAGACACAACGCACATACCCATACAGACTTAACATATATACCCATAGAGACACAACGTACATACCCATAGAGACACAACGCACATACCCATACAGACTTAACATACATACCCATAGAGACACAACGCACATACCCATACAGACTTAACATATATACCCATAGAGACACAACGTACATACCCATAGAGACACAACGCACATACCCATACAGACTTAACATACATAACCATAGAGACACAACGCACATACCCATACAGACTTAACATATATACCCATAGAGACACAACGTACATACCCATAGAGACACAACGCACATACCCATACAGACTTAACATACATAACCATAGAGACACAACGCACATACCCATACAGACTTAACATACATAACCATAGAGACACAACTCACATACCCATACAGACTTAACATACATACCCATAGAGACACAACGCACATACCCATACAGACTTAACATACATAACCATAGAGACACAACGCACATACCCATACAGACTTAACATACATAACCATAGAGACACAACGCACATACCCATACAGACTTAACATACATACCCATAGAGACACAACGTACATACCCACATGGACACAATACATATATCCAAACGGACACAACACACAAACCCATACAGACTTAACATACATAACCATCGAGACACAACACATATACCCATAGAGACACAACGCACATACCCATACAGACTTAATATACATAACTATAGAGACACAACACACATACCCATAGAGACACAACACACGTACTCAATCGGACACAACACATATATCCATACGGACACAACACACATACCCATAGAGACACAACACACATACCCATAGAGACACAACGCACATACCCATACGGAAACAACACATATATCCATACGGACACAACACACTTACCTATACAGACTTAACATACATACCCATAGAGACACAACGCACATACCCATACAGACTTAACATATATACCCATAGAGACACAACGTACATACCCATAGAGACACAACGCACATACCCATACAGACTTAACATACATACCCATAGAGACACAACGCACATACCCATACAGACTTAACATATATACCCATAGAGACACAACGTACATACCCATAGAGACACAACGCACATACCCATACATACTTAACATACATACCCATAGAGACACAACGCACATACCCATACAGACTTAACATATATACCCATAGAGACACAACGTACATACCCATAGAGACACAACGCACATACCCATACAGACTTAACATACATACCCATAGAGACACAACGCACATACCCATACAGACTTAACATATATACCCATAGAGACACAACGTACATACCCATAGAGACACAACGCACATACCCATACAGACTTAACATACATAACCATAGAGACACAACGCACATACCCATACAGACTTAACATATATACCCATAGAGACACAACGTACATACCCATAGAGACACAACGCACATACCCATACAGACTTAACATACATACCCATAGAGACACAACGCACATACCCATACAGACTTAACATATATACCCATAGAGACACAACGTACATACCCATAGAGACACAACGCACATACCCATTCAGACTTAACATACATACCCATAGAGACACAACGCACATACCCATACAGACTTAACATATATACCCATAGAGACACAACGTACATACCCATAGAGACACAACGCACATACCCATACAGACTTAACATACATAACCATAGAGACACAACACACATACCCATACAGACTTAACATATATACCCATAGAGTCACAACGTACATACCCATAGAGACACAACGCACATACCCATACAGACTTAACATACATACCCATAGAGACACAACGCACATACCCATACAGACTTAACATATATACCCATAGAGACACAACGTACATACCCATAGAGACACAACGCACATACCCATACAGACTTAACATACATACCCATAGAGACACAACGCACATACCCATACAGACTTAACATATATACCCATAGAGACACAACGTACATACCCATAGAGACACAACGCACATACCCATACAGACTTAACATACATAACCATAGAGACACAACGCACATACCCATACAGACTTAACATATATACCCATAGAGACACAACGTACATACCCATAGAGACACAACGCACATACCCATACAGACTTAACATACATAACCATAGAGACACAACGCACATACCCATACAGACTTAACATACATAACCATAGAGACACAACTCACATACCCATACAGACTTAACATACATACCCATAGAGACACAACGCACATACCCATACAGACTTAACATACATAACCATAGAGACACAACGCACATACCCATACAGACTTAACATACATAACCATAGAGACACAACGCACATACCCATACAGACTTAACATACATACCCATAGAGACACAACGTACATACCCACATGGACACAATACATATATCCAAACGGACACAACACACAAACCCATACAGACTTAACATACATAACCATCGAGACACAACACATATACCCATAGAGACACAACGCACATACCCATACAGACTTAATATACATAACTATAGAGACACAACACACATACCCATAGAGACACAACACACGTACTCAATCGGACACAACACATATATCCATACGGACACAACACACATACCCATAGAGACACAACACACATACCCATAGAGACACAACGCACATACCCATACGGAAACAACACATATATCCATACGGACACAACACACTTACCTATACAGACTTAACATACATAACCATAGAGACACAACACACATGCCCATACGGATATAAATGCAGAGTTCTTTTGCTTATTGAATTCGTTTTAATTTTTTCCTATTTTTTTCCCTGTATTTGAAAAAGCAGATGCTTACATCAATGTGTGTTTAGGTTTGTACGTGGACCAAAAAGAAGAATGAACGGAAACAGAAAATTAGTTGAAAAAAATCATTCGATCGGAACGGACGAAATAAAGGAAGAAAGAAACCGAAGAAAAAAAAAAAAGAAAATTGATAAAGAAATGTAAAAAAAAAAAATTAAAAGCATAAGTTTAATCTTCAACAAAAAAAAATGGCGGTAAGAATGAACGGTGTAGATATGAAAGAAATGATTTATGAAAAAAAATTAATGGTAGAATACGCGGAAAATTGATAAGTATTAAAAACATAAATTTCAAAAATTGATAAATTATAGAATATGCATGCATAATGAAACAAGGAAAGAGTAAGCAGGATTTTTTTTTAAATTCTTGATTCTTATCTTTTTCTCTTTTGTCATTACATCTTAAATATGATGATATTTATTTTTCCAAATTCTTATTTTTCAAGTGCCCACATGAAAATCAGCCTTTTTTTTTTTCATAAATACAGACAATTTTCTTGTTGACATGAGCACTTGAGTCTTTAAATGAAAAAAAAATGAGTTAAATAAATAAATAAATAAAAATAGTCGAAAAAATGAAAAGTAAAAAAAAGAATATTTACAGTCTTTGAAAGCGTGATGCTGTTTGTATCACTTGACATTTCAAAGCTGGATTGTGACAACTGGTTCTAATTACACCACTGTCGTGCACTTTGACCTTTCGCAGAGGCAACGGCACTCTCGGTTACAAGTTTCGCAACTGATGTGGCAAGCAGCATTGATCCGAAAAGGTTAAGTGCCCTTTACAATTATTTTCTTCATTTCTCTTTGTTATTTTTGAAAACATTGTTTTATTTTCATTGCATAACATACAGGGGTTGTTTTGTTCTTTTTCTCAAACGTTATCTGCTTTTATTCGTTTTCCTTGATTAACTCATCACCATTTCAAAATATGGATTTTTAAGTTGAAAAGGTTTCAATTTATATTCGCCTCCAGTTTTTCTTTTTTTTTTTATTCCACACTAGCAATGGTACCCAACGTTGGACAGGTTAAGTCATTTTTCCCCTGCTTCGCTGCGCAAATATTTCCTCTGAGAGATTTGTTTGTTTGTTTCATGGTTCTTGATAAAATCCAGA
This sequence comes from Acanthosepion esculentum, assembly GCA_964036315.1. Lineage (NCBI taxonomy): Eukaryota > Metazoa > Mollusca > Cephalopoda > Sepiida > Sepiidae > Acanthosepion > Acanthosepion esculentum. The sequence continues at coordinate 356,571 of OZ038515.1, read as the reverse complement.
GACGGATATGCAATGTAATTGGCCCTGATCTGGCATCTCGTCTGCACTCGCTCTATCACAGACGTGTCGTCGCCTTCCTCTGTCTTTTTTACACATACTTTCATGGTAACTGGGCCGATGAGCTGCTTTCGCTCGTTCCCAGACTTCATGAATTTAAGTGTCCAACTAGGCTGGCATTTCGCTCTCACCCTTTCACTGTCGAAACAGTTAAATGTAGACGTCTCTTCTACTCCAATAGCTTCATGCCTCGCACTTCTCGCCTGTGGAACTCCCTCCCCTTTTCCTGTTTCCCTGATAGCTATAATCTCCAACTATTCAAATGTAATGTCAATCGACGTCTCCAGATGCCTTGATCTATCCCCTATCCTTCTCTTCATCCTTTCCCCTATCACTTCTAAATGCACTCGCTCAAACTCTCTGTAACCCCTTGCGCGCTAGTTAGTGGCTTCTCGCCTTGCTTGGGGTTGAATGCTTAAAAAAAATTCGAAAAAGGGAATTGACGAAATTGTCGCCATTAAAGCTGTTCGATAAGTTTGAATGTTTCTTTCACGTATGGCATGTTTTACCATTATAATATCGATTATAACATTTTTAATACATGTTATTAACAATGTCAACATACATCACTTACCTCTCTTCACTACCAGTGTTCTAAATGCTAAGGTGCTTACCGCTTTCAAGGTAAAATTGTTTTTATTTCAATAACTAAGTAATATGGTTATTTTCTAAACGTAGCTTAGATGTGGTACAAGGCCGAATATATTGGGTATCCAAACAGCTAAGTAATATGTCGGAATTTATTATTACTTATTACTTACTATTTTTATATGTCCTTGTTTGTGCCCTCCTCGGGTGTATTTTAATCAGTGTAATATACAGGGAATTCTGAACTGAAACCTTTCTTTTATCTACGGGGGTAGATTGTTCTCGTTCAACTGCCAATGTCTAGGCATATATTGTCTTGTTCTTACTCTTAGTACTGTTCAGTTATTGCATGTACGTTTCCACTGAGTTCAAGTACACACTACACAACCCAGGGATTCAACTCAGAACCACTATATCATCAAATTACCGAACCAACGCTTTAATCTACTATGCCATTGCCCTCGTAGAACAATTTTCTGTAATGAACTTGGAGCCTTAAACCTAACCTGCCTGTTGTTTAATCCTGCAACTGCTTAATTATGATAAAGATGAGAGGCTATGCTATTGACTATTAATATTGTGAAAATTGTTCAATTTTGTCTACCTTTCATACTGTACAAATAATCTTGTTTTTCCTATTCTGCATAATTCGCCTGTCAAATTTCTTGTATTTAACCGACTGTTCTGAAAATTGACTTTTATATTCTTTTTTCGTGCTTTTAACATATAAAAACTTAGCATCATACGGGCATTGCATTCTGAGAAGTGGACAAAAAATATTCAAAATTGATGGGTGTACGAATAATTTCATCGTTGACTATATATATATATATATATATATATATATATATATATATATATAATAGTTGTTATTTTTTGGCGAATGTTAGGCTAATATTTGTTAGCCGTCCTGTTTTCTCCTCTATTCCTAAGGACTTAATCCTCCCCTCCCCCACCCTCATCATGTTAATTCAGTGATCTATCAATATAAGTGTAGTTGTAGACTCGACTACATAGGGAGGACGTCCCAGCGTTTGGATTCGAGAATGAAACAACCCTTACCCACTAGGATTTTGAATCCGGCTGCCAGGAAGAGCTAACTAACCAATACTTCTGGCTCTGCTATTACTGAGCATATAATAAATAGCAGGATATGTGTGGTTAATTTTAGTGTGGACCGTTTTTTGATTTTATCTAGGTCCCACTCCACATTTCACCTCAAGGTTCTAGAGTCCTTGTATATCAGATTCCGTGAGCCTTCCCTTTGTAAACAGAGGCAATGCTTACTGGGTCTGAATGTTATTGGACTCTGGTTTCTTGAAATTCATTTTTTTCCATTCCATTAATTTAATTTACATGCTTTTATAATTTTTTATTCCCCACCCCAAAAAATAAACTTGATAAGTTGGGTTTTTTTAATGGATGTCAGTTATCAGTTATCTCCTGTTAATTTCCCTCTGAAAGTTTTTCACTGCCTTAACCGGGTATTGAACTCACACTCTTTGGGTCCTGTCACTAACCAACGCCTTTATCCACTGTGCCATGTGTCCTTCGGGACATCTGTGTATGAATTTCTGGGTATTATAAATCTAATGTCTTCAGCAACCATTTATACCAGTGCAATTTTTGATGGTATTATTTCAGGATTTTTAAAGGAGCTCATATTGCAACTGTGTTGTTATTATCGCTTTTCTCTGGCACTCCTTATTACTGGTTCCCATATCGTATTCATTTCTATGCTTGGTCGGCTCAGGAGATTTTTGTGGCCTAGCATATGTGCTGATTCCTTAAGTTTACGAATTTTCCAATGGTTTTCCTTGTCTATGATCTCAACCTGATCCCACAGAGGGCGGTGATCTCCCTTCTCTCTCCATATGTGGTCAGCCACGGACTGATTTTTCCACTTCCTCTCGTGTTACAGCTTTCTAGTGTTCTTGAAGCCTTACCTTAAGGGGGCGGCCTGTCTCCCCTTTGTATTTCTTTCCGCAGCTGCATGGAATAGCGTACACACAGTCTTTAGTTATGTTCTCTAGGGTGGGGGTCTTACTCGGGAGAGATATCTGCGAAGTGTCGTCAAGCTTTTGAAAGTTGCCTTGATGTTATATGGACCGCGATCCTTTGTATTTTCTCTGATAACTCCTTCACATAAGGCAGGCAGACTGTTTTCTGAATGTTGTTGTCCTTCTCCTCTTGTACCCGCCTATCCCAGTTTTGGGGGACTGCTGCCATGTACCCAGGGTAGTTGTTACGTTGTAGGGTACTACTTATACTGACCAATTCTTTATCTAATGTCTCTGGGTCGCCACTTATGACTTTTGCTCGGTGTTGTAAGCAGCGGACGACCCCTTTCTTCACGCTGTATGGATGGTGGGAGTTTAAATTTAGGTACTGTCCGGTGAATGTCTGTTTACGGCATACGGATGTCTTGAACTCATGCTCTGTTCGAGATATTAGAACATCCAGGAATGGGAAGATGTTCAGGTTCTACTGGACTATGTGAACTCAATAAGACCTTCGATACAGTTCACAATGGAGAAAGAGAGTAACAGCACACTCCCATTCCTTGGTGTAATTTTGGAAACATAAAGTGGCAGAATTATTTAGTGTCTGTCCTTACTTAATCAAAGACAACCAGATGTTGTTAATCTCTATGCAAGGTCGACTGTTGAGGCTGTCAGAGCTGATATTTTAATTTATTTTTACCCAGTGTTATTCTTTGTCTATTATCGTGACTTCCTTAAGCGGAATTTGACGATCATACATTTCCTTTCAATAATAAACAGATACGCCGGCTTTCATTCTCCTTATTTTATTTCCCTCCATACATGATCAGCTACTCCTTATTTCATTTCCCTCCATACATGATCAGCTACTCCTTATTTCATTTCCCTCCATACATGATCAGCTACTCCTTATTTCATTTCCCTCCATACATGATCAGCTACTCCTTATTTCATTTCCCTCCATACATGATCAGCTACTCCTTATTTCATTTCCCTCCATACACGATCATCTACACCTGGTTTTATTTCCTTCATACATGATCACATAAGCCTGATTTTATTTCCTTGGGATACGGACATTAACAGGATGCTGGTCTGTTTTGCATTACATGCCACAATTGATGACTTGGAATACGCACAGTTCTTTGGCACGTGCTCTTACGACAGTGTGAAGCTTGGCTCAGTAGAAATACTTCCGAAATCTGTACTGAAACTTTTATTTAATCGACAGGAATAGACTGTTCTCGTTCCACTGTCTATGTCATGGGTCATTGCTTTAGCCAGTCTACGGGACAATAGTCGGATTAAAGCTTTGATTCATGCATTCGGTGAGATAGTAACTGTGAATTCAATCCTTGGCGCAGGCAGTGTGTACTTGGTTCTCAGAGGAAACAGGGGGAACAATAACTGTACTAAAGTACTAAAAACAAGAACTAGACAAAATATCTCTAGATATCGGCAGTAGAACGAGAACAGTCTACTTCCATAGATTAAGTAAATGGTTCAGTTCAAAATTCCCTGTAGGCCAGGTGTGTCAAACTGGCGGCGCACGGGCCGCATGCCGCCTTTTACATGCATCTTGGCGCCCTCGCAAAAGTTTCTATAGCCGTGGTATATCGAGAATTTTGTCTATGTTGGTAATGCAAATTATTAAAAACAGTGAGAGTTTTTTTTTCAATTGGTATGATTAGATCATTTATTCTATCTCAATGTTTTTTTTTGTTTTTTGTTTTTCGAATGTCAGCAACTTTTCTAACTTCCTGTTAATCCTTGACAACTAAATAATGGTTTGGTTTACTTTGTTTAACGACATATGAACCTCAATGGGTTATTTAATGCCGACAAAACTTTTTAAAGCTGGTAATATTTTGTTTTGTCAAAAATCTGTTTCTGGTAATATTTTTCCTTCAAAATTGTATTGTTGGTAATAATTGTTTTCAAAAAAGCATTGCTGGTAATATTTAACTATTTGCCCATCGCTGGGACCCTAACAGGTGCTACCACCTCGAGTCAGGGTGGACCTGGAAACACGATCTTACGATAAATATGAAGCAAATATGCGTGGTTTAAAAGTGAAGGAATTCAAGGTTAAGTTAACACAGCAACAGAGTTGCTTTACAAAAATTCAGAAAGGCAACGTTAGTTCTGTTACTGCAAGCTTTGAACTCTGCAAAATGATTGCCATCAGTGGAAAATCTTACAGTGAAGGAGATTTCATAAAGTAATGTAAAAACAGCTGAAATTGTATGTCCAGAGAAGTTACACTTATTTCAAAACCTTTCATTAAGCAGGAACACCGTTGCTGAATGGATTGATGAAATGGCAGGTGATTTGAGTCGACAGTTGAAGACTTTATCATCAAGTTTTTTCTATTTTTTCAATTTTTCTATTGTTCTGGATGAGACTGTTGACATAGCTGGAATAGCACAGCTCGCCGTTTTCGTCAGGGCTTGTGACAATGAATTTCAAATTTATGAAGAACTAATTGAACTGGTCCCAATGCATGATGCTACAACAAGCCAGGACATTTTTGAGAAGGTTGAACAGCTTCTCCATGAGTATGGCCTTGATTTGAGTAAACTTGTGTGTTTATCTACTGATGGTGCTGTCAATATGGTTGGGAGACATAATGGTGTTGCTGCCAAGTTAGGTGCAAAAATAGAAAACATATATCCAGATTCAACATTCAAGCATTTTCACTGTATAATTCATCAACAGAACTTACGCTCTAAGATTTTAAAATTAGATCATGTGTTGAGTTTTGTCACAAAAACAGTGAACTATATCAGAGGTCGTGCTCTGCATACTCATCAGTTTAACCAGTTATTGGAAGATGTGAATAATCAGTTCACAAATGTCCCATTCTACACAGAAGTTTGGTGGCTTTCATGTCACGAGGTACTGAAAAGATTTTTTTTTATTGCTACACGAAACTGTTTTTGGAGATGAAGGGTCAAAAGCACAGATGAATTGAAAGATGAAAGCTGGCTCCAAGATCTGGCTTTTTCAGTGGATATTACTGCCCAGTTAAGTGACCTTAATTTGAAATTACAAGGTAAAAATAAGCTCATCACTCAGTTATATGATGATATCAAATGTTTCATTGCAAAATTAGCTTTATTGAAGTCCCAGTTGTCACATGAAAACTTGATTCATTTTCCTATATGCAAAGAGTTGAAAAAATACCAACACTGAATCTCTATTTATCTTTGCTATGCACGGCAATTACTTGGAATTGCTGTCAAAGGAATTTCAGCGAAGATTTTGTGATTTTTCATCTTGTGAAGATCAGTTTGCATTATTCTCAGCACCATTCACTTTTGATGTTGCTCAAGCAGAGGAAAGTTTACAGACGGCACTACTGGAAATGCACACTGATTCGACTCTCAGGGGAAAGTACCTCGAAGTAAGCGTACCTGGATTTTTTTCATACCTTCCTCAGATATTTGAGAACTTCAGAAAGTTTGCCACAAATATTATGGCGATGTTTGGTTGCACATATATCTGTGAGCAGTTATTTTAAGTTTAAGAATGCCACAAAAGCATCTCACAGAACCAGATTAACTGATGGACATTTGTCATCTTTGATCAAAGTGGGATCCACACAGACATTCCAATCTGATATATCGAGAATAGTTTGTCTAAAGCGATGTCACTAATCAGGACAAAATAAAAGTGATTAAATTGTACTACATTGTATTGTAAGTATTTTGTATTTAAAGTTTAGTTATCACTAGCTGTGATTAATACAAGGTAACCAAACAAGTTCTGTCAGTTTTTTGATCAATCATTGAATGAAGTTGAAATATATACGAAATGCGTGTAGCAATTGTTTTCAAATTCGGACAGCCGGAAGTAGGAACATCAGACGTTATAAAAAACACGCGCACCGTACCCAGCCATCAGTTATAAGCCGGACAGCTGTGAGAAGGATGGAAGTGTCTAGAGATCTCGTTCGGGGCTGTTTGCTTTGCAACTTCAAAGTGGGCTTATCAGCAGCTGCATCAAGTCGCCGCATATGTCAAGCGTTTGGGGATGGTGCTGTGGATGGACGTACTGCAAGGCGTTGGTTTCGAAAATTCAAGTCGGGAGATTTGTCTCTCCATGATGAGCCTCGCAGTGGACAACCGCAGGTCTTGAATGACGGAGTCCTGAAGGCGGCCATTGAAGAGGACAGTAGTCTAACGTGTGGTGAACTTGCAAGACAGTTCAACGTTTCCGATGAAACATTTAGACTTCACCTGCACCGCCTAGGTAAGACATACAAACTGAGCAAGTGGGTTCCGCAAACGCTGTTGGAAGTTCACAAGGGACAACGAGTGGCAGCCTGCGTGTCGCTGCTTTCTCGGCACCGTACCGCATCCTTATTCAATCAAGTGCTTACCAGTGATGAAAAGTGGGTTCTGTACGAAACTCCCAAGCGTTCCAGACATTGGTTGTCTCCTCAGGATGCTATCCCTCACACCGCAAGACCGCTTATGCACCCACGCAAGATTATGCTTTGTGTCTGGTGGAGAGGTCATCAAGTGGTTTATTATGAACTGCTACCAACGAGCCAAACGGTCACTGGAGACCCATACTCGCAGCAATTGAAACGTGTGCAACAGGCATTGCGCCAGAAGGAGCCAGCACTGGGGAATCGCAAAGGTGTGTATTTCCTCCATGACAACGCCAGGCCGCATGTCGCGCGAGTGGTCAGGGATACCATACAGCAACTTGGGTGGGTGACTTTGTGCCATCCACCTTATTCACCTGACCTTGCGCCATCCGATTACTACCATCTCCCACTCCCTGGATAATCATCTTCATGGGAAATCCTTCACCAATGAAGCAGACTTGCGCAAAGCCCTCACGGACCTCTTTGCGTCAACCCCCCCCCGAGTTCTACCGCAAGGGCATTGCACAGCTGGAGACACGTTGGAAGAAGGTGCTGGATACAGATGGCGATTACTTCGAAGACTAAATATAAGTTACACATACTGTGAAGCGTTTTCTTTTTTCCTTTAAAATGGACATCATTTTGGTTACCTTGTATAAGACTATAAGCAGTTACGGCCCTTGGGGCTGAAGATATGACCCTCCATATGCTCTGAGTTTGACGTGCTTGCTGTATGCTATCCAAATTAAGGAAGTCCAGGGGCATAACGGTCGAAACGTTGTGATAACAACAACAAAGGTGAGGACAATCGTCAGAATGTAAATAGACTAAATAAATTTAACAGCGTACCAATTACAATAAACATGCTTTTTAAACATTTTCTTTAATGCGTCATATCTCTCCAGAATGTGCAAGCATGGCTCTCCACAACTGCCACTCTGTAGTGATTTCCGACTCCTTACTCTGTCTTTTTCTCCCTGTTCTCTCATCCATTCACACAAACCTTTTTTATAGGATACTCACTGTTTCTCTTGGCTTCAGTGTGGCCTGTGAGTTTTCGTTTCTCCATGCCCTCTTTCTACATTATATATCCCGGAGATTTTAACTGCATCTCCCTGATTGTAAGTATCACTTTTGTTCTAGTTCCTTTTTTCCTTAAAACTTCCCTGTTGCTTACATGTCCTATCTATGGCATTCTCAGAATCCATCAGTAAAAAAAAAAGAAGAAAAATATATCTAACGCTTCAGGTCATTTTTTTTATTTGTAAAGGGTTTGACTAACATTCACTGCTATATAGATTAGCATATAGCAGTTCAGCACTCTTTTCTTTTTTATTGCGAAATATTCTAGCTCCTATTCTTTGCTTAGTTTCTGTAAGGCATCTTACACACTTCCCATGCGTTACCCCATAGTTGTGTCACATTTCCCTCCGTCCGTTTCTACTCTATTCACATCCAATGTGATAATGAATGTGTACGAAGGGTTTGTTTTTCTCGCCAGATTTATTTAACCTGGACAGCGATATGATTAGAAGACATACAATGTTTTATTTACCGGTGGACATGACTTTAACATACGCTATTTAGAAGACATTGTGTTGATGGAAAATTCAAAAAGAAAATTCAAAGATCTATTAAAGAAGACGATGTCGGTGTAGCAATCCATACCACACCCCACACCAGACCAACATTGTTGACCTGAGGTGTCCTCCTGGTAACCGAATGCAGAATCGTGTGCCCTCACAGCTACACCTTATGAGTGGTAATTGCATGACAAAGATAGATGGATGGATGGTCGCTCGTATCCAAGGATTTCCGTCTACAATCCCTGTTGCAGACGCCTGCCCAGGCACATTTGTGTTTGTTGAACTCCAACAGACACTGAGCTTATCTCCGCCAGACTGATAAAAACAAGTCACCTTCCTGACAAATCGACCATTGTGATATTTGAACTCACATGGTAAGAAAACGAACGTTCTAACCACTGGGCCATTGGATAGATAGATAGATAGATAGATAGATAGATAGATAGATAGATAGATCGTCGTCGTCGGCATATGGAGTAGCGCTGTAGGTGCTAGGCGATGGAGTTACATCGCATCCTCTCCAGTGCGCTACGAGCCTGGGCGGGATGTATGGAGAACTAGGGCTGTCCGGACGAGGGCTCTGGAGTACTCCTCCCACCTTCAAACTATACACACCGGCTGGCAGTAACTGGAGAAGTAATGTAAGTTCAAATAAATGAGATTCTGTCCCGAATTATCATTGGTCGCCATCATTATTCATTACAGTGGAAAGAAAGAAAGAAAGAAAGAAAGAAAGAAAGAAAGAAAGAAAGAAAGAAGGAAAGAAAGAAAGAAAGAAAGAAAGAAAGGTGTATATACCAGATGCGGTAGAAATACCTCTTACATTTTAAAGGTTGGCAAAAAGATCAATGTGGGAGGTATTTCTGCCGCACAGTGTATTAACCTTGGGAAGAAAGAAAGAAAGAAAGAAAGAAAGAAAGAAGAGGGAGAAAAGAAAAAAGAATGAAGGAAAGAAAGAAAAGGAGGAGGAAGAAGAAAGAAAGAAAGAAAGAAAGAAAGAAGGAAAGAAAAAGAGGAAGAAAGAAAAGAAGGAAGGAGAAAGAAAGAAAGAAAGAAAGAAAGAAAGAAAGAAAGAAAGTGAAATGATTATATTAAATCAATTTCTAAGTCTGCGGCTAGAAAGTCGTTTCGCTGTGCCAGTTTCCTCGCCAGAAACTATCTTGCACTTTTATGAGTTTACCATTGGACGATCCATCGAATAGCACTGCTACATCTAGTCTGGTGCTTCTGGTTTATATCTAGAGATTCTTGACAAAATCCTAAGAAGAATCTGCAACGTTTTCGATCCTGGCCTGGCATCTCGGTTCCAATCCTAACGTGGCTTTCCTGGGCTGTTTTCTATAAATATTTTCACCGTAATTGCTCTCAGATTTTCTCGTTGATACCTTGGTACTAGAAAACTTAAGTTTAAAAATAAACAACTCAACATCAATAAAATATTACCAAATTTGGGAACAAGCATATTAAATACATTTCACGTGAAGACGCGATATTTAAAGATGCGTGAAAGCGAAATATTTGAAAAACGTTGAAACTGATATAGCATAATTATTGGTTTGATAATTTCTTTTGAAAGCTGAAAATACACCGATGTTAGACGATCTATATTTAAACTTACACCGCAAACCAGAAAATAGATAGATAGATAGATAGATAGATAGATAGATAGTGTGGACATAAGCATCAACACGGCTGAGTGACTGTCAACTTCACGCCTTAATGCGACCTTCTTGGTCTGAAGATGGCTTGAAGCGTAAAACTGCCAGTCACCATGCAGTGTTGATTTCTTTGTCCACATTGTATATATCTACAAATGCTTTCTGGTATTAACCACTCTTTCCTATAAATATAACAATATTTATGTGTGTGCGTGTTTTCGCGTGTATGTGTGCGTGTCTGTGTGTGACACAAAGAGAAAGAGAGAGAGAGAGAAAGGTGGACAGACTACTTACATTATTTACATTTTTCTGACTGTTGTCGTCATCTTTATTGCCATATTTATGACATTTCGGTCGTTGTACGCTCCGGCCTTCTTCAGAGGATTGGAATTTCGAAATGAATCCTTTATTTCGTTCACAACAGCCCGAACAACTAATAAAGTGAGTAAGAGAAGGAAACCGGGGTGGGGGCTAACTCAAAATAGGAGAGACAGGGAGAAAAAGGACACAAGAAAAGAAAAGAGAGAATGAGATCTAAGAGAGGAAAATGACAAATAGTGACCTAATAGAAAGGGAAAGGCACTGGTGAAAAATGCCGAGCCGTTATCCATTACACCACCTGCACATAAAAGCTTACGGTAGCTGGCATTCCCAAGTGGTCGCTCATCTAGGTATTGACCAGGCTCGATGTTGCTTACCTTCGATGATCATGCTTATATATTCTACTAGTATGTTTCGGATGGAATTTGATAAGGTTTGTATCTGTGTTTAAATGAGTCCTAATGGAACTATGGTCGGGTAGAAGTAACGTAAGTTGTCTGGATATGCAGGTAGTTATGTGCCCGCTGTAATTATAATTTCAGTTTGAGCAGGAACACAGTTCTTTAAGGGGTATATACATATATATATGTGTGTGTGCGTGTGTGTGTGTGTGTGTGCGTGTGTGTATGTGTATATATATATATATATATATATAATTTGTATATTTCTTTTCTTACATATCTAAGATAGCTCTGTTTTATATGACTTCAAAATATCTTTTTCATACACATAAAAAGTAACATTTGTATTTAGTTATACATTCTACGCTTAGCAATTTATTAAAATGGGTACTTGTTTATTAAAATGAGTCCGAATGGAGCTATGTTCGGGTATATGTAACGTAAGTCGTCTGGACAGGCATGTAGGAGTGCGACCGATGTAATTATTTATGAGTTCAGTTTCATCAGGAATACAGTTCTTTAAGGGGCATATATATATATATATATATATATATATATATATATATATATATATATATATATATAATTTGTATATTTCTTTTCTTATATATCTAAGATAGCTCTAATTTATAGGACTTTTTTACACGCCCGAGATCTATCGTTCCTTTCCTGGTTTTTTTTTCCTAAAGAAATGGAAGGGGGGAACTGAAAATTATAGAAATTCAAAGCGTAAATGGATTAATAAGTAAAAAAAAGAATGTAGACTGACGTTTTCTTTGGAAGAAAGTGAAAAAACGACGGAGCACCAATTTTGAAACATAGCTATGCACCACACGAGCTGTAAATGGGTAACTAACTTAAAAATGTAATATATACAGGGTGTCCATAAAGTTCGGATGCACTTTTAAAAAAATTATAACTTTATTTGTATTTGCGATAGAAATAATTTTTAAAAAGGTTTAGAATGAAGTAAATCTATTTTTTTTAAGGTTTTATTGAAATTTTATTTAAGTTTCCACATGTCCTCCATCATTAGCAATACAAAGGGTAATACGATTTTGCAGTTCACGGAAAACATTTGCCAACTGATTTACAGTAATGCCTGAAATCACATTAGTTATTTTAGCTATACTTAAAACTCGGTACATTAAACTTGATAACATTTTTCACAGATTATTTCTATCGCAAATACAAATAAAGTTATAAATTTTTTATAGTTCACACGAACTTTATGGACACCCTGTATATATATATATATATATATATATATGTGTGTGTGTGGGGGGAGGGGTTAAATAATTTACACGTATTGTGTCTATTTATTTTAGTTTTAATGCGTTCAAGTCCACGGATTAATTTTTTAGGGGCTGTAGAAAACTGATCAAGAAAAATTTAAAAATTTTCTTTCAAATAATTTTTATTTTCCCCAAGTACTTTCAATGTCATCTTCAGGGATTGCATATCTTTGGATGTCTTATGCGTTAACACCGTAAATTCAAAATATTTTTTCATCGCTATGAACAGGAGGTAACTTATGTGATATTTTTAAAAAGATTTTTTTTTTTATTGTAATATTTTAAATTAGTACTTTTTATAGAATATTTTCCTGCTACAATCATTTGCTCACCTCTTGCGGAAGCCTAGGGTTCCGGGGAGCACTAGATGATACACACTGCTTTAATCTATTAACGCCTACCGTAATATCCATTAATATAAAAATAATGTAAAAATATAGTATTACTTATAGATTTCTAATCCATTCATGCCCACCTTCACAAAAATCAAATATTACCATGAATAGGTCAATAAATTCTAACTTTAATAATTTGCATTGCATTTCTGTGGTAATGGCAATATTACGACGGAATATCTCCCTGTTGATTTTGACTTTCCGTAACAATACAGGCCTGCGGTATAGCATTCACGAAGTTGTTCAAGTTATTGTCAGGTTTGTTTGTATTTTTTTTTAATTTTATTTTACATTAAGACCGGCTCACAGGTTAGTAAGTTAATGCATGGACGTAGGTTAAGGAGAACATTAAATTAAATATTTAAAAAAAGGCTTACTATAATATTGGCGCATGCGCAGGAAAGGTAAAAACTGTAAAGCCCACACATATCACGCCGTTGATCTGTAGACAGCAGACAAAACAAAATCTGATTGGCTAATGCAAATCTCGATGCTATTATAAAAGTAAGATCTACCTCCTGATATAATAACTGTTACTAAAATTACATAGTGGGGCGAATTATGCGGAAAGGCTGCCTGTCAACGGGTCGATGTACCTAACAGAAGAGATTTGATGTTGCAATACCCGAAATTCGTAATGAAGCCAGGGTAACATGAATGATGACCTCTACCGTTGCATTTTCTAAACGTATTTCAAGAAATAGTCGTTTCCTTATAAGGAAATATTCGACATTCATTACCCGAGTAGCCAGTACTTCTCTCAGTTGAAATTTATGGATTCTTTCTCTTAAAAACATTTTTCAGAATACGTTTGTAAAATCCAATAGTTGTTATTGCTCTTTCCTGTGTCAGTCAATCATTATTATTTACGAAAAATTCTTACAATCTAAAAATATTTACACAGTAATAACAAAAAGTTGATAAACCGTAAAACTCAAGAAGAAATTTCTACCAGAATACGTTTGTAAAATCCAATAGTTGTTATTGCTCTTTCCTGTGTCAGTCAATCATTATTATTTACGAAAAATTCTTACAATCTAAAAATATTTACACAGTAATAACAAAAAGTTGATAAACCGTAAAACTCAAGAAGAAATTTCTACCAAGACAGCTTTTCCCCAAGAACAAAAAAAAAACAGTAAGTTTTTACCCAGACTCCCCACTTTAAGGCAGGATGTGAAACAATGTCGATTTTTTATGTGAAGAGAGCCATACACATACGTATGCATATGGGTAAAGGTCAAACATTTTTCTCCCAATCACCGTGACCAATGTCAAGCTGGCATCTATCACGGGGTTAAAATCCCAGTAACCGGGCCTTGAACCATCTAAAATGACGAGAAATGTTTACTCCACTTCCGGCAAAAATCGCACGTAGATACTTCCTTGAACACGATAATGTGAACCACTTCAAATCAAGTGTCAACCCTTATCTATCCTCCTTATCCTCGTAATCTTCAGTTGTTATTCTAATCGAACACATCATTTCAGCACGAACCTTAAATGGATCCCGAATATTATATCGGAAGAACTTTAGTATAAAAGAATGTAAGTTTAAGTACAGTACAAAATGAATTTAACTCGGCTCGAACACAAACCAGTAAGTTTCGGGTTCAAAATAAATAGCGAGCCATAATGGAAGCCGAGCATCCAAAGATATTTCTTTGCCTGTCTGTATCTGACGGCAAATGCTATGGACATAAGAGATGCGGCAAATTGATGTTTTCCGAGGGTTAATCGTGTTTTCAATTTCATTAAATTCACGGCTATTTAATTTGATTACTCTGTCATTACTTTCTGAAATTCATTTGTACTGAACGTTCGCAATTAAAATCATCCTTTCAACATCTTTTGTTAAATCATTTAATGTCTAAAATTCGCCGATAATCATTCAGATCTTTATTCACTAGCTCACAACTGAATGCAATCAATTCCCGTCGTTAGAATCAAACTAAATGAGAAGCAAGGGCGTATAATTATTCGTTTAAAGGCCAAGATTTTGCCTCTTCCACAAATGCTCACATTATAAAAGTGGGCGGAAAAGGTGACAAACACAAATTCTGATTTCCTTGTGTTAAATTTTTACTAAAAATTGAATTTATTCTCTATTTCATCTTATTAACTTCATCAACATTATAATGATCCGAAATTTATTTCTGGATGTGTTTATGTTTTTTATCATAAAAGCAAAAGCGGCACATTGTAACATAAATTTTGTTAGGGCAATAATGTTAAAATAATATAACTTGAAAAATATAACGATTACCAATCCAAATTACAACCAAACAACAAATCAGTGCCTATGATTATGCTCACCCCGATAATATTGATCCGATTTTTGTATGTTTAATTATTTCAAAATGGCGGAAAAATAAAATGATGACTGTATAAAGTAATCCATGAAATAATGATACCACTGTCTATATTTTTGTGATGAGGTATTGTAACTATTTCCATCATTCGGACTGTTGTCCTCATCTTTACTACCGTCTTCACGACGTTTCAGCCGTTGTACGCCTCGGCCTTCTTCAACTGATATACGTTGGGATTTCGAAATGACCCCTTTATTTAGTTCCCGGAAGTAGATTGTTCTAATTCCACCTTCTATGCCTTTGGATATCTCAGTTTCAGTTAATTCTTCTTCGTATCTCAACTCTCCAAGATTTTGTTCCCTCTGCTCTGACCAGGTATTGAACTCACAACTGTTTGGGTCAAGTCACTTTTGGTTCACCGAACCAGCGCTTTTATCCACTAGGGGACATCGGTGAGTGAATTTTGGGGAGTTATAAACATAATGACTCAGTAAAAAAAATTTTAAACAGTTTTTTGTGAGTTCTCTTTTGCGCTCATGAATCCGTTTTTTTTTTAATTTCTACTTGTTTCTCCAATATATTAGGAGGAACAGTTTGGCCATTTATTTTATAAATGCCTGCTTCAAAAATATTATTGCTATTAATGTTTGAGGATCTGAGTATATCCATAATGGTTTTGGAAGTGTTTCTGACTATTTTAAGATTATTTAGATGGGATAGGTTATTCTGGATAGTGGACGTGACGGAGTTGGTCGGTAGTATTATGCATCTGTTTTCATGTAATTTATTATTGCGGATTATGTTATTATTTTTGTTCCAGTTGTACACACACACACACACACACATATATATATATATATATATATATATATATATATATATATATATATATGATTATTCCCTATTTTTGTTTATCAAATTCATTCTTCAAAAACTAAAGTACAATTGTTTTGTTTTTATTCAATGATATATTCATGGTTATTTCCAATGACTCCTCAATATCTTTGGACTAAAATTGCATAGGTTTTGATGTGAAAAATCTTCGTCGAACTCATGAATCTGGTTGTCTTTAGAGAAGGTTTTACCCATCAGATTATTCTGCAGTGATCTAAAAAGGTTAATGCAAGGTTAAGTGAATATAGCAGGCAGAGGAGAACAGACCCAGCGAGTTTCAAATGTATTTCCTACTGTATGCAGATCTGAATTGTCATGGAGGAAAACATCATTTTTTTTACCAATGACCGACGGCATTAAATATAAAAATGTCATAACTTCCATTGTTTTAAGATCAGTCGCCTAAATAATGCCAGAACGAAGAAAGAAAGTAAACAGGAGAGTAAAAGAAAAAGAAAATTAGTTTACTTGATTTTTGTGAAGGTTGGCATTAATAGATTAGAAATCTATAAGTAATACTAGACTTTTATATTATGATTTATATTAACAGATATTACGGTGGATGTTAATGGATTAAACCAATGTTTCTCAACCGGTGTTCCCCGGCACCCTAGGGTTCCGCAAGAGACAGTGACAAATAGGCAAATGCATTTTCTAGTAATTTTTGTTTAATTTTATATATACGTAATTTTACTATACACTTACGGCATATTGTTGGCAAATCTTTGGTTATTTTAATAAAGGCTTCGATCTCCTATATCATTTAAGATTATAATAGTTATAGGGAATTTATTTAGCCATGTCTATATGGGGCCAGTGTGAAACCGCTTTCGCTGGTTAGTGGACAGGACCTGTACGTGTCGGATTCGTGTATCGTTGTGTGACTCACTCGTGTACAGGACTAGCGTCGATATATTACGTTTACCACGTGAACTTCGAAAAATATATAAAAGAGATACATATTAACATAATAATTTTTATGCAGGTTTCCCTCAAGGGATCCACAAGGGTAAAAACGTTTGGAAGCGCTGGGTTAAACAAATGCATTATAACACTGAAGGCATTTAATAAGGCACAATACTAAATAGAAGGAATTGGGAGAATACGAGGCAGGTAAGACGTCTTTGCTCTTAGAAAGCGCTGTCATTCTTTGAGGCAGAATCTTTGTAAAATTATTGTGTCTAAGATATTCCATCTGTCTCTCAGAGTCAGCATTACAAAAGAGATAACACTTTATCTTCATAGCAATGGGAACATTAAGACTTATATTGCAGACACGAAATATTCAAATAAAATTGGTACATTATACTGTAAGATATGTGTCGTGGCTACGATGAGTATCGCTGTTGCTAAAACATACAAAGATAAACACATTGACGGGTATGGGGTCTGCTAACATCAGCTTATTTGGTGCAGGCAATCTATTGGACATGAAGAGGTTTATTTTAACATCGTCTTTGTACCACTGGCTTAATTTGGTATTGTCATTTAGTAGAGCGTGGTTACTCTTATTCATTCACTTAAAAATCCCTTTGGAATTTGTTGACTTCCTTTATTATTATTATTATTATTATTATTATTATTATTATTATTATTATTTGGTCAAAATGGTGGCATGTTTGATTAAGTTCTTATTATAAGAAGGTTGTTTTCAAATCTGAGTTATTAATTCATTCAAGAGGCACGTAAATCAGGACCCTTATGCCAGTCGCACAATACTTCGTAATAATTGCAATTATTTTATTATTAGTCCCCTAAATACGTCCAGAACGGATAAAGAAATAAAATAGGAGAGCAAAAGAAAAATATCCTTAGTTTAACTTGATAAGTCGCAATGCTAAATACAAAGAAATGGAAGCAGGAATATTATATTGCATATGAGGCAAGTATGACGTCTTAGCTCTAAGAATGGCGCGGTGATTCATTGAGTCAGAATCTTTATAAAATTATTGCGTCTTAGACTGTCCTTCGGTCTTGACAGCTCAGAGAATCCATCGCCTCATCCTCTGCTTTTCTCTCATCTCTTTCCTGCATCTTTTAATTCTTTTCTCATATCTTTCTTCCAATTATTATCCTTCCACTATCATTTCACAGAACTAGTATTTTCACCTCCTGGCTTCATAAACATTTTCGAATAGTTTGCTATTGTCATCGTAAACACTATGTCACCTAGCGTCAGCATTGCAAGAGAGATAATCTGTTACCTCCATTGCAATGGTGATGTTACGACACAAATTACTTAAATACAATTTAAATATTACACCGTAATATTTGAAAATTTTATTTTCAGTGTAATAATGGCGTATAACAGAGACATAACTCAGACGGTGTAGACACAAGAATCAATACTGAATGGTGACTAGCCATACGAAAATGGTTATTTACAGTTGCACACCGCAATGCGCTCTTCAGACAATATACAATTTATTAATACAGACGTTAATTGATTGCAGATCAGAGTGTAGTATCTGTCCAGCCCCCATGGTTCTCCTTTGTTATACTTTCTGATTAAGAATCTGTGCTATTATTTTGATTGCTTCTATGTATGGCTCTTATGGTTTTCCACCTCAGATTAACATGTAGTTTCCGCCCAGTCTCTTGGTCCTTCTGAATTGGAATCAGTTACATATCGTATTTCAAAATTATATCAAATAATAGTAAACCAGAGAAATTACAAAGAACAGAGAAATGTTGGGAGGATGAAAAGCTAAATGTGAAGGTCAAAAATAAAAAGCTGCCGTAAAAAAGAAAAAAATTCAGGTTAAAGGAATATATATATATATATATATATATATATATATATATATATATATATATATATATATGTGTGTGTGTGTGTGGGTGTGTATGTGTGTGTGTGTATATGTATGTGTGCATTATTTTAGGATATTCTACCGAAAACATGTAAAATCGCTACACAATTGCAGTCGTGTTTCAACGCATATTAATGCGTCTCATCAGGCGATTGTAAATTACTGGCGGGTCAACGATTTATTTGGATTTAAAAGCAAAATACAACCTTTTTTTTAAGAAAATGGTTATAAGACTTAAGGGCTTTACCTTGATCAAACCAATCAAATATGATCTACGTTAAATTGAAACTAAGCGAAGAAGCAAAAATTAAAAATTATTTTTTTTATAAATGTGTTATGACCCGTAGATTGGAAGCTAACGGCAGCCAGACATTAAATTAAAGCGAATACATATGGTTACATAAAATATGCAAACCAGAAAATTCATTTTCCTAGGCTAAAGCCTTCAAGCCTTGTAACTTTTTTTTCTTTCGAAAAAAGAGGTTGTATTTTGATTAGTTTGTTTAACGGGATATCAACTATCAATTAATTTTCTTGGAACTTTGAAGTTATAAGCATATGTTATTCTGCTTTCACAGTTGAATACATGGTAGATGATACTCAGCTTTTGTGCATATACATGTTTGTGTCGACAAAATTACTAGAGGCAGTGATATGTATGTTTTATGTTGTAGATTTGTTGAAGCTATATTTTTTAATGCAGTTTGATTTCTTTAAGAACATATGGGATATTATATGGATTAAAGTCATCAAAGAGTTCTTTCATGTTGGTTGTTTGGTTGATTTCGTTTAGTTTGCGTTATTTAATGCCGAAATTTAATCTAATCTCATGGCTTCAATTAAATATATTTTGAACGTAACTGTATGCCTTCAACTTCAGATAGAATACAATTTTGGCCATTTTACGAAAATATGTATTGTTGGTAATGTTTTTATTAAAATAAAATATATTACTGGTATTTTTACTATAAAATATATTTCTATAGTGTTTCTATTTCTATAGTGTTTCACTACATGCCCATTGCTAGAATCCTAAGACGTGCCACAACACTGGGAACAACAGGAATTAAAAGGTAGTTTCAGGCTTTTCAAAATCTCCAATCAGATGCCTTGTGGCAGGTATTGTTTATCTCCATACAGTGGATCATATAGAGACGCAATAATAACTGATATCACAAAGTATCATAATAATCAACATATATACCATATCAGCCAATCAATGGACACCTGATCATGGCCAGAGTGCACTTGGTCGAAACATTGTCTCTATAGTAACAGGATTAGAACAATGGCTCGAAATAATATAAGTATGTTGAAATTACTCATCTCTGAAATGAAATAGGAAATATTTATTGTTTAACATAATATATCCGCGTTTGTCCTTTGTTAGCTGATTAGGCAAAGGAGGTATTTATACGTATGTATAGATAGATAGATAGATAGATAAAACATTAAAATGTAAGGATAGATAGATAGATAGATAAATAGATAGTGAAGAGATCAGGATAGATAGATAGATAGATAGATAGATAGATAGATAGATAGAGACGTGCATTTTGTATATATATCTGACGCCCTTAAAAATATTCTCACATGTAGAAATTTAATTATGAAAATTTCAGTGTTTTCATGTTTTCAATAATTCAATTCTTCTCTCAAAACAAAGAAATGTCATACTTATATATATATATATATATATATATATATATATATATATATATATATATATAATTTGAAATGAGTGTGCGTTTTATATACTTCTACACATTGCCTCACTCGGATTCAATGCACGTACATTTCACTTAGAATTATAAAGTTTCAAAATGGAATCCCGTAATAATGATACGACAAACTATCTCTGTCATAATATGACAGTATCCCTGATAATGACAAGATACAACCGACAGTAGTCGAATAAAAAACATCATGAACCAGAAAGATTCTCCACAAATTTTATTCGAATTTATGATAACTTATACACCAAGTGGAACAATGGAATAATCGAATAAAACAAACAGACCATATCGGTCGATTTCAATAAAACTTCTTTGAATAAATATTTTATAAGCTTAGACGTCTCTTCTACTCCAATAAATTCATATCTCGCACCTCTCGCCTGTGGAACACCCTTTTCTTATTCTTGTTTCCCTGACAACTATAATCTCCAACTATTCAAATGTAACGTCAATGGACATCTCCAGTTGCCTTGATCTATCCACTATCCTTCTCCACATCCTTTCCTCTAACACTTCTATCTGCTCTCGCTCCAAATCTTCTGTAACCCCTTGCCTTGATCTATCTACTATCCTTCTCCACATCCTTTCCTCTTTGACTCCTAGCTGTTCTCGCTCCAATTCTTCTGTAACCCCTTGCCTTGATCTATCCAATATCCTTCTCTACATCCTTTCCTCTAACACTTCTATCTGTTCTCGCTCCAAATCTTCTGTAACCCCTTGCGTGCTAGTGGCTTCCAGCCTTGCTTGGGGTGAAAAGCTTAATATATATATATATATATATATATAGCGAGAGAGAAAGAGAGAGAGATAGAAAGTCGGGGACATAGATATTCTGTTCGCCTCTCAACGCATATATAATAGCTGGCCACACGTATTCGTGGATACCCGTCTAATATATATATATATATATATATATATATATATATATATATATATATATATATATATATATATATATAAAATAGCTGACCACACGTATTCGAGGATACTCGTCTACTACAGTGGCTAGTTAGTCCCTTTCGCAGACTCTCGCTCAGGCACATTTGTGTTTGTTCAACACCCACAGAGCCAACTTGTAGCTTATACTGCAACTATGCTGAGCAGATCTTAGTTACAGTTTCTGAGAGAGTGCGTGTTGTACAGCATGGTCAACAATGTGAAAAATGACAGTACACTTAACCCCTCGGTCACGATGATTGTGACTTCGTGCTAGCACAACTATCAAGTGTAGCCAGCTACTATCATAGATATATATATATATATATATATATATATATATATATATATATATATATATATATTATAGTAAAAAAGAAAGAACAGTAAGATATATAATCCGGTGTTCTTATAGATATTTTTATTTTTACAAAAGAGTGCTCAATGTAAATTTACAGAGCATAAATATTATAAATCAACTGATTTAAAAATATGGTTTCTTCGCTACACAGGAATTACCGTGTTTCAAAAACAGAAACTAACAACTTCAAATTCAATTATTTAATTAAATTAAAAGCACTAGTTCTGTTTCATTTTCAAGCGAATTGTGGAATAACTTATTTTGAAATTCGCTTGAAAATGAAACAGAACTAGTGATTTTAATTTAATTAAATAATAGTTAGATTTTGAAACATGGTAATTCCTGTGTAGCGAAGGAACCATATTTTTAAATCGGTTAATGTATAATATTATATATATATATATATATATATATACATATACATACATACATACATACATATATATATATATACATACATATATATATATATATATATATATATATATATATATATATATATATATATATATATTGTGAAACGGAATAAAGGAAAGTAAGAAGTATCCGCTGAGACACGAGCAATATTGATCGTGCAAAACCTTGCCGAACACACGACTTTATTTTGTAGATGTATAATACCAGAAAAAGGTCAGTGAGTACAGGAAGGGAAACAAAGATGATAAACTATTGAGCGGGGAAGCCGGGAGGTGTAAGATTTGAATGGGGAGCGGGGTTTTCAGGCTGTTCCCTTAACCGATAGGAAACGTAACCAAGCACTTGCTTACGTTTGCACTAAGAATGTAGAAAACTTGAAAGCAAATTGAAATCAAAGAGTCGTCGGAAAATGAACTCTGAGAGAATGTCGGGTGGGAGAGGTGTTATTGGTTTTGATAAATGCCAAACCCCATTTTTTCTTTTTTTTACTACGCCCCTATGCTGTCTTCCATCTTTTTTCTTTTTTCTTTTCTTTTCTTTTCTTTTCTTTTCTTTTCTTTTCTTTTCTTTCTTTCTTTCTTTCTTTTTTCTCTGTCACCTTTCTCTCTCCATTTATCCCTCTATCATCCTCATATTCTTTCTCTTCTGATTTTTTATCTCTCCTTCTCTCTCTCTCTCTCTCTCTCTTTCTTTATCTCTCTCTCTCTCTCTCTCTCTCTCTCTCTCTTTCTCTATTATCTATTTTTCTTTTGCTTGCTTCTCTAAGCGGTGTAGCATACTAGGAAACTGTGTGAAAAGACGCGGTGCAAATGGTCAACATCGGACTTAGAAAGAAAGAAACAAACAAACAAAGAAAGGAAGAAAGAAAGAAAGAAAGAAAAATAACAAAAGGAAGAAAGAAAAAAGAAATAGAAAGAAAAAACGAACAAAGAAATGCTGTATTAATGAATGAATAAAAGTAAAAAAAAAGATTGAAAGAAGAAATAACAAAAGAAGAAAATGAAGCAAGAAAGAAAATGAAGCAAGAAAGAAAAATGAAAGAAGGAAAAAAGATTAGAAAGAAAAAAGAAAGAAGGAAAGGAAACTACTTAGCACTGCGCATGCCCGTACAACTTTCCCGCTTGTCGCTTGCCTTCCTCCAACCTTCGGTTCAACCATCTGACGTAATGCACTATCTTTCACATGTCGACTTAGTGTCTCTCGACCAAATCTGAGTGGGTGGTGCGGTAAATACGTAGGTACTTTTACCGAACCGCCCAGTCGAAAGATAAGATGGCTGTTTCGGATTCAAGTCACTGAATGCAAATATAGACCGCACGAATGCTTTATCTATTGTAGTCGGTCCGTTCACGTTCTTGTGAAATTCTTAGCAGCAAACATGACGTTACAGAGGAACGGGTGATTGAAAAAGCCAAGATATTTCAATAACCAGGAAATAGTCTTTGCTGTTTTGTGTCTCTCCTTACTCACATGACATCTGTTTTTTTTTATTATTATTATTATTATTATTATTATTATTTCTGTTATATTTATTTATTTGCTTATTTATTTTAGGGTTATATTTTGTTACAAGACTTCTTTGTAATGACAAAATTACACAGGTGGAGGCTTGAAGAAAGCTTTATTCAACTAAGAATACAGGGTTCGCGTATAGTGTCCTTTTATAGTCCCAGTAAACAGAAGTGGCACTCTCAAAGAGAGGAGTAACAAAACAAGGGGAGACGACTCTTGATTATTAATAAAATTCTTATCCCAACATCGATTCGTTTTCCGGGATTTAGGGATGACAGTAGGTGATTTAGGGATGGCAGTAGGTGATTTAGGGATGACAGTAGGTGATTTAGGGATGGCAGTGGGTGATTTAGGGATGACAGTAGGTGATTTAGGGATGGCAGTGGGTGATTTAGGGATGGCAGTAGGTGATTTAGGGATTGCAGTGGGTGATTTATGGATGGCAGTGGGTGATTTAGGGATGACAGTAGGTGATTTAGGGATGGCAGTAGGTGATTTAGGAATGACAGTAGGGGATTTAGGGATGGCAGTAGGGGATTTAGGGATGGCAGTGGTTGATTTAGGGATGGCAGTAGGTGATTTAGGGATGGCAGTGGGTGATTTAGGGATGGCAGTAGGTGATTTAGGGATGGCAGTAGGGGATTTAAGGATGGCAGTGGGTGATTTAGGGATGGCAGTAGGTGATTTAGGGATGGCAGTAGGTGATTTAGGGATGGCAGTAAGGGATTTAGGGATGTCAGTAGGGGATTTAGGGATGGCAGTGGGTGATTTAGGAATGGCAGTAGGGGATTTAGGGATGACAGTAGGGGATTTAGGGATGGCAGTAGGGGATTTGGGGATGGCAGTTGGTGATTTAGGGATGACAGTAGGTGATTTAGGGATGGCAGTAGGTGATTTAGGGATGGCAGTGGGTGATTTAGGGATGGCAGAAGGGGATTTAGGGATGACAGTAGGTGATTTAGGGATGGCAGTAGGTGATTTAGGGATGGCAGTGGGTTATTTAGGGATGATAGTAGGTGATTTAGGGATGGCAGTAGGGGATTTAGGGATGGCAGTGGGTGATTTAGGGATGGCAGTGGGTGATTTAGGAATGTCAGTAGGTGATTTAGGGATGGCAGTAGGGGATTTAGGGATGGCAGTAGGTGATTTAGGGATGGCAGTGGGGGATTTAGGGATGGCAGTGGGTGATTTAGGAATGGCAGTAGGGGATTTAGGGATGGCAGTAGGGGATTTAGGGATGGCAGTAAGGGATTTAGGGATGGCAGTGGGTGATTTAGGAATGACAGTAGGTGATTTAGGGATGGCAGTGGGTGATTTAGGGATGGCAGTAGGGGATTTTGGGATGGCAGTAGGTGATTTAGGGATGGCAGTGGGTGATTTAGGGATGATAGTAGGTGATTTAGGGATGGCAGTAGGGGATTTAGGGATGGCAGTAGGTGATTTAGGGATGGCAGTGGGTGATTTAGGAATGTCAGTAGGTGATTTAGGGATGGCAGTAGAGGATTTAGGGATGGCAGTAGGTGATTTAGGGATGGCAGTAGGTGATATAGGGATGCCAGTGGGTGATTTGGGAATGACAGTAGGTGATTTAGGGATGGCAGTAGGGGATTTAGGGATGGCAGTAGGTGATTTAGGGATGGCAGTAGGGGATTTAGGGATAGCAGTGGGTGATTTAGGAATGGCAGTAGGGGATTTAGGGATGGCAGTAGGGGATTTAAGGTTGGCAGTAGGGGATTTAGGGATGGCAGTGGGTGATTTAGGAATGACAGTAGGTGATTTAGGGATGGCAGTGGGTGATTTAGGGATGGCAATGGGTGATTTAGGGATGACAGTAGGTGATTTAGGGATGGCAGTAGGGGATTTAGGGATGGCAGTAGGTGATTTAGGGATGACAGTAGGTGATTTAGGGATGGCAGTAAGGGATTTAGGGATGGCAGTAGGGGATTTAGGGATGGCAGTGGGTGATTTAGGAATGGCAGTAGGGGATTTAGGGATGACAGTAGGGGATTTAGGGATGGCAGTAGGGGATTTGGGGATGGCAGTTGATGATTTAGGGATGACAGTAGGTGATTTAGGGATGGCAGTAGGTGATTTAGGGATGGCAGTGGGTGATTTAGGGATGGCAGTAGGGGATTTAGGGATGACAGTAGGTGATTTAGGGATGGCAGTGGGTTATTTAGGGATGATAGTAGGTGATTTAGGGATGGCAGTAGGGGATTTAGGGATGGCAGTGGGTGATTTAGGAATGTCAGTAGGTGATTTAGGGATGGCAGTAGGGGATTTAGGGATGGCAGTAGGGGATTTAGGGATGGCAGTAGGTGATTTAGGGATGGCAGTGGGGGATTTAGGGATGGCAGTGGGTGATTTAGAAATGGCAGTAGGGGATTTTGGGATGGCAGTAGGGGATTCAGGGATGGCAGTGGGTGATTTCGGAATGACAGTAGGTGATTTAGGGATGGCAGTGGGTGATTTAGGGATGGCAGTAGGGGATTTTGGGATGGCAGTAGGTGATTTAGGGATGGCAGTGGGAGATTTAGGGATGATAGTAGGTGATTTAGGGATGGCAGTAGGGGATTTAGGGATGGCAGTAGGTGATTTAGGGATGGCAGTGGGTGATTTAAGAATGTCAATAGGTGATTTAGGGATGGCAGTAGGGGATTTAGGGATGGCAGTAGGTGATTTAGGGATGGCAGTAGGTGATTTAGGGATGCCAGTGGGTGATTTGGGAATGACAGTAGGTGATTTAGGGATGGCAGTAGGGGATTTAGGGATGGCAGTAGGTGATTGAGGAATGGCAGTAGGGCATTTAGGGATAGCAGTGGGTGATTTAGGAATGGCAGTAGGGGATTTAGGGATGGCAGTAGGGGATTTAGGGATGGCAGTAGGGGATTTAGGGATGGCAGTGGGTGATTTAGGAATGACAGTAGGTGATTTAGGGATGGCAGTGGGTGATTTAGGGATGGCAGTAGGTCATTTTTGGATGGCAGTAGGTGATTTAGGGAGGGCAGTAGTGGATTTAGGGATGGCAGTGGGTGATTTAGGGATGGCAGTGGGTGATTTAGGAATGACAGTAGGTGATTTAGGGATGGCAGTGGGTGATTTAGGGATGGCAGTAGGTGATTTTGGGATGGCAGTAGGGGATTTAGGGATGGCAGTAGGTGATTTAGGGATGGCAGTGGGTGATTTAGGGATGATAGTAGGTGATTTAGAGATGGCAGTAGGGGATTTAGGGATGGCAGTAGGTGATTTAGGAATGACAGTAGGTGATTTAGGGATTGCAGTAGGTGATTTAGGGATGACAGTAGGTGATTTAGGGATGACAGTAGGTGATTTAGGGATGGCAGTAAGGGATTTAGGGATGGCAGTAGGGGATTTAGGGATGGCAGTGGGTGATTTAGGAATGGCAGTAGGGGATTTAGGGATGACAGTAGGGGATTTAGGGATGGCAGTAGGGGATTTGGGGATGGCACTTGGTGATTTAGGGATGACAGTAGGTGATTTAGGGATGGCAGTAGGTGATTTAGGGATGGCAGTGGGTGATTTAGGGATGGCAGTAGGGGATTTAGGGATGACAGTAGGTGATTTAGGGATGGCAGTAGGTGATTTAGGGATGGCAGTGGGTTATTTAGGGATGATAGTAGGTGATTTAGGGATGGCAGTAGGGGATTTAGGGATGGCAGTGTGTGATTTAGGGATGGCAGTGGGTGATTTAGGAATGTCAGTAGGTGATTTAGGGATGGCAGTAGGGGATTTAGGGATGGCAGTAGGTGGTTTAGGGATGGCAGTGGGTGATTTAGGGATGGCAGTGGGTGATTTAGGAATGACAGTAGGTGATTTAGGGATGGCAGTGGGTGATTTAGGGATGGCAGTAGGGGATTTAGGGATGGCAGTGGGTGATTTAGGAATGGCATTAGGGGGTTTAGGGATGGCAGTGGGTGATTTAGGAATGACAGTAGGTGATTTAGGGATTGCAGTAGGTGATTTAGGGATGGCAGTGGGGGATTTAGGGATGGCAGTGGGTGATTTAGAAATGGCAGTAGGGGATTTAGGGATGGCAGTAGGGGATTTAGGGATGGCAGTAGGGGATTTAGGGATGGCAGTGGGTGATTTAGGAATGACAGTAGGTGATTTAGGGATGGCAGTGGGTGATTTAGGGATGGCAGTAGGGGATTTTGGGATTGCAGTAGGTGATTTAGGGATGGCAGTGGGTGATTTAGGGATGATAGTAGGTGATTTAGGGATGGCAGTAGGGGATTTAGGGATGGCAGTAGGTGATTTAGGGATGGCAGTGGGTGATTTAGGAATGTCAGTAGGTGATTTAGGATGGCAGTAGGGGATTTAGGGATGGCAGTAGGTGATTTAGGGATGGCAGTAGGTGATTTAGGGATGCCAGTGGGTGATTTGGGAATGACAGTAGGTGATTTAGGGATGGCAGTAGGGAATTTAGGGATGGCAGTAGGTGATTTAGGGATGGCAGTAGGGGATTTAGGGATAGCAGTGGGTGATTTAGGAATGGCAGTAGGGGATTTAGGGATGGCAGTAGGGGATTTAGGGATGGCAGTAGGGGATTTAGGGATGGCAGTGGGTGATTTAGGAATGACAGTAGGTGATTTAGGGATGGCAGTGGGTGATTTAGGGATGGCAGTAGGTGATTTTTGGACGGCAGTAGGTGATTTAGGGAGGGCAGTAGTGGATTTAGGGATGGCAGTGGGTGATTTAGGGATGGCAGTGGGTGATTTAGGAATGACAGTAGGTTATTTAGGGATGGCAGTGGGTGATTTAGGGATGGCAGTAGGTGATTTTGGGATGGCAGTAGGGGATTTAGGGATGGCAGTAGGTGATTTAGGGATGGCAGTGGGTGATTTAGGGATGATAGTAGGTGATTTTGGGATGGCAGTAGGGGATTTAGGGATGGCAGTAGGTGATTTAGGGATGGCAGTGGGTGATTTAGGAATGTCAGTAGGTGATTTAGGGATGGCAGTAGGTGATTTAGGGATGGCAGTGGGTGATTTAGGAATGGCAGTAGGGGATTTAGGGATGACAGTAGGGGATTTAGGGATGGCAGTAGGGGATTTGGGGATGGCAGTTGATGATTTAGGGATGACAGTAGGTGATTTAGGGATGGCAGTAGGTGATTTAGGGATGGCAGTGGGTGATTTAGGGATGGCAGTAGGGGATTTAGGGATGACAGTAGGTGATTTAGGGATGGCAGTGGGTTATTTAGGGATGATAGTAGGTGATTTAGGGATGGCAGTAGGGGATTTAGGGATGGCAGTGGGTGATTTAGGAATGTCAGTAGGTGATTTAGGGATGGCAGTAGGGGATTTAGGGATGGCAGTAGGGGATTTAGGGATGGCAGTAGGTGATTTAGGGATGGCAGTGGGGGATTTAGGGATGGCAGTGGGTGATTTAGAAATGGCAGTAGGGGATTTTGGGATGGCAGTAGGGGATTCAGGGATGGCAGTGGGTGATTTCGGAATGACAGTAGGTGATTTAGGGATGGCAGTGGGTGATTTAGGGATGGCAGTAGGGGATTTTGGGATGGCAGTAGGTGATTTAGGGATGGCAGTGGGAGATTTAGGGATGATAGTAGGTGATTTAGGGATGGCAGTAGGGGATTTAGGGATGGCAGTAGGTGATTTAGGGATGGCAGTGGGTGATTTAAGAATGTCAATAGGTGATTTAGGGATGGCAGTAGGGGATTTAGGGATGGCAGTAGGTGATTTAGGGATGGCAGTAGGTGATTTAGGGATGCCAGTGGGTGATTTGGGAATGACAGTAGGTGATTTAGGGATGGCAGTAGGGGATTTAGGGATGGCAGTAGGTGATTGAGGAATGGCAGTAGGGCATTTAGGGATAGCAGTGGGTGATTTAGGAATGGCAGTAGGGGATTTAGGGATGGCAGTAGGGGATTTAGGGATGGCAGTAGGGGATTTAGGGATGGCAGTGGGTGATTTAGGAATGACAGTAGGTGATTTAGGGATGGCAGTGGGTGATTTAGGGATGGCAGTAGGTCATTTTTGGATGGCAGTAGGTGATTTAGGGAGGGCAGTAGTGGATTTAGGGATGGCAGTGGGTGATTTAGGGATGGCAGTGGGTGATTTAGGAATGACAGTAGGTGATTTAGGGATGGCAGTGGGTGATTTAGGGATGGCAGTAGGTGATTTTGGGATGGCAGTAGGGGATTTAGGGATGGCAGTAGGTGATTTAGGGATGGCAGTGGGTGATTTAGGGATGATAGTAGGTGATTTAGAGATGGCAGTAGGGGATTTAGGGATGGCAGTAGGTGATTTAGGAATGACAGTAGGTGATTTAGGGATTGCAGTAGGTGATTTAGGGATGACAGTAGGTGATTTAGGGATGACAGTAGGTGATTTAGGGATGGCAGTAAGGGATTTAGGGATGGCAGTAGGGGATTTAGGGATGGCAGTGGGTGATTTAGGAATGGCAGTAGGGGATTTAGGGATGACAGTAGGGGATTTAGGGATGGCAGTAGGGGATTTGGGGATGGCACTTGGTGATTTAGGGATGACAGTAGGTGATTTAGGGATGGCAGTAGGTGATTTAGGGATGGCAGTGGGTGATTTAGGGATGGCAGTAGGGGATTTAGGGATGACAGTAGGTGATTTAGGGATGGCAGTAGGTGATTTAGGGATGGCAGTGGGTTATTTAGGGATGATAGTAGGTGATTTAGGGATGGCAGTAGGGGATTTAGGGATGGCAGTGTGTGATTTAGGGATGGCAGTGGGTGATTTAGGAATGTCAGTAGGTGATTTAGGGATGGCAGTAGGGGATTTAGGGATGGCAGTAGGTGGTTTAGGGATGGCAGTGGGTGATTTAGGGATGGCAGTGGGTGATTTAGGAATGACAGTAGGTGATTTAGGGATGGCAGTGGGTGATTTAGGGATGGCAGTAGGGGATTTAGGGATGGCAGTGGGTGATTTAGGAATGGCATTAGGGGGTTTAGGGATGGCAGTGGGTGATTTAGGAATGACAGTAGGTGATTTAGGGATTGCAGTAGGTGATTTAGGGATGGCAGTGGGGGATTTAGGGATGGCAGTGGGTGATTTAGAAATGGCAGTAGGGGATTTAGGGATGGCAGTAGGGGATTTAGGGATGGCAGTAGGGGATTTAGGGATGGCAGTGGGTGATTTAGGAATGACAGTAGGTGATTTAGGGATGGCAGTGGGTGATTTAGGGATGGCAGTAGGGGATTTTGGGATTGCAGTAGGTGATTTAGGGATGGCAGTGGGTGATTTAGGGATGATAGTAGGTGATTTAGGGATGGCAGTAGGGGATTTAGGGATGGCAGTAGGTGATTTAGGGATGGCAGTGGGTGATTTAGGAATGTCAGTAGGTGATTTAGGATGGCAGTAGGGGATTTAGGGATGGCAGTAGGTGATTTAGGGATGGCAGTAGGTGATTTAGGGATGCCAGTGGGTGATTTGGGAATGACAGTAGGTGATTTAGGGATGGCAGTAGGGAATTTAGGGATGGCAGTAGGTGATTTAGGGATGGCAGTAGGGGATTTAGGGATAGCAGTGGGTGATTTAGGAATGGCAGTAGGGGATTTAGGGATGGCAGTAGGGGATTTAGGGATGGCAGTAGGGGATTTAGGGATGGCAGTGGGTGATTTAGGAATGACAGTAGGTGATTTAGGGATGGCAGTGGGTGATTTAGGGATGGCAGTAGGTGATTTTTGGACGGCAGTAGGTGATTTAGGGAGGGCAGTAGTGGATTTAGGGATGGCAGTGGGTGATTTAGGGATGGCAGTGGGTGATTTAGGAATGACAGTAGGTTATTTAGGGATGGCAGTGGGTGATTTAGGGATGGCAGTAGGTGATTTTGGGATGGCAGTAGGGGATTTAGGGATGGCAGTAGGTGATTTAGGGATGGCAGTGGGTGATTTAGGGATGATAGTAGGTGATTTTGGGATGGCAGTAGGGGATTTAGGGATGGCAGTAGGTGATTTAGGGATGGCAGTGGGTGATTTAGGAATGTCAGTAGGTGATTTAGGGATGGCAGTAGGTGATTTAGGGATGGCAGTAGGTGGTTTAGGGATGGCAGTGTGTGATTTAGGGATGGCAGTGGGTGATTTAGGAATGACAGTAGGTGATTTAGGGATGGCAGTGGGTGATTTAGGGATGGCAGTGGGTGATTTAGGGATGGCAGTAGTGGATTTAGGGATGGCAGTGGGTGATTTAGGAATGGCAGTAGGGGATTTAGGGATGGCAGTGGGTTATTTAGGAATGGCAGTGGGTGATTTAGGGATGGCAGTGGATGATTTAGGGATGGCAGTGGGTGATTTAGGGATGGCAGTGGGTGATTTAGGAATGACAGTAGGTGATTTAGGGATGGCAGTAGGTGATTTAGGGATGGCAGTGGGTGATTTAGGGATGGCAGTAGGGGATTTAGGGATGACAGTAGGTGATTTAGGGATGGCAGTAGGTGATTTAGGGATGGCAGTGGGTTATTTAGGGATGATAGTAGGTGATTTAGGGATGGCAGTAGGGGATTTAGGGATGGCAGTGTGTGATTTAGGGATGGCAGTGGGTGATTTAGGAATGTCAGTAGGTGATTTAGGGATGGCAGTAGGGGATTTAGGGATGGCAGTAGGTGGTTTAGGGATGGCAGTGGGTGATTTAGGGATGGCAGTGGGTGATTTAGGAATGACAGTAGGTGATTTAGGGATGGCAGTGGGTGATTTAGGGATGGCAGTAGGGGATTTAGGGATGGCAGTGGGTGATTTAAGAATGGCATTAGGGGGTTTAGGGATGGCAGTGGGTGATTTAGGAATGACAGTAGGTGATTTAGGGATTGCAGTAGGTGATTTAGGGATGGCAGTGGGGGATTTAGGGATGGCAGTGGGTGATTTAGAAATGGCAGTAGGGGATTTAGGGATGGCAGTAGGGGATTTAGGGATGGCAGTAGGGGATTTAGGGATGGCAGTGGGTGATTTAGGAATGACAGTAGGTGATTTAGGGATGGCAGTGGGTGATTTAGGGATGGCAGTAGGGGATTTTGGGATTGCAGTAGGTGATTTAGGGATGGCAGTGGGTGATTTAGGGATGATAGTAGGTGATTTAGGGATGGCAGTAGGGGATTTAGGGATGGCAGTAGGTGATTTAGGGATGGCAGTGGGTGATTTAGGAATATCAGTAGGTGATTTAGGATGGCAGTAGGGGATTTAGGGATGGCAGTAGGTGATTTAGGGATGGCAGTAGGTGATTTAGGGATGCCAGTGGGTG
Organism: Acanthosepion esculentum; assembly: GCA_964036315.1. NCBI lineage: Eukaryota > Metazoa > Mollusca > Cephalopoda > Sepiida > Sepiidae > Acanthosepion > Acanthosepion esculentum. The sequence continues at coordinate 323,660 of OZ038515.1, read as the reverse complement.
ATTTGGGAATGACAGTAGGTGATTTAGGGATGGCAGTAGGGAATTTAGGGATGGCAGTAGGTGATTTAGGGATGGCAGTAGGGGATTTAGGGATAGCAGTGGGTGATTTAGGAATGGCAGTAGGGGATTTAGGGATGGCAGTAGGGGATTTAGGGATGGCAGTAGGGGATTTAGGGATGGCAGTGGGTGATTTAGGAATGACAGTAGGTGATTTAGGGATGGCAGTGGGTGATTTAGGGATGGCAGTAGGTGATTTTTGGACGGCAGTAGGTGATTTAGGGAGGGCAGTAGTGGATTTAGGGATGGCAGTGGGTGATTTAGGGATGGCAGTGGGTGATTTAGGAATGACAGTAGGTTATTTAGGGATGGCAGTGGGTGATTTAGGGATGGCAGTAGGTGATTTTGGGATGGCAGTAGGGGATTTAGGGATGGCAGTAGGTGATTTAGGGATGGCAGTGGGTGATTTAGGGATGATAGTAGGTGATTTTGGGATGGCAGTAGGGGATTTAGGGATGGCAGTAGGTGATTTAGGGATGGCAGTGGGTGATTTAGGAATGTCAGTAGGTGATTTAGGGATGGCAGTAGGTGATTTAGGGATGGCAGTAGGTGGTTTAGGGATGGCAGTGTGTGATTTAGGGATGGCAGTGGGTGATTTAGGAATGACAGTAGGTGATTTAGGGATGGCAGTGGGTGATTTAGGGATGGCAGTGGGTGATTTAGGGATGGCAGTAGTGGATTTAGGGATGGCAGTGGGTGATTTAGGAATGGCAGTAGGGGATTTAGGGATGGCAGTGGGTTATTTAGGAATGGCAGTGGGTGATTTAGGGATGGCAGTGGATGATTTAGGGATGGCAGTGGGTGATTTAGGGATGGCAGTGGGTGATTTAGGAATGACAGTAGGTGATTTAGGGATGGCAGTAGGTGATTTAGGGATGGCAGTGAATGATTTAGGGATGACAGTAGGTGATTTAGGGATGGCAGTAGGTGATTTTGGGATGGCAGTAGGGGATTTAGGGATGGCAGTAGGTGATGTCTGGTCTTAAACATGGCTCCCTCTCACTATTCTTGTTCATAGCTACCCAATCCTCACTTTCAAGTCTAGTTTGGTTTGGTTTGTTTTACGGTATATCAACCTCAATGGGTTATTTAATGCCGACAAAATTTTTATTGCTGGTCATATTTTGTTTTGTCCAAAATCTATTTCTGGTAAAATTTTTCCTTCAAAAATGTATTGCTGGTAATAATTTTCTTCAAAAAAGTATTGCTGGCAATATTTTTTCCCTCAAAAATGTATAGCTGGTAATATTTTTTTTTCAAAAATGTATTGCTTGTAATAGTTTGTTCTTCTTCAAAACTTTATTGCTGGTAATAATTTTTTAAAGTATTTCTGGTATTAAAACCTATTTTTACACTTTCATAGTGTTTTTTGCCCCAGGAACCCTAACAGGTGCTACCACCCCGGGTCAGGGCGGACCTGTGAACATCATCAATTAAGAGGTGGTTCCGGGCTCCTCAAAACCTCCTGATTAAAGGCCTTGCTGCTGGATGTAGTTTATCGTCTTACTCGGGACGCTTTCCAGTCTAGATAGTGTTCAAAAGAGTCCTTGCGGGTGACGAATTATTTTCCACCCTCTAACCTCTGTCGTAGGAGCGAGTGGTGGCATATAGTTACTACCATGGAAAGTGCTCGGACGAACCACATTCCTTGATTCTGCCAGGTCTAACCTTCATGGTGAGCATCAACTATTGTATCAAACCACCCACATTCCCTCCGTTTTCAATCGGTGAGAAATAAGTTCCACCCGAACAGTTTCTTTCCGTGAACCATTGTTCTGTTGAACAAACCCCTAGAGGATGTTTCTCCAATCGCTACAGTCCTAACCTGTTCAAGTCTAGAGCTAGCCGTTATCTTACTCTCCCATCCGTATAACCTTCCCTTTAACGTAAGTCTCTACCTCGAGTTATTCACTGGACTTGTACAGGGTTAACCTTACCGTAAACATGTTTTGAAAATAAGGCACTTTATATTTTCGGAGTCTGTATAGTTCCAGGCGTCCTGCGTAAGGCGATAAATTACATCCGAGAGCAAGTACTCTGATCAGAAGGTTTTGAAGAGCGTGGAACCACCTCTTAAATTGCCGGTGTTTCCAGGTCCACCTGGAATGGTAACACCTGTTGGGGTCCCGGCTATAGGCAAGTAGTTAAGTGGGGAGAATTTGTCCTGGGTATGACGATAAACTACATCCTAGAGCAAGGTCTCTGATCAGGAGGTTGTTTGCTTTTCCCAGGTCCACCCTGACCCGGGGTGGTAGCACCTGTTAGGGTCCCATCTATGGGTAAATAGTTAACCCCCCAAACTGGGGTCAAAACACTATGAAAATGCAAAAATAGGTTTTAATACTAGCAATACATTTTTGTAAAAGATTATTACCAGCAATAAATTCTTGAAAAAAAAATTATTACTAGCAACACATTTTTGGGAAAAAAATATTACCAGCAATAAAAATCTTCTCGGCATTAAATAACCCATTGAGTTGTTGACATGCCGTAAAACAAACCAAACAAAGCAAACAAAAGTTCCAGAAAATAACGGCCTAATGTACTTTTAAAAATTGGGTTTTCTGTGAAAGATTTTGCACAGACATATCTATTCTCACGGGGACAGCCGAGGCGGTGTAATGGTTAACAAGCTTGTCTCACTAGAACAATTGTGACTGAGTATTGAGTTCAATCCTCACTGAGTGCCCCATACTTTCGGCCTTGTGCCACATCTAAGCTACGCTTGGAAAATCACTTTGGAAACCTCGAGACGGTGTAATAGTTAACAAGCTTGTTTCACTAGAACAATTAGAACTGAGTAGTGAGTTCGATCCTCATTGAGTGCCCCATACATTCGGCCTTGTGCCACATCTAAGCTACGCTTGGAAAATTACTTTGGGAACCAGGAGGCGGTGTAATAGTTAACAAGCTTGTCTCACTAGAACAATTATGACTGAGTAATGAGTTCGATTCTCACTGGGTGCCCCATACTTTCGGCTTGTAGCCTACGTCCTTAAGGGACACGGCATATAAAACTATGAAGATGAAAGAAGTATTCCGGTATACTGCAACACTAAACAAATAAAACTGTTTGGAATGCACACGAATACTTATGACTAAAACCAGAAACTGCTTGTAGTTATTTTTGGAAAGCTACTTGAATAATTATGAAAATCTGACTTGCCACTTGCTAAATATAAAGAAGAAATATTTTGCGTGGTATCCAAACCTCCCACTGAACTAACGGTATTAAAAGGGTTTAATGTCAATATTTTACGCTATTCTCTCACACCAATCCAAAATTATTTTTAATAGCTCACAATTATTTTACCGATCTCCACGAGGGATGGGTACTAATTAAAACCAATATGGCTGACACCACACTCACGTGAAGAACTCAATTCTTTCCGGCATATTAATGCATATTCAAACTAGGTTTTATCGATGCAGTGATATTAAGATTGAAAGCAAATTAAAACATTGCAAATAAGGGAGTTATTTGGTGAAGGCAAGTAAAGCAGAATAAAAACCAGATGCGTTTGGTGAAAGCAGGTAAGGCAAAATAAATACCAGACGTGTTTGGTGCAGGCAAGTAAGGCAAAATAGATACCAGACGCGTTTAGTGAAGGCAAGTAAGGCAAAATAAATACCATACGCATTTGGTGAAGGCAAGTAAGGCAAAATAGATACCAGACGCGTTTAGTGAAGGCAAGTAAGGCAAAATAAATACCATACGCATTTGGTGAAGGCAAGTAAGGCAAAATAAATACCAGACGCGTCGGGGGGGGAAGTTAGGCAAAAATAAATACTAGACGCGTTTGATGAAGGCAAGTAAGGCAAAATAAATACCATACGCGTTTAGCGGGGGGGGGGGCAAAGTTAGGCAAAAATAAATACCAGACGCGTTTTGTGACGGTAAGTAAGGCAAAATAAATACCATACGCATTTGGTGAAGGCAAGTAAGGCAAAATAAATACCAGACGCATTGGGGGGGTAGGCAAAAATAAATACTAGACGCGTTTGGTGAAGGCAAGTAATGCAAAATAAATACCAGATGCGTTTGGCGGGGGGTGGAGGCAAAGTTAGGCAAAAATAAATACCAGACGCGTTTGGTGAAGGCAAGTAAGGTAAAATAAACACCAGACGTGTTTTGGTAACAAAAATGAACGCAGTACACAAAACGAAGTCGAAAACATTTTAGAAGAAAGCTGAAAACGGTGATTTTAAATTGTTCGAAATTTTAAATAAAATTATCAGTTAAATACAAAAATTTAAATATCAAAGATAGTACCGAAAATACAACATCGATATCCGATGGTGCAGTGGAATAGCGAAGGTGCCTTCCAAATTTGAGAACTGCATGTAGAAACACTAAATTCTCGTTAGAATGAAAGGAAAGGGTACGGGACTGTTGAGTAATATTGGGCAGTGAATGTTGGACAATTTCCTCGCAGATGAAGAAGTGACTTAGGACAACGGAAATGTGATTCTACAGAAGGATGCTGAGAATACCATGGACTGAACGTGTAAGCAACGAGAAACTTTTTTAAAGAAAATTCAAACAAAAAGGACACTTATATCTGAGAAGCATTTTAACAAAAGATGGAAAATGTCACACGAAACAGGCATTGGACTAGCGAAATAAGCATTCCAAAAACAAAGCCAGGTGCTGAGAAACGGATGAAATTCGTTTGCAACAAAGAGAAGCATGCTGTTGTCTTGCTATGTGCTAGCCATCCTATTATATGGCAGTGAATACTGGACAATCTCCCCGCGATTCAATAAAATCACCTGTAACGTTGTTCTATATAAGGATATTGAAAATTTCATGGAGGAGGCGAATAAGCAACAAGGAAGTCTTAAAGAAAATGGCAACAGAAAGTAAAAAACAGCCTCAATTTCTTGGATATTGTTATATACCGTACCTATGAACACTAATGGGTATGTCTCAATCCTCATAAATATGTTGGATACTATCATAAGTGAGGGTAATATGATGTCTAAGTAGTTTACCACTAGCAGTGGTTTACCTACTACATACCGCTGGCGAGTATTGTATTTTGTTGCTGTTATAAAAATTACCATTTCATTTCCAACCTCCGTTTTGGTTATTCTTCATTCAGTAACCTTTTCTAGGTTACAACAGACACATAATGAGGAAGGCGACTTGAAAAACTTAATCCTCACGGGGAATAATGAGAGCAAGAGAGTTAAGGGAAGGTAGCGATCCTCTTACCTGACGAATTGGCGTGAATGGCTGGCGGAACAGGGGATGGGGGCCTTAGCAAAGGAAGAGAAAAATCATGATCGGCTATGTCCTCAAGGGATCAGTAGCTGTATATAGTGAGCACAGGATACACCTGGCGGCTTGCATCGGGAATTACTAGCCTGCCACCCGATTCTCTGTCCTTCAGTAGTGTATTCTCTTTTCTCTTCTTTAATCTCCGCGCGTGTTTCTGTTCCTTCACTCGAGTACCACCTTTGTCTGTTTGTAACCACTTTAAGGATACAACGCATAAAAATACAAAAAGGGAAAGAAACTAAATAAAATTGGGTCGACTGAATAGATTAAATAAAGTGCTCAGTTCTAAATGCCCTTAGGTTAAAGGATCGAAATACTCGTTGATGAAGTGAGAGGGCACAACGCAGACGAGGATAATAGTCCGCATCTAAATAGTACACTTTATTAGTATTAATTTTTTATTAGCATCTCTTCTACTTTATATTTCTTGTTATATGATACTGATAATATTAGACATGATAGGCTACGAATTCCTTAGATGAAATAATATCTTTTATAGTATTTTTATTAAATGTTTAAAAAAAACAAAGAAACAAACATGGCTGTCTAAATATCTGTCTTGATGGAAATGAAGAAGCAAAAGAAAAATTAAAAAGAAACACCCCGTAAGATACTTAAACGCATTTCCTATCTTTGGATTGAAGCTTTCGAAAAAAATAGTTCCAGTTGTTTTTAATGTCAAACAGAGACAGACCAATCCTAAAAGAAGAAAAAATTGTTTTTAAAAAAAACAGTGGCAAAATGGCGCAAAAAGGTAAAAAAGGAGAAAAGGGAGACAACTTCGGTGAACTAGAAGTTAAAGTGCGGCAGAACAAATCACAGATACATAACTGAAAAGAGAATGAAAGAAAATCGAAGAAACTTGTGCTGTGGTGATTATCTTTAGAATCACAAGATGCTATTTTCTTTTTTTAGGTTTTCTAAAATCTCATAAGACAAACCGAGAAACTTGTAGGTCAGATAGACTTAGATCTGATTTGTTCTCTTCGTCAGCTAAGCGCTGTTGTAAATACGATAATAAAAGAACAAAAACGTACCTACAGTCTCCCAAATTCTTCTTTTATGTGCCGTGCCCCCTCAAGACTTGGCGGTGGTGGCTTTCCACAAATTCCTATCCCTTATAGACTCCCAACACGTGTTTCCTCCATCACTAGAATCTTGACCTATTCAAGATTTTTTTTAGCGAATTTTCTTTATCTATATATATAAAGTTGGGAGGCACTTCGAGGTGGTGTAATGGTTAGCAAGCTTGTCTCGCTTGAACAATTACGGCTGAGTAGTGAGTTCAATCCTCACTGGGTGTTCCTTATGTTTCGGCCTTGTGCCACATCCAAACTACGCTTGGAAAATCACTATATATAAAGTTGGGGCCTCTGTCTGTCTGTTTCTTTGTTATGGAACTCCTTCTAGTGTTTGGTGATACACCTCCATAACCATATATATGCTGAAACTACATTACTCAGGGTACTTAGGTAAGTAAATTTCATGTTGATCAAAGGGGGTCTGCGGTACCACAAACTGACCACTAATTATTTTTCCATTTGATTTAAATTAAATTTAAATTTGAACAAAGCAATAACTCCTAGGTTACTTGGATAAGTAGATTTCCTTTTGATCAAAGAGGTGTCCCCAGGGAGGGGGGCATAAACCCCCACTGATTTTTCCCCTTTAATTTAAATTTTAACAAGAAAATGCCTCCTATCTAAAATATAGAAGGAGAAAGCCAGAAGATGGAGGTTACATCGGTAAGATCAAACTGAGACAATATGGACGTCAAGCTAAGCAAGAAATCACTAATCAGTTGGTAGTGCCTAACAATATATATTTGAGTTCGGCTAGTTTGTATTAAAATCTTGTTAAGCCTTAATACTTCGTTTCTGGAAGGCAACTTTCACTATTCTAAGACAATTTTGAATCTTTGTCTCTAACTTTACGTCATTTGTAACTACACACACAGTATATATTGTATTTGCTGTTAACACCATATTTTGGCAATTCCATTGCTAAGGCTTTAGGATAATTGGAATAGAAAATGATTTTAACTACATTTATGTTATATAGGAATAATATGACGCTTCCGACACTTGAGTTTGAACCTAGATCGCCAGTGAGCAAACACAGGCGATCCCATTATTGAATTAAGTAGACCACGTGACCATAGAGGAAACGCATACATGGTAGGTAGCGTATGTCTAATTGCTCTCCATTTCTATTCTATCCTCTATACTATACGGACCGTATTCTCCACTCTATTCACTATACTATTTCTCTATTGGGATCACTATACGGATTACTATTCGAGCGAGTATTATCGAGCAAGTATTATTACTGCGAGTGCTATTCGAAGGCGTCTGACACCAGTATTGTTGAACGGCGTTACTATAATTGTATCTGCGATTACAACGTCTCTACTACAATGAGCATTACGAAAGTGACAACGAGTATTCGTTGACATCACAAAAGTGTCAACGAGTGTACGTTGACATCACAAAAATTTATAACATCCCTTGCATATGGTGGGTGACATATAAGGAAGGCACTAGTCGTCCACTTAAAATTTAGACTGGAGGAATACAAGTTAGACATGAGGTTGTCTGGAGGCAGAAAAGTCATCATCACCATTTATAAACTCTTCAGGATAGGGGTGATCAAGGTTCTTCACGACTTCCTGCCCTTTATAGTTTAACACTTTACTATCATTCCTTACAGTTTCTCTTCGGTCTGTTTACTCACTCTCATTAACTTTGCGTACTGTTTCCCTCTATGCATCCTTTCCACAAATACGTCCTGTGCGTATTAAACTTTCCTAGCTCTTCTTTCTCACAATCTGTCCCTGAAATTTCAACTGTTTCTTTCCACTTCCCATTTTCTTTATAACTTCCTTGTTTCTTAAATGTTCTCTCGGTGGTATTCCCAGAATCTGTTTGTAGAATGACATCTCTATTCTATACCTCGAGTCCCACATTCATCTGTACGGAAATTGTTTAGCATTCATTGTTATATATAAGAATAATGTGACATAGCAGTTCAGCGCTTTTTCTATGTTTCTAATGAAATATTCTCATGTCATAATGCATTGCTTACTTTCTAGAAGGCCTCTTTTTTATTTGTGAATGAACTATCCAGCATTTACAGACCTATAGAAGGATTGGTATGACAGAGCAATTAATAACGTTTTTCTTTGCTTCGAACGAAATATTCTTGTTCTAAATAATTTGACTAGATTTTGGAAGGCTGCTTTTATTCTATGCAGAGATTTTCCAGCATCATTCACTGACATATAGGAGGAGTAACGTGAGAGAATCTGACAGCAGTCTTTTTTTTTGTTTGCAACGAGATTTTCTTGTCTCTTAATATTTTGTTTAGATTTTGGAAGGCTTCTTTTCATCTATACAGATATTTTTTCAGCATTCACTGACATATAGGAAGATTACATGATATTTTTTTCAGCGACATTTTCTTCTCATAATAATTTGTCTAGTTTTTGGAAGGCTGTTCTTCATTTATGCAGTCATTTTCTTACATCATTCACTGACATATAGAAAGATTGACATTACAGATCCTCTCAGCACGCTACTTTGTTTCCAACGAAATTTTCTTGTCTCTTTATATTTTGTTTAGATTATGGAAGGCTGCTTTTGATGTGTGAGGATATCGTTCACTATTCTCTACCCTATGAAAATATTGATTCTTCCCAGGTAAACTGATATCTGACTGTTCAAAGAAGAGTGTTCATCCTGTTAGTAAAAAGAGCAGATATGACGTTGCCATCACTACGACACTGATTCCCAGACAAGTGTTTGTTTACGTTGGGAAACAGATGATAGTCAAATCGGGAAAATAAGGAAGGTTTTCAACTAGTTCAAAGCCAGTCACACAGAGCGGCCATTGAATCTACTGTGTGCTGAACCATTTCGTCATTTTTTTTCAGGGTGTTTGGTCTTAATAGCATTTCGTAACTACTTCAGCAACTTGACATATTACTCTCCATTGATGATGTGGCCCTTCTAAAGATAGTCAATAAACACAATGCATTTTGCATCCTAGAAAACTGAGCCCATCACCTTCGCTGCAAATGAAACGACATTGGCCTTCTTTGTAGAAGCTGAAGAAGGGTGTTTCCACTTCAGGGATTGCCTCTTTGTCTCTCACTCAAAGTGATGAACCAAACACTCATTCTGGGTTAGGAAATTTTCAAAGGAAACCAGCTGGACATGCCTCAAAACATTGTCGGATTTTCTCATGAGGTGATCAGGCTGATGATCATTTGATCAGGTGTCAGAAAACGTGGCACGCACCAAACAGAAACCTTCGTCATGCCAAGTTCATTGTGAAGAATATTCTTAATTCTCTCATGGAATATGCTAATAGCATTGGCTATTTGATTTATAGTCAATCGCCTGTCATCCACCACCATGTGATGAACAGGATCAACGTTTTCTTTGTTTAGCAACAGTTGCAGGACATCAAGAATTTGTGTCATTTTCAAGACTCTCTCTTTTTCTCTTAAATTCTGCTGCCGATTTTGCACAGTTTATAAATCTGGAGCGTCACCCTCTAACGTATCAACCATGTCAGTATGAATGTCTTTGGGAGATAAACCTTTTTACTGCAGATACTTGATAACACCGCAATGCCTAATGTTATCCATTTTCAAGAGAAGTCGCTACTAGTTACACTTGAAGTCTTTTTTGAAAAAGCAGATGTCAGTTTACCTGGAATGAAGCAATGCCATTATTAATAAGAAGAGTTGAAATTAATGCATGCAAGGTTTCACAGCTCTAGCGTTGCTCATTCATAGTCAGACTATGAACATTTCAGCCCACCCTCGTAATTCTTTGTTTAGATCTTAGTACGCCCTTATCTCACTTACAAGGAAATTGTTCCAAAAGCATAGAGATATTTACGAAAGATTTACTTTATATTCCCTTGTTCAAAGATTTCTAACAGAGAAACCCGGTATTTGATATGAACATTTATTTAAATATCATTATAGGTCAACGTTTCCTCCAGTTTTACGCTGTCCTGGGTATGACGATAAACTACATCCGCGTCCTGGGTAAGATGATAAACTACATCCGACAGTAAGGCCTCTGTTCAAGAGGTCTCGAGGAGCGTGGAACCACCTCTTAATTGCTGATGTTCCCAGGTACAACCTGAGTCAGGGTGGTAGAACCTGTGCAGGTGCCAATTATGGGCAAATAGTTGACCCCCCAAACTGGGGACAAAGCACTATGAGATGTAGAAATAGGTTTCAGTACCAGCAATTAATTTTTGACTAAAAATTATTACCAGTAATACATCATTAGCAGCAATGAAGAAAATAAATATTACCAGCAATACATTTTTGGAAAAAAATATTACCAGCAATAAAAATCTTGTCAGCATTAAATAACCCATTGATGTGTTGATATGCCGTAAAACAAACCAAACCTTGCGATCCCCTCTGCCCAACTACCGTGATCTGTATTCCTCGTAGATACCAAAGAAGAAATTTCATCAGAACAAAACCCATGAAAATATTTACAGAAAAGACACAGGGAAACTACGTTATATTCCCTGTTTCAAACATTTCTAACGAAGAAACCCGGTATTTGATATGAACTTTTATTTACAAGTCAAAGTTTCCTCCAGATTTATGTCCACAATTTCTAACAAAGAAACTCGATATTTGATATGAGCATTTATGTAAACATCATTGCGTAGACATGATCATAATAACCGAAAGTCAAGATCTTCATTCTTGATATTTTCATATTTCAGGCCTCATTTAAGTGGAAGAACTGGTTATGAAAATGTTAACACAGTTTTGTTTATATATTTGTAATGGTAAAGTGGATCGAAGATTGCTCAACAGAAGCTCGAAATAACTTTATATATTGAAACTCAAATATAGGCAATGAATGGTTGGTTGATTTTGTTTAGTGGCATATCAACACTTCTATGGGTTCTTTAACGCCGAAATCCAAATATTTTGAACACAATTTTATGGCTTCAGCTAAATATGTTCAGAATGCAATTGTATGTCTTCGGATACAGATAAAATGTATTGTTGGCAATTTTATTATGAATAGGTATTATTGGTAATTTTCCTATAAATGGGCATTACAGCTTAGTTGATTTTGTTTAGCGGCATATCAACCTCTACGTTTATTTACTGCCGAAATCTAAATATCTTGTACGTAATTTTATCCTTTCAACTATAGATATTTTGTACATAACCTTATACCTTCAGGGTAAAACTATGTTTTTTTAAATATATATATATATATATGTGTGTGTGTGTGTGTGTGTGTGTGTGTGTGTGTGTGTGCGTATATATATATATATATATATATATATATATATATAATTATTTATTCGAAAATTATATTTTATAACATGTTTATGTTATAATTTTCGAATAAATAATTATATTTGCTCTACTCTGTATTGAGCACTCTTTTAAGAATAGTATTTGATGGTTATTGGAATTTATTCTGTAAACACCAATCCTATACTTGTATATATATATATATATATATATATATATATATATATATATATATATATAGTTCGTAGAGCATATAATATATTGTTGATAATTTTACCATAAAAATGTATTTTTATATTTTTTCAGTGTTGCAGTGATTCTCATTTTGCTATAAAAATGTATTGTTGGTCATTTTATTATAAGAATGAGCTGTTTATTTTTCACTATTTGCCCATGTGTGGACCTGAGAACCGCTGCAGTTAAGATGTAGTTCCAGGCTCTTCAAAACTTTCAGTTTCCCGATCAGAGGCCTTGCTGCCGGATTTAGTTTATCGTCATATGCAGAACGAGACAATGGATGGAACTTCCCTTTCCAGATGTATAACATTTTAACCAAAACTTAAGGTAAAATGTGTTGTCAGTCAATTAAGTGTCATACGTGATACACTCTCTTTTCGATTCATGAGTGACTAGACAGAAAGATTTCCCACAGTAGGCTGACGTTTCTTTCTATGGTAGACTGGTTGCCAACCAAGGCTATAGAAGCCAGTCTGTCCTGCTATTCAACCCACAGCTGAGGAAGAAGAGATAGATGCATACCTTTCCCAAAGGTATTCGTGCGTAAGTAATAGCAATGTACTCGACAGGAACTCGAACTCGGCTCTCTGATTCCCCATTCCGGACCGATATTCACCATACCATACCGCTCATCCTAAATGTTGATTTGATTCAATTGATTCGTTTTCTACGGTTTATCAACCCTTTGCAGGTTATTTAAAGCCAGAAAATATTTTTAGACTGTAAGAATTTTTTTTTTTTTTTAGATTAAAATGCGACACCTAAATCCGAAAGCGCACTGGAATAGAGAAAGATGCTTTCCAAATGTTACGTAAAGTATAAAAGAATTAGGAAAATTCCATTAGAAACAAAGAAAAACGTACTGAAATTTTATGTAATATTCTTCCGTGAATTCTGGAGAATCTTCTACTATTTGTACGAGTGATATTCGAAGGCGCCTGGCGCCAGTATTCTTCAGCGGCGTTACTATAGTTCTATCTGCGATTACAAAGTCTGTAATACAACGAGCAATATGGGCACGTTGTCGTGTGGTTAGAACGTTCAAATGTCACCATGGTTGATTTGTCAGGAAGGAAACTTCCTGATGTCATCGAACTGGTGGGAGTCTATCCCAGCGTGCGGCACCTTTGGAAAGTGCTTGAAGACCATACCACTGGTTGACCCAAGCCTTGTGAGTGCAATTGGGTAGACGGAACCTTTGGGCCCGTCAATAGTTGAGCTAGCACGAAGTCACATGTCATCGAGACCGAGGGATTGGGCGTGCTGGCCTTGTTCAAATTGTTGATCACGCTAGATAACACGCTCTCTCTCCCAGAAACTGTAACTAAGGTCTGCTCAGAATAGTTGCGGTATAAACCACAGGTGGGCTCTGTGGGTGTTGAATAAACACAAATGCACCTGAGCAAGCGTCTGCTAGCCGACCTAGTAGTCGGGTATCCTCGAATACGAATGGCCAGCTATACTACAACTACTACTATATATAATTTTGTGCTACATGAAAATTCGAATTTTCATTTACGTTTTACGGATTTTTCTAAAAGAATTTCATGAATTATTATAAATAAGATATTCTGTCTATTTCTCTGAGATGAGGCATTACGATTACTTACATTATTTACATTATTCGGACTGTTATCCTCATCGTCATTACCATATTCTCAACGTTGTACGCTCCGACCTTGTTCAGGTGATTGGAATTTCGATAAAGAAGTTGGTTAGATCCAGTGACTACACCCAAAGAGTTGTGAGTTCAATACCAGGCAACAGCAATGGTAAAACCAAAATCTTGGAGCGTTGAATGAAAGGGAAATAACTGAGACATCCGGAAGAGGCATGGCACGTAGAACTAGACCAAACTACCCCGGTGGACGAAATAAAGGGTTCGGTTCGAAATTCCAATCACCTGAAGAAGACCGGAACGTAGAACGGCCGAAACGTTGTGAATATGGCAATGAAGATGAGGATAGCACTCCGATTAATGTAAATAATATGAGATATTCATTTTTTAATTATACATAAATATTTATTTTACTCCATATTTTAAACAAATTCTATAAGTATTAAGAATCATTATTTACATGTGCGAAGCGTTTCGGCGGCATTTCGAGAGACGGTTTACTAAGGAGACTGGTCTCTGTGTCGAAGCGTTTCGCAGCTATTTAGCTGACTTTCGTCTCTTTTATTTAATGAATTTCGATTTGGATGTCGTGAAGCTGAAATTATAAATAATCTTAAAAGCTGCATGTGGTCATAAGGCCATTGGTAAGCGAATTTGAAGATTTTGATCTCGAATTTACCTGGCGTCGATTTCCGTTTAGAAAAGCAGTATAGAGTCCCGACCTCAGTCAAAGAATTCACGACATATTTCAGTGCATCGAATGGAATCATTTTGAACCAATTAAGAGTAATTGTCAAAGAAAACATGATCGATGAATCGCCGCCATTTGAATTGAAAGATGAAACAAATTAGACATGTGGAATCTCTATTTTCCACGGGAGTTAATTTGATCTGGGTATTGATTTGATTTGAGAGGATTATTTTTTTAGTAATATTGTTCACCCAATACAAGGCTCAATAGCCACTCAAAGTAGAGGATTACTAAATAACGCTGCTGCAGATTATATAGGATATATAACGGTTGAAAAAGATAGATAGATAGATAGATAGATAGATAGATAGATAGATAGATAGATAGATAGATAGATAGATAGATAGATAGATAGATATTAGGTTGGTGCAAAAATAATGTCGTTTTCTCACATGAAGTTGAACGTCAAAAAACGACATTATTTTTGCACCATCCTAATAGATAGATAGATAGAGAGATAGTTGAAGAGAAAAAACAAAGAAAACGATAGATAGATAGATAGATAGATAGATAGATAGATAGATAGATAGATAGATAGATAATTAAAAAAAAGACTTGTATTCAATATGTGTCATATTTTGAACAGTAAAACAACATGCTGGATAAACTTCGAAGATACTTATAAGATCTTCCTAGCATTGGACTAAATATAGCACCGGGGATTTTGCTCATAACAAATTCGCGCAACCTTTCTCACAGGAATTATCACTTTCCAAGAATCTCGACCGCCCAGACAAGTACATCTTCCATCAGAATCAAGTAAAAAGAGACCTCTATGTATTCATCGGTTCTTTGAATTAACCCTTTAAGCCCTGCGTTCCTGAACAATTTTAACCCCTTCTACCTGAGCTCCTGAGTCAAAATTTGCAAATAATTGGTATGTAATGTTTCCCGGTAGATATAAAAAATATTTACAAGTGTTTAACCACCGTTCAACCGGTAGCTGGGCATCAAGTCACTTTTCTCTACCACTGCTCAACCGGTGTCTGGGCATTACGTCATTTTTCTCTACCACCAGTAAAGCGGTAGTCAGGTCTCAAAGGGTTAAAAATTCTTTACGAACGTAATTGAAGATTTTCAGTAAAAGTGGGATCACTTTATCGAAACCGAACCTGAATATTTTGATTGAATAAATAAATATAAATCATTTTTTTCTCAAAATTATTTTGTCTAGATGAGCAGTTCATTTCGCGCTGAAGACCATTTTAATATGTGTGTGGCGCACCAACACGTTCATGATTATTATGATTATGTGCCTAGTGGTACGAAGGAAATATATAAAAAGCACAAAATCATGCATACATGCCGTTCCATCATTGCTTTTTAATTACTATGGATAGATAGATCGATATGAACAGACAGATATAAGAAAATTTAGATAGATAGATAGATAGATAGATAGATAGATAGATCAAACTAAGATAGATAGATAGATAGATAGATAGATAGATAGATAGAAAGAAAGAAAGAAAGAAAGAAAGAAAGAATAAGACTAAGATAGATAGATAGATAGATAGATAGATAGATAGATAGATAGATAGATAGATTATCAGAATGAGATAAATTAATATTCATTCAATATAGGAAACGAAGATTTTACAAGTACGCATTTTACAAGTACAATTTGCTGAATGATTAAGCAGACTTCATTGAACCAGTCTTCGAATTATGGAGAATTGCCTTGCTTATTTTTTTCGAACAAGAAAATACATAATTCGAAATCTTTGCTTTTACCAGGAAATCAAATACTAAGCGCCGATGCCAATAATGGTAGCAACATTTGTCCTGAATTCTGAAGAAAACTGTACATACCTTCCTTGCAAATCAGCATCCGTGTTTTTTCAGCTAAATTTGAACTCGACCTGCAACCACTGAACTGAATTACACACCTATCTCAGACACTAACAAAGCGATGGATAGGTAGTTGTAGATATTAGTATGTAAGCACATGACTCACGTCTTCTGTTGCACCCGTACGCAAAAATATAAATCCGAACAATGTTTGCCATTCGTTTACAAGCCTAACTTGATTCTTTGTCGTCTCTAATGACAGATGACTCAGTCAATTCACTCCTTCTACGGCCATGTTTGTATGACAGCCAGACGATTTCCTGTCAAAGACATCATCATATCTGCCTGTAACCACAGGCTGGAATGGTCAAACATCATTCATGTTTACACATTTTAGTTCTGATTTTTTTCTCTCTTTGTCTCATTATTATCATCATTATTATTATAATCACCATTATCATTATTATTATTATTATTATTAATAATATTATTATTATCATTATATTATTGTTGTTATTGTTATTGTTGTTGTTGTTGTTATGGTTTGCGTTTTCATAAATGTTTATTTAGCTTCTTGTAACAAAATGGCGCCCGAAAACCGAGAATAACAATGTCCAGTCTACACAGAACAAACAGGAAATAATAAACATATATGTACATGCACGCACAACAAACATACCCACACACGCTCACCCACATACACAAACACACATAGATAACGGTTGGAAAAGATAGATAGATAGATAGATAGATAGATAGATAGATAGATAGATAGATAGATAGATAGATAGATAGATAGATAGATAAAATGTCTGGTTAAAAATGAACGAATGTTTTTTGTTCAGAGTTTTTATTAATTTAATTTTTTTCGATATTTCGAATCATTTACTTAGTTTTCGGCACATATTAAAATATAAATCGTGCAAAATCTGAGTACTTTGGGTTTGTAGTATCGTATGCAAATTAGATAGACAAGTATAAATAGAGAACAACTGGCGAATATAGGGAGCTATCCCTAGCAAATTAAGGACGCAGTGAACTGTACTACGGCTACTACTACGCAGCGAGATAGAAAAACACAACAAGGCTTTCATAAGCAATTATAAGTTTCGTTTCTGTGTTATGTCGGTTTCTTCATTTACAAATTTCGTTTCTTCGCGTCTTCACTTGACAGTTCGTGATATCGTGCTGTTCATTCATTCTTTCATTTTCATTTTTATGAACTATATTTAATGTGTTTGTTTCTAAATTTATGAATACAGACACACAATCATATTTAATAATTTTGTTGTTGTCTTTTATTGATACTGGCTACCTTTAACGGTGGAGTAATGTATAGCGGCTCGGAGTAAGGAATCGGGGAGCCGAGTTCGAATTCCAATCGAACCCATTACATCTACGTGCTAATAACTTAAGAAATTTTAGTGAAAACGAGATGCTAGATTAGGACAAATAACATTCTAGATTATTCTTTGTATTTTATTAAGAATTTCTAAATATATATCAGGTGCACCAGGCTTGCAGTCGTATTCAAAGAAAAAACTAATAATAAACTTATAAAAATATAAGATAGATTCTGGCCTGAAAAATTGTCTAGAGAGACACAGGAAACCCACATTCCTTGCGGAGGAACTTGCAATTGATTCAATATAAGATTGTAAACTTTCCACTTCATGTCAGCGGAAAACGTTAGTCCGAGTAGCTACAATGAATCACTCGCGGGAGGTTAGCATCAGCCATACTGATAGAAGGTAAAAATGGTGCTCTCATACGACTAAAAGTTGTATTGTCTCCCCCACCCAAAAGAAAAAAATTAAAGTATTCCAAAAAGCAGCTTAATGTGTCCCGTATCAAAACTTATCATTCGAATTCGAATTGGGCCGGAAATAAGACAAGAATATTGGGATTTCGTTAAAGACACTACCGCAAGGAATGCAATATTTATGGTTGGAAAGAACAATAGAAGTTCAAAAGGATTGTTTATGGATTACGCAAAAGCGTTTTAAAACTTACGTCACAAAGAGTTTTTTGAACGGCGAGGCCATCGTGATCATCCCCTTAAATTTTGTAATCGTAGTAGGGGGTCCGAATCCAGAAGCCATATTAAATCTCCTTCACAACGGTCTATCAACCGCAGCCATCAGCAATTCTAGTACAGTCATACTTGTCTATTGTTCGACATTGTCCAACCAGTTTTTTTGCGTTGGCGTCCTCTCCTACGTCCAACTTCATCGGTGCCTTGCATGACGGTCTTGCACAGGTTATCCTGCCTTGTAACGTGTCCAAACTACCATATTTTTCTCGATTTGATAATAGCGAGATGAGGTTCCTGTCGGCCCACAAACCTTTCAAAACTTCCCGCACAATCTTATTAGTGTTATGTTCCCAACAGAAAATGCCAAGGAGTTTTCTCATGCATTTATTCTCAAGCGCTTGGATCCTTCTCTCTGTATCTGCCAACAGTGTCCACATTTCATATCCATAAGGGAGAATGGGGACTACCAGCGATATGTACAGTCTGCACTTCGTTTGAAAGCTGATTTTGCTCCTCCATATTCTTGTTAATTTGGTCATCGCTGCCATGACTGCGGCAATCTGTGTGCGGATTTCCGAGATGCAGGTACCATCTTTAGACAAGATTGCTCCTAATTATTTAAAACTGGACACTTCCTCCAGTGAATTCCCGTTCATAGTAATGTTGACACAAGCGTTACAGTTGGTGCTATTCGCCATTACTTTGGATTTCTTGGAGCTGACCTCCGTTCCATATGCTCCATCTCTGTATCATTGTTTCTTTGTATCGTTTTAAAGCGTTTGAAATTCAAGGATGAAGAACTTCTATCAGAGGAACGAACAGGTTTTACAGCCGGGCGAAGTACAATGGAAACAGGTCTTCAATTGTAAGATCCTCGTAGAGAAACACCTGCAACATCAGAAGGACGTGTTCTACAACTTTGTCGATTTCAAAACAGCATTTGACTGTGTGCGGCATGACGGTCTTTAGTAAATCCTTAGGGAATTCAATGTAGATAAGAGAATTATCTAAGACATCCAGGCCCTATATGAAGATGCCACCAGCGTAGTTCTTCTAGGAAAACAAATGGGAGGACTCTTCCGGACAACTGTCGGCGTGAGACAGGGATGTGTATTTTCACCCACATTGTTCAATCTTTATCTACGGAGAACCATGCAAGAAACTCTGAACGACCATGATTCTTTAATCTCTATCGGTGGTAGACACATCTATAACCTACGTTTGTAGACGACATTGACTTCATAGCTGGTAATAACAATGAATTCCAGGAGTTGAACGGCGAGGTAAGCTTGATTTATTTGGAAAGAATATAAGATTAACTTTGAACTGATACTGGGAGCAAACCACCAGCATATGGGTAGAAAATAAATTCAATAAATATTCAAAAATTGAAAGGAATGTAAGACAAGAAAAGACACATTGAAAATATTTAACCTATAAAGTAAGGCGACTTTGCGAGAATTAGAAGTCCTATCAGGAATTACAATCTTAACATAAGATATGCAGATGACACAGTTTTGATGGCAGACACAGTTAAGGAAAGCGAGAAGAAAAGACTAAACATCAATTGCAAGAAGACAGAATGTATGGCTGTCAGTAAAAGAAATAACCCAAGATGCAAACAAAGAATTGGAGACACAAAAGTCAAGCAATTACAAAACTATAAATATCTCGTGAATGTTTTAAGAAGACAGAGAATGCGACACCAAAATCCGAAGGTGCTAACCCCGCAGTTCAGGATGAACCTGGGAACAACAACATTTAAGAGGTGGTTCCAAGATCTTCAAAACTTCCAATCTTCCGATCAGAGGCCTTCCTGCCGGATGTAAATTATCGTCATATCCAGAACAGGCAATGAATGGAACGCCTCCCCCTGGATGCGTATCATTTTAATCAAAAACTTAAGGTATAAATTTTAATCAAAAACTTAACGTATAAATTTTAATCAAAAACTTAAGGTAAAAATTTTAATCAAAACTTAAGGTAAAAATTTTAATCAAAACTTAAGGTAAAAATATGTTGCCACTCAGTTAAGTGCCACACACGATACATGATTGAACTATTATATCTCTTCACAACTTCCTCATTTAAATCGCTGTTGACTCTTTCAGTTATGTATCATACGTGATACACGCTTGCGCAATCATATCTCTTTCAAGTCATGACTGACTAAGCAAAAGACATTCCCGCAGTAGACAGCCGTTTCTTTTGCGGGTGACTGGTTGCCAACCAAGACTATAGGACTCATTCTGACCTGCCATTCAACCTATAGACGAGGGAAAAGACGTATTCGTGATTAAGTAATTTTAATGAACCCGACTGGAATTCAAACTCGGCTCTCCGATTTCTCATACCGGGCCGTTATTCATTATACCACACTGATCTGATTCATTTTCTACGGTTTATCAAACCCTTCGCAGGTTATTTAAAGCGATAAAATATTTTAAGTTTTTAAGAATTTTTTAAGATAGAAATGCGACACCGAATTTCGAAGTTGTATTGGAATAACAAAGGTTGCCATTAAAAAATTACGCATAGAAACAGGGAAATTTCGATGACTCTCATGTAATATTGATCCTCCTATGTTCTAACCTAGGAAAGGTTACTGAATAGAATAATCACACGAAGGTTGGTAATGAACGATAATACTTAGGACAAGAAAATTACATATAAGATTCGCCAGCGGCGCTTAGAAATAGTAGTCAACTGCTAGAAGTGAGTCAAGTGAATTTCTCAATGAATCTTAAACTGCAGGATATCTACCAACCGCCCCACGCGATCAGATGTGACACAAGGCCGAATTTAATGTAGGGTACCAAAGATTCCAGGTAGACCCTGTCTAAAACGGGGTCAGGTAGCTGATTCCCGAGACTCTGCTCTTCGACATAGCCTTGTCTGGGGATGCTCACTGCCAGCTGGAGACGAATCTCCGACTGCAGACCAACATACAGTATTTACTACTGTATTTATATGAATATCGTCCGTAGGTATGCTACAACATCCTACATGGTAGGGAATGCTGGACAATCACCTCGCAGATGAAGAAGAGGCAATAGAAATTCATGCTGAGAATAACATGGACTGAACATGTGAGTAATGAGGGTGCTTTAGGGAAAATACGAAAAATAAAGGAATTTTATACTTGAAACTTTCAGAGAACATAGTAAGTAAAGAGTGTTTGAAAAATTTGACACTTACAGGATATATTGAAGACAAGAGAGACAAAGGAAAAAATTCTAAAGAAAATGGAACCAAAAGCACAATTATACATAGAATCAGAAAAATGTATAATTTTCTAGTGTACATAATGAGAAAAGACTGCGTTGAAAATATGACACTCAAAGGACGTATTGAAGGCAAGAGGGAAAGAGGAATTAGCTACCTAATAGGGTTGTGTAAATGGTTGGCAGAATAGCAACTAGAAGAGATAACAAAAAATGACAAACATTTCTAATACCTATACTATATATATATATATATATATATATATATATATATATATATATATATATATATATATATATATATATATGACAATCTACTCCTACCTCAATATTCTTTACGGTATGTCCTTCGCAAGTGTTTGATTGTTCTTAAAAAAGGAATTCCATCGATAAAAACAACTTCTTGTGAGGTTGTTGCTCGGGGCATTGTTTCAATGTTTTAGATAATGAGTAAATTTCCTATGGCCGTAATAACTTTCGAATAGTATTGTTGTGGGGCAGACCCTTTTACATGAGATGGACTCGTTCAAAGTATACTTATACTGACAGAGAGAATACCTGGAGGTTGAGATACGTTGAGTCAGGGTGAGAGATACGGAGACAGTACACAAGGTGTTCACAGAGAGTTATATGAGAGTCCAGAGAGAGAGATAATTACGGCTTCACTTACAGAGACTTGTACATATACTTTCTACTAACCCGTATTCCTGGACTACTGATCTTCACTTCAACTCTGTATTCTCATGTTTAATACACTTATTTTTCTATCTCAATTACTGGCGTTGTTTATTTATTTGTGCCGGATTCCATTCCCGGAACCCACAAGAAGTATGGCCTTGTTCACAAACCTAAACATCGAACAAAAACAGGGATGAAGCGTCAGCCCTTGATTCAACTGCTAGTGCAAACGCATGAACGTATCTCTCCTTCTTCGCCCGTTTACTGTAAAGCTGGGGTTAATAAGAAGTTCTACGGGAATTTTTTTCCTTTTAACGCTTCCATAATCCTTCTCAAACAATCTTTGCATCAAAGGTTGTTCGAATGCCAGTTTAGGATGGAATGGTATGAATAAACTATTGGTTAAATGATAAAAGCCGATTTTGGACTTAGTTTGTCGCAGATTTCGTTCACTTACGTGGAATAATCTAGACCAAACATTCTCGCAAGACAATTTGTGTGTCACATGTAATTGACATGGAAAGCATCGGATGAAAATCCAGTGAATTATGGCCGAAAACGGGCTTTTTGAACAGTTTTTCATGGGTTTTCTTTATAGGCGGGGAAGCGAGCAGAAATAAAACCATGCTATCTTATTTCTTGCATGATGGCAAATGTTTTTTGCGACATATTTGAAGAAAATTGGATAAAAAATGAGGAAGTAGTACGAAAAACCCGACATTTTCACAGTTTTTTGCAATTTTTTGCGTGAAACTAATGTTGTGGGAAAACTGTCAAGCACTCTACTTAAAACTCGTAACATGAGTTGCATTAAGTACAAAGAACATCGACTCATCCAGTAAAAAAAATTTTTCCCGCGTAACTTTGCCTTGGTTTTTGCAAAAAGTCCTACTCACCTTCAGTTTTATCGACTTTTCTGCCAAACCTGAGAGGCCTGGAGATTAAAAAGTTGACCTTGAACTATTTTACTAAATTTACAACACACAGACAGATATCTTCTGTTTTATATATATATATATATATATATATATATATATATATATATATATATATATATATATATATATATATATATATATGTATGTATGGTGGCAATAAAGTCACTATACAGTTACAATAACAATTGAGACAAAGCTATTAATCAACAGTACAGACATTTATTATTAAAATGGTTCTCGTTAATTCTGCTTAATAACAATAAATTACTATGGTAAACAATAGTTAATTAATTACTGATACTGTTCCAACTGCAAGCCACCTCCTTCAATGCTTTGTTTTTTATTATAAGTAACTGTATAGAGACTTTATTCCACCTTTTTTATATATATATATATATATATATATATGTGTGTGTGTGTGTGTGTGTGTGTGTGTGTGTGTGTGTGTGTGTGTGTGTGTTTTAAAATATATATTATGCTTTATTTTCCATAATTTTGCAACACAAGTTTCAGGTCCCGCAACCTTCTTCAGGCAAAGAGTGGATATTTCCACATATTATTAAAATGAATTAATTTTCCTTATGTTTTTCGATGTTAAACATTCTCTTTTTGTGTGGTAGTGACACAAATGTCTTTCTTGAATATATATATATATATATATATATATATATATATATATATATATATATATATATATATATATATATATACATATATATATATATATATATATATATATATATATATATATATATATATATATATATACTATGTCAGTTTTTATGATGCAAGTAAATCTTTTCACAATATAATTAGGAAATAACTTATGTTGGGAATTCCAGATTTCATTATACATGCAAACTATGCGTAACAACAGCATTTTTTTTACTTTGAAATACAGTCATCCCTCACTTAAAGACCAGATTCCATTCCAATGACCCTGTTACTAAACAAGCTAGTCATTATGAGATTAACTGAATCTGGTCATGCTACGGGTTTAATAGGTTTGTCTCCACAAGCTTTAGATAGATTTTATGTCACTTTTTAGCTGTTTGTAACATTTCAAATTTCTTTCTAAATTTTATAGAATACATCATTGTAGTCAACAGTAAATATAATAAACAAAATTCCAAAATCAGCTCGATATTTTGTACATCATTTGCATACTTCAAATAAAATATTAGTACAGTTTTTATTCCTGACCACACTTAGGATTTAATAATTAAAAGCTTTCATACCTTATTTGGTACTGAAACTATTTAACCCATGAGTGCATGGGGTCCAATTATTTAGAGAGGGTCGTACCTAAAATCTGCATACTGTTCAGTCATTTAGAGAGGATGTTACATACAATTTGCATAGTGTCCAATTATTTAGAAGGGTGTTACCTATAATTTTCATGCTGTCTATTTATTTAGAGAGGGTGTTACCTGAAATTTGCATGCTCTTCAGTTATTTAGAGAGAATGTTACCTAAAATTTGCATGCCGTCCATTTATTTAGAGAGGATGTTACCTAAAACTTGCATGTTGTCCAAATATTTAGAGAGGATGTTACCTAAAATTTGTATGTTGTCCAAATATTTAGAGAGGATGTTACCTAAAACTTGCATGTTGTCCAAATATTTAGAAAGGATGTTACCTAAAATTGGTATGTTTTCCAGTTATTTAGAGAGAATGATATCTAAAATTTGCATGCTGTCCATTTATTTAGAGAGAATGTTACCTATAATTTTTCATGCCGTCCAATTATTTGAAGAGGGTGCTACCTAATATTTGCATGTTGACCAGTTGTTTAGAGAGGGTGTTAGATTTGCATGGTGTCCAATTATTTAGAGAGAATTTACCTAAAATTTGCTTGCTCTCCAATTATTGGGAGGATGTTGCTTAAAATTTAAAGTCCGCCAGTTGCCAACAAGTTAGATTTGACAAAGAGAAATAAGGTTTTAAGGAAGCTTTTTGAGGTATTGGGTTAATTTTGTTATTATCATTAGTATCATCATTTTTATTATTATTATTATTATTATTATTATTATTATTATTATTATTATTATTATTATTCAATATATTGTAAAACCCTTCAGGAAGAGTATATATATATATATATATATATATATATATATATATATATATATACATATATATATATATATATATATATATATTCTTTAACATGTCATCTTTGAATTTAGGTACATCGGTTGGATATATGTTTATCGATATACGAGTAAATGATCACTTGTAAATCTTTTAAACTTATAGAAAAGAGTTTAGCCTACAACTGAAAATTTTTATTCACTTGGTATTTAATGTATTCTGCCACTAAAGTGAATAATAGAAAAAAATAAAAATAAAAATGAATATAATATAAAAAGAGAGAAAGATAAATAGTAGAAGAAAGAAAGAAAGAAAGAAAGAAAGAAAGAAAGAAAGAAAGAAAGAAAGAAAGAAAGAAAGAAAGAAAGAAAAGAGAAAGAAAGAAAGAAACTATTTGGGAAGTTAAATTTCTCAGTATGAGATCAGAATGGGTAGAGGGATCCTTTTTGGTAAAATGTTTTGCAACTAGAATATTTTAACCGAATTTTTAAATTCTTTTACGGTTTATTGCACAAATGAAGTAAGACAAGAGCAATGTTTTTTATTACTTTAAGGTCTGCAGACTTTTACGTTTCTCTCCTTTTGTTCTCCTATTATCTTTTTCTGTTCGTTTTCCTTCTTTCTTTCTTCGTTTTACCCTCTTTCTCTCTTCGTTTTCTTGCTTTTCTTGCTAATCTCTTTATTTCTCTCTCTCTCTCTCCCTCCCTCTCTCTCTCTCTCTCTCTCTCTCTCTCTCTCTCTTTCCGACTTTCATCTTTTTTTCTTCTTCCTTTGAAGAATTTGATATTTTGGTCCGTTTTTCTCATTTATTTTTCTCCTTTTTTCAGCCTCTAGTTAGTCTTTTACCTTTCTTCCTCGCTCCAATCCTTACGTTTACCTTCATTTCTTTCTTTCTTTTTACATTTATTATTTCATTTTCATCTGCTTGCTTTCTTTTGTTTAAAAAAGAAAGAAAAACAGAAAATAAGCTGTAAAATTTCGTTTTTCGTTTTGCTTTCCATTTCCGTTTTTTATCTTTTTTCCAATTTCCTTTTTCCTTTTTTTTTTTACCCTGCATATTTGCTTTCTTTTTTTTGCCTCAGTACAGCATTCACCTTCTTATTTCTTTTCCCCAGTTTTATGTTCATTCCCTTTCCCATTCTTTTTAAACATTCTACTTATCTTTCTCCATTTTTTCTTCCTTATTTCTCTTTCTTCTTTCTTTTCTTTCAATCTTTCTTGCCTTCATCTTTTCTTTCCTTCCTTAATTACTTATTTTTCTTTTTCCTTCTGTCTTTCCTTAGTTCATTATTTCATTCTTTCTTTTATTCCTTCTTTTCGTTCCTTCTTTACTTCTTTTTTACTTTCTTCCTTTTTCCCTTTCCTTCTATCTTTCTTCATTCTTTCCTTCATTTTTCTTTCATTCTTCATTTGTTTCATTCCTTTTTCCTTCTTTTCAGTCTTTCTTTGATTCATTCTTCTTTTCTGTTTTCTTTTTTTTATGTTTCCTGTTACTTTAGTACAGTTTTTTTTACTTTTTTCTAATCTCCTTCATTTTATTCATTTCACTTCTTTTTTTATTATTTCTTTCTCTTGTCTTTCTTTCTTCTTCATCTTTTACTTTCCTTATAAGCTTTTCTCCACTTTGTTCTTTTTTCCTTCCTTTATTCCTTTCTTTCGTTTTTTCTTTCTTTCCTTTACACTTTCTTCTTTACTTCGTTTTCTTCTCATCACTCCCATCATTTCCATCATTATAAAAGAATCTATTCAAGGTACCTAATACTTTCTCTTTCATCAATGTTCTTTATAATAGATATCGATTATGCTTATCGATATTTCAATTTTCCAGCCTTTTTCTCCGCTTTTATCCAAGTAAGCATTCGAAAAAAGTCGATCTTCCCGCTCTTTTGTCAAGCGACTTCCGCCGCATGTTTCACCCAATAAACACTATCATGTCGAAGGCATAAGCGCGCGCTTACTACAGACATGACGCTGCCGGAGTATTTGCGAAAAATCGAAAAGACACAGAATTAAAAAAATGAATGAAGCAAAAAAGCAGCTGAATTGTTCAGTAGCCGAATAAAAAATGCGTCTCGATAAAAGCCAATTCTTTCATGATTTTTCTTTGATAGTCAAGTCGAAAACAAACGTAAATTGAAATAAAAAAAAGTGTTTTATGTTTCAAGAGCCACTTTTTTTTTCTTTCTCTCTTGTTTTCCGCGTTTTACTCTCTTCTCTTTTCTATCTCTTCTATTTTTTTCTATCCTTCTGTCTGTCTCTTTCTTTCTCTTAATTGATCCCTCTCACTCCATTTGTATTTCTTCCTCACACTTTCTCTTTCTTTCTCTATTTCTTTCATTATCTCTCTTTCTCGTTTCTTATTTCTCTATCAGCTTACTCGTTCTTCCTCCTTTTGTCCTTATACCGCTCTCTTATTTTTATCATTCTCTCCCCCCCCTCCCTCCCTCCCTCTCTCTCTCTCTCTCTCTCTCTATATATATATATATATATATATATATATATATATATCACTCTCTTTCCTTTTGCTTTTTTATTTAATTATTTTTCTATGCTTTCCTCTCGTCCTTCCCTCTCTCTCTCTCTCTCTCTCTCTCTCTCTAATTCTCTTGTTCTTTCTTCCTCTTTCTTTCTCTTTTTACCACTTGTTTTCTTTCTGTTTCTCTCTCACTCTCATTTGTCTTTCTCTATCTCTGTCTCTGCATATATATATATATATATATATATATATATATATATATATATATATATATATATATATATATATATATATATATCGTTTTGACTTTATTCTGAATTGATTATTTTAGTTTTTTCATTTTGTGAACTGGACTATAGTTGAACTGAGGTAGAATATAAATTAACAATTAAAAAAAAAATCTACACCCACATTGACAACACTAAGTACATTCTTACACAGCTCAGCGGTAAGAGCACAGAACTGTAGACTGATTGATCAAAGTATCATAGACACTAATTATCATATATTCACGAAGAAAAAAGGGCGTTTCCAGTTTCTATCTTAAAGGAATCACCTTTCCAATCGATTCGTCAAGACGTAATAAATCCCAAGAATAATGTTTTGTTTCGTTTTGGGTTTTTTCATCATTAGGCTACGAATATAATTGATATACATAGGTAGATTTTAACAATAAAAAATATACAGTAACACGAATAACGTGTTCATTCTTGATAAGCTCAGTAGTAAGAGTGTAGGGTCGAAGTATGAGAGACCCTAATTATGAGATATTCACAAAGTAGAATGATCTTTCCCTTTCAGGAATCCTCTTTTCTGTGTATTGGTTTAGAACTAATGAAAGCTATTAATAAAACAAGTTATTGGTGTAGAAAAATGGTTTATATCTGTAGAGTAATTGGCCATGGTGAGATGTAATTGGTGGAAATTGATAAAGTCTGCAATAAACAATAACAGGAGAAAGAAAAGAACAGGGCAAGAAAATAATATTAAGCAAACATTATATGCAAGACAAAAGTAGGCAAAGCATCAGCAATGAGACAAAAATGGTTGGCAAACTAATCGCAGTGTTCTGACTTGAAGACACGAAGGAACAGAAATATGCTGGAGGACATTGAGAAGTGGCCTATCTTATTGGCTAGGAAAAAATCCCAGCATGCATCTCTGTGGTTTGTCTATAGATTTACACACATTGCCAAAAAAATCTGGAAACAATATTTACTCAAATAACATTATCATAATCAACACCATCATCATTTTTATTACCAATTCTGCAAAAGAATTGGAACAAAGTACCAATGACATTCAGCAGTAGCAGCTGATCCTTTCTTTTGACACAGTACTTATTTATCATTAAATTAATTAAATTAACATTAAAAGAATTTATGTAAACAAAAGCAAATTTTGTGCAATATATATATATATATGTATGTGTGTGTGTGTGTGTGTGTGTGTGTGTGTGTGTGTGTGTGTGT
Organism: Acanthosepion esculentum; assembly: GCA_964036315.1. Classification (NCBI taxonomy): domain Eukaryota; kingdom Metazoa; phylum Mollusca; class Cephalopoda; order Sepiida; family Sepiidae; genus Acanthosepion; species Acanthosepion esculentum. Next base: position 294,691 of record OZ038515.1, on the reverse strand, counting down.
GTTATTTACTGTAGAGTAATTGGTCAGGGTTAAATGTAATTGGCAAAAATGGCCAACAAACAGAATTGACAAAGATTGCAATGAAGAATAAGAGAAGAAAGAAAAGAACAGCGCAAGAAAATAATATCAAGCAAACAATATATGCAAGACAAAAGTAGGCAAAGCATCAGCAATGAGACAGAAATTGTTCACAAACTAAGACTGTTGTGATTGCAGTGTTCTGACTTCAAGACACGAAAGAACAGAAATATGGTAGAGGACATTGAGAAGTGGCCGATCTTATTGGCTAGGAAGAAATCCCAGCATGCATCTGTATGGTTTGTCGATAACTTTGGAGAGGGTTTTTCTTTTACACTCATTCCCAAAAAATCTGGAACCAACATTTACTCAAATAACATTATCATAATCAACATCATCATCATTATTATTACCAATACTGTAAAAGGAATTATTGTAACAAAATACCAATGACCTTCATCAGTACCAGTTGATGTTTCTATTGGCACACTACTTATTTATCATTGAAATAATTAAATTGACAGTGAAGGAATTTATGTAAACAAAATCAAACTTTTGTGAAATATATATATATATATGTGTGTGTGTGTGTGTGTGTGTGTGTGTGCGTGTGTGTGTGTGTGTGTATTTGAGCATCAACCTTTCTTTTAAACATCTTTCATTAAATATAGCAGACAAGGAAGATTTAATTAATTTTTTATTTACCGTATTTGATGGCATATAAGGCGCCCTTTTTTTTACTAAAAATATCTTTTAAAATTCCCTTGCATCTTATATGCCATATGTAGGTTTAAAACTCCCTTTTGTTTTCTTGCTTTCTAGTCAACCCTTCTGCCTTCTTAATTACTCTTCTTTTATTGTTCCTTCTCGATATTTTTTTCTCATATTCTTACGCTCTCAGGAATCTTTTAATATCTGAATGGCTTTATTGCCTGGGGATGAAAGGATTTTTAAAAAAACTTAAATAAATGGATTAACACTATATAATAATGTTAATTTTATACATGCTTCAAAAAATTAAAATACAAAACCATAAATAAATTTCTGTAATTTAGAGTCTATTAAAACTGTAGACTACCATGGTTAAATATAATTGGCAAAGATGCGCAACAGATGGAATTGACAAAGTTTGCAATAAACAATAAGAAAAGCAAAGAAAAGAACAGGACAAGAAAATAAACAAACAATATATGCAAGACAAAAGTAGGAAAAGCAAAAGTAATGAGGCAAAAGGGTTCACAAACTAAGAGTGGTGTTAACAGATACACAAGAGATACAGACAAGTGATTGCAATGTTCAGATTTCAAGACAAGAAAGAACAAAAATATTTCGGATGAGAACAAGAAGTGTTCTATCTTATTAACTAACAAGAAATCCCAATATGTACTCTCTGGCCTTCTTCTCCTCAAGGACACATGTCCTAGTCAATAAAAGCATTGGTTGGGTCCAGTGATTTGACCCAAAGAGTTGTGAGTTCAGCACTTGGCTACAGCAGTGGTGAACAAAAACTTGGACTTACCGTAATTTCTCAAAAATAATACACATTTTTTATTGTAAATTACAAGTAGGGGTGCTTATTATAAATAGGTTTAAACAAAAATATTTTTTGTTATTGATTTATAATAATAAATACATACTTGTTCTAAAATGAGAACAATATTATCTGAATTTTGATTTTAAATCCAACAATAATAATTGTAACATTTTTTTTTTCAATAAATTTATGTTTATCAGTAATTGCAATAAACAATAAGAAAAGCAAAGAAAAGAACAGGGCAAGAAAATAAACAAACAATATATGCAAGACAAAAAGTAGGAAAAACAAAAGTAATGAGGCAAAAAGGTTCACAAACTAAGAACAGTGTTAACACACACAAGGGATACAGGCAAGTGATTACAGTGTCCTGACTTCAAAGCAAGAAAAACAGAAATATGGCAGAGGAGAGCGATAAGTGACTTATTTTATTGGCTAGGGAGACATCTCGGTATGCATCTGAGTATTTTGTCTATAACTTAGGGGTAGGATTTTTCAGTCACTCCTTCAATTAGAAAAAAGGAAAGAAATATCTGTACATATTAAGATTTTATCATCATGGGTGTTTTATTAGGACCCCTGTGAAGATGTCGTATTGTGGTATATATTGGATCGGATGGAAAAAATGGGTTCTTATGATGATTGCAAAAATTGTTAGAGTGAATGGGTCGCGAATCAGATTAGCTATAGGTGTATAATAGACAATGAAGACCAGTATTTCCTCACGTCTAATTAATGCATTTTCATTAATTAAATAAACAGTCCTTCAAGTAGAACCGACAATTTCTTATATCTGTAACCATCTAGCTTGATTCAACCCTAACATTTACAAGAGATTAATAAGGCAGTAAACTCTCGTCCTGGGTATGACAACAAACTATATCCGATAGCAAGCCCTCTGATCTGGAAGTTTTGAGGAGCGTGGAACCACCTCGTATTCGCTGTTGTTCCCATGTTCACTCTAATACGGGGTGGTATCACGGGTTAGGGTCCCAGCTATGGGCAATTATTTAACCGCCAAACTGGGGTTAAAACACTAGAAAAGTATAAAAATAGATTTTTAATTATGAAAATACCAGAAATGCATTTTCATAGTAAAAATATTACCAGCAATATATTCTTGAAGAAAGAATTTCCCAGAAATACATTTTTGTAAAGAAAATTGCTACCAAGAAAATTAAATTTCGGCATTGAATGAACCATAAGGAGTTAATATGCCGCTAAATAATTAAACACTAGTTATTAACGTAATTTCTGATCTGAATTTTTCAGTGTATAAAATTCACACTATGTAATTAACATTCAGCAGAACTGGCGAGCCGAGTTCAAATTCCGGCCGTACCTGTTGTATTCACTTTCAAATAAATACACTTTGTATTGACATAAATCCATCTCCTCTCACCTCTACCAACTCTGAGTTAACTAGTGTGGTAGATTACACTCTCTAACCTTGCGTGGCAACCAGTCTATGAGAAGAAAAACTTTGAATCCTCAGCCACGGAAAATTCAACGTGAAACCACCCTACTATGCTTCCCCATAACTCATTGTAATTCTCACACATAAAAGGTCCCTTCCCCCTGTACAAGAGGTCTCGAGTGAAGCGTGGTGATATCGCGTTTAAGAACTTTATCCATGTACAAATTTGGTCTTACTCGGCGGATTCATCCTCTAAGCTAGAGATGCAGGAAAATGGTCAGTTACCTGTACCGCTCTAGTAAGTACCTGTGTCTACGTGCTATCCTCTACCTTTTCAAGAGCCAAATAAGGCCGAAAATGGAGTATTGTTGGCATATTTGAGCAGTAGCTGCCCAATCCTCACTTTCCAGTCTCGATGGAGTCCAGAAGTATTTCAGAATCCTTGTAGGTGACATTTCACCCTACAACCTCTCTCTCAAAGACAGATGGTAGCAAACCTCTCACTGCTCTGTCACGACTTCTATGGAAAGTGCTCGGACGAACTGTATTCCTGTATTCCGCCAGTTAGAACCTTCAGGACCCGTCATGCCAATCACATTGAAGCAAAGCACCAACATTCCTCCTGTATTCCATTCGTGAGAAGTAAGTTCCGCTCGAACAGCTTTTTCCCGCGAACCACTGCTCCAAGTTTAACCCCAAGAGGATGTTTCTCCGATCAGTACAATCTTAACCTGTTCAAGTCTCGTGTTAACCGTTGTCTTACCTTCCTTATCCGCATAAATTCCCTCTTACAGCAACCCTGGGCCTTGTACAGGGTGAACCTCACTGTAAAAACAGAGAATGTTTTGTTAAGGATCCCAGAGTTTACTGCATCTCCTCTTGGCAAGAAATCGACAAAAATGACACTTTAAGCATTCCAAAAGACAGTCACCATTATTCTTCCAGATGACTTTTTTGTCTTGGACATTTTTTGTCTTTGGATACTTTGGATGACGCTATTTCATTGATACGTTCTTGTTTTTTTATTCTGATTCATAATAATGAATCCAAGAATTCATAACCGGTTATGAGCCTTTGAAAGAAGGTTTAGTGTGTTTCATTTATGTCAAGGAGTTCAGTGCAACACTTAATCCTTTCTATCCTGTACTCAGCTGTCCAGGTACCCAGCGGGAATACACTTTTGAATATTCGACACAGCAATGTCGTGAGCTCTACCATAGTTCTGATGCGCATATATGCTCTTATTAAAACGTCTGCTTTTAATTTTGTTGACAGGGTTGACAGAATTTCACGGGCGGCTTCTACGAGGCATGTATGCTAAGCTGGAATTTTCAAATTCTTCATGGCCTGTTGAATTCTCATTAAGACGGCGGGTCCGTTTCTACACATTGCTGTAGTCTAAAACTTTATATTCCTTTGTATTTATCAGGGTTTTTTGTTAATGTTTCCAGGAGTTTCTTCTTCGGCAACAAAGTATTCGATTACTTCTCTCTGCTTCAGTCGGACTTCGAGTGGGGCAGCCATAGTTCAAAGCAGTTTGTTATACTATACTTCAAATCAGATCTCTTTCTGGTTCACTCTACATGTCGGCCGGATGTGAACGCTACTAAAGCGAAAACAAAAATAAAGAAGACGTCCTCTGCGCTGTATTTGCAAGTTGACACCTGGTGTGTGTGTTTATTATCGCTGTAGGCGAGTTGAAAGCAAGACTCATCAAATCTTAAATATTACATCGTGAGCCAATCATGACATCCGGCTCACAAAACAAATCTCATAAAAAATACATACACAATGTAAGATGAACTATTCAGGAATGTTACCGAAAAAAAAAACTTGAAAAACAGATGAGTGCATGATCCGACAATGTGTTTTAAATCCGTCGCTCATAACGACTGAAACAGAATGGGCAAACTTCAATGAAGTTATCACCGACAAAGTCTCAACACCACCACTAGTAACCTCAGTCAACTAACCCGACACACATATCAACTCAAGGCCCAACCACCTCTACACTTCTTCCAAGTCGCAGTCCTTGCTCACAAAGAGACTCTCCGCTCACATCCTCTGTATAGGCAATAAAAATAATTTTATATTAACAATTCATGTCTTCCTTTTTCTTTCGCCTCGCCGGCGTTATTTGCTGTTTCATTTGTTCTCTCGTGCTGCTATGCGCATACATGTGACAATTTATTAATATATGTGAAAAAATAGATAAGTAAAGATCAAGAGTGTATGTGCCTTTATATCTGTATAAAATTTCGAATAGTTTAATTGGAAAATATGCCTCCTATGACAAAATGTGACGCATCCTCTTATATTAGGCCTCCATCAGTCTCGGGAGACCATGGAGTTGCACTTTGGATGATTTTTCAGGAAAAGCTTCTGTCATCTCTTGATAATCAAGAATGGCAGGAATTTTGATGCTGCCTGATTTTAGGTTTACCTTTGGCTTTTCACGGAATGTTGAGCAAATGTCACTTCAACCTTGAAGAGGCCTTTCTGTACAGCCTACCTCCAGGAAGATTGTTCAAAGGCTACAGCCTACCAGATGTTCGGATTGATGCCTAAGGTCATAAGGTATAATTTACAGACATCTTTGTAGCGTAGTTGACATCTACCTACAAGCGCTTTCCTTTGGGCAATTCTGCGTACAGGCGGTCTCTGGATATTCGATCATCGTCCATTTGCACGAAACTTCGCTTCATGCATACAAACAGACCAGATTTTTTAGTCGTGAAGATAGGACTTGTGAAATTGTGAATATGCTTGTGGGAAAAATTGAAAAAATCAGAACCTTATTTGGTAGAAATCTTTATCTATAAAAGGCAGGATGTGTGTGTGTGTGTGTGTGTGTGTGTGTGTGTGTGTGTGTGTGTGTGTGTGTGTGTGTGTGTGTGTGTGTGTAACGAATGCACAGCCGCAATTTTCAACGGATTTGCACCAAAAGTTACATGCACATGTTAGTAGAAAGGCCAAGACCAACTTTGCATTTCCCAACTCTCATCGATAGTGGAAATCTTGTAATGCTTCTACGGCAGTTTTCATGTAGTTTGCGGCCATTTTCTACTGGCCAGAGTGAGAGCCTATAGCTGGTTGCCACGAATAGGCAGGAAGATTCTATTGGCCAGCGTGAGAGCCAACAGCTGACTGACGCGAATGTTAACTAGCATGCTAACATGTAAAAAAATCAATAGATGCATTCGTCACAAGTGGGACAAATTTAAATCTGCATGGCACTTTACCCCAATTTGCTCATTCGCTTGCTTAAACTCAACGTTGATTCTGATTCCGCAGAACTGGTTTGGGTGTGAAAAAGTATTTGTTGTTAACATTCTTTTTTCATTCGGTTTTTCCAGTTACGAGTCCTTTTTTAAAGCTGATCGTTTTGTGTTCATTTTGTTTAGGTCTTTTTTCGTAAGAGATTTAATGTTTGGTATGGAGCTTAGAAAGCATTCGGAGTGTGAGATAGGCAAGAAGTCTTTGTGTTATGAATGCCTTTTTATAGCTCTAATAAAATTTTGTATCCATGAAAAGATATTTCAGTATAAATATATGGCCATGTTGCAAGGATGAGTGACAACAGAATACTTAAGGTCCTCATGTATAGCCAGCTTGACAGTGTACAAAAAACTATAGGACGGCTGTGGCTCAGGTATAAAAACAAGCTAAAGAGTAACCTCTCAGCTGTCAATGTGCCTCATCCTAATGTCAAGTGAGTTGTCCTGGATAGAAATAACTGGAGATATTTGTGCCAGGGTGGTATCAGAAATTTCAAAATCAGTTGCATTGACCAATTAACTTTTTTCGTAACAGATTTAATGTTTAGTATAGAGCTTAGAAAAAATTCGCAGTGTGAGATAGACAAGAAGTAAGGCATGTAGCAACATCAGCACGGCAAAGGGCACTCCTTTAAAGACAAGGAAGGGCAAAAATATTTTAAGTGGAGTGATAGCGATTGCTGTATGAGTCGTACGATTTTTTAATCAAGCACGGGCAACGCCGGGCCATGCTGCTAGTGGACGATAAACTTTAGAGACGTTCATATGTAAAGTTGGCGCTCTTCGAGCTGCACTATAAAAAACAGAATCAAGATTAGAGAAACAGGGGGATTTGGTAATATCTCAGACACACAGTTGCTAGAGTCTAGGTGGTTACTGAGAAAAGTGTTTAAGATTTAATGAGTCTTGCTTTCCACTCGCTTACTGCAATAATAAACAGACATCAGGTTCAACTTTAAAGACGCTTATATAGTTTGGTGCGTAGAAACAGAAAAATCAAGAACAATCAATTTCAGTAAGGACAATGACATAAGGAGACGCATCAAAGTTCGCGATTTTTAAAGATACAGGAAAATAGAAGAGAGAAAACACGCATTTTTCGAAGCTCTGCAAATTTTGACGTTTTCATACAATTCCAATAGTTTAAATGAAAATATTACATACACACACAAACACACACGCACAAACAAAAAAAACAAAAAAACAAAAAAAAACAAAAAAACAAAAAAAAACAAAAAAACAAAAAAAAACAAAAAAACAAAAAAAAACAAAAAAACAAAAATAAATAAATAAAACAAAACAAAAAAACAAAAAAAAACAAAAAAAAAAAATAAAAAACAGTAAACTCACATATTCGGATTTTGCTTTGTCTTTTCCACATTTTCATCATACCGTCGGATCTACATCCACATATTTTCTTACATATATATATATATATATATATATATATATATATATATATATATATATATGTGTGTGTGTGTGTGTGTGTGTGTGTGTGTGTGTGCCTCTGTGTCTCTGTGTCTGGGGGGGAACATATGGCAGATCTTCTACTATCACAATGAGGGATACTTAAAAACAAAAATGATAAAACAGAAAGAAAAAAAGACAAAATGATATTGGTAAAAAAAAACTCATATTTAAAAAAAATTCAATTTAATAGTTTCAAATTTCGTGGATATGTATAGTCAAATCCGGGTAGACATCACTAACTTGAAATTTCTCAAACCATATTTCGCACAGAAGAAACTACAACTGAAAGAAAAAGGAAAAGAAATCCTTTCATGTTACGACAGAAATTACAGATTATTGAAAAACATGAGGAAGGTCCTAATTCATTGAATTAGCGAATTCACAAAGAGGGATTGAAGAATCTGAACGAAACACTAAAACTTGGGCTTGAATATGATCCACAGAATTCCTTCATTTCGGATGACTTAAAAGAAATGGACGAATGAAGACGCTAATAAATTACAAAAGAATTCAACGATAGAATCACGGCCTTTGCGATCATCAGACAAACCCAGGGTTACAAACTCATATCAACGCAACTAAATATGTTAGCTCTATCGCTGATATTGAGCGCTTTTAAATAAGTACCGTGCATACATAATATATAAATAATATATATAAAATATATATATATATATATATATATATATATATATATATATATATACACGTTATTTTTATATATATATATATATATATATATATATATATATATATATATATATATATGTACAAAGTCTGCCAAAGTCACAAAGTCATACTTCAGGGCTTCAGGATAGGAAAAACTTGTATAGATATTGAAATACTAAATTATTTATTCAAACATCACGAGATTAATACAAGATACTTTTGGAATTACATTCGCTTCGTTGTTTAAATGTTACGAGGACTTATACACTACGGATTGTGCAAGTTGGGCTGACCATAAAAAGGTTCGCCTACACCTCAGGAAATTAGGCACAACAGAATATACTAAGTTTGTTAAGTATATTTTGCCTAAGAAAACCAGCGAATTGAAATTTAAAGGGGAGGTTCAATCATTAACAGAACTCTTCAGTCCCAAAACATCACTGTTCCACAAGCGTTGAAATACATGAATCTCACCCGCAAAGAAGTCGAAGATTATACCACTTTCGCGAGTGTAATCAATAAACACTGCGATGATTTCAAATTGACAGAATTAAGCACCAATAATTTTAAATGCCTGATTTTCGTCCAGGGTTGGATTTCAGCGAAAGACTCCGAAATACGTCGTTGGGTACTAAACAAGCTTGAGAACGAATAGAGAGTAACCCGGACGAGACTTTGCCGAAGGGCAAAGTTTCGTCCGAGGAGGTAGACAGACCCTGAACCCGTTTATGCGGGTTCTAAGCGAATATTTTTGACCGAGCCTATGGGCTCAGAGAACCCACGGTAAACTCGGCCTCATTCCACATCCATCCCTGGGGGGGGGGGGCTCTTAAATATAACAGTCGAATAGATCTGTTCCAGCTGTGCTGGCCTCCGAGCAGAGACGATCCCCAGACGAGGCTATGTCGAAGGGCAGAGTCTCGTCTAGCGAAACATCTACTTGACCCCGTTTTATACGGGGTCTATGGGGAATTTTTGGCCGAGCCTACGGGCTCGGATTGGTCCACATTAAACTCGGCCTTGTGCCACATCCTACCTCGTGGGGAGGCTGGTAAATATAACAGTCGAATAAACTGAACGCTGTGTCAGCCGACACCCACTCACTAGTGGTGTAATACTCTTCTGTTGTACTTACTGTTTTGATATATTTGTAACACTTGTTTTGTTATTTCTTTAACCATTTACTTGGTCACAACAAAAAGAATATAAAAAGAAGAGACAGAAGAAAAAGAAGAAAATGAAGAAGAAAAGAAAAAAGAAAAAGAAGAAAAAGGAGGAGAGAAAAGAAAAAGAAAAGAGAGTTGAAAAAGAAGAAAATGAAAAAGAAAAAGAAAAAGAAAAGAAAAAGAAGAGAGAGAAGAAAAAGAAGAAAATGAAGAAGAAAAGAAAAAAGAAAAAGGAGGAGAGAAAAGAAAAAGAAGAGAGAGAAGAAAAAGAAGAAAATAAAGAAGAAAAGAAAAAGAAAAAGTAGAAAAAGGAGGAGAGAAAAGAAAAAGAAGAGAGAGAAGAAAAAGAATAAAATGAAAAAGAAAAAGAAGAAAAAGCAAAAGAAGAAAAAAAGAAGAAAACTAAGAAGAAAATAAAAAAGGAGGAGAAGAAAAGAAAAAGAAAGAGGAGAAAAAATAAAATGAAGTAGAAAAGAAAAAGAAGAAAATGGTGGAGAAGAAAAGAAAAAGAAGAAAGAGAAAAAGAATACAATGAAGAAAAAAGTAAAAGAAGAAGGAGAAGAAAGACAAGAAAAGAAAAGAAAACCAAATCAATCTAAATATTTGTTTGGGCTTCTTCGAACACTTCGATATCACATGCAGAGCTAATGACTAACGCTCATTAATCTTTGTGTGAGTTGCTGACGTAACGAGAGAAAAGACTCGCCATTCTAGACAAATGTTGCAAGAAATTCTTTTTAATCGCATTACTTATTCATGAATCGCATTCATTTATTACGATTTTTTATGTATTTACGTTTAAAACTGAAAAATTATAGTGGCAAATACGTTACAGGATGGGAGAAGCAATCTTGACCAAGTAAAAATTAACGAAAGACGAATGCGCACATTTAAAACAAAAAAAAAGGCCATCAGCTCATTCATAGAGGAAGATTAGAGGTCTGTACTTTCCAGTCTGTGGATGTTTAAAAGTACGTAGGACTTTTCCTGTTTTCCATTATTGTCATTTCCCATCTGTTCTTTAATAGATGCCTTGTGATTCTATATTAACACCAAAGTCGACTTCGACAGTATCGACTGCAATGCGCATGACAAACTACATTTCGGTCAGCAATGTACATTTATAAACAAACACAACCTCACCTTGAACAGTACATTCATACGAATCGGTAGATTTCACCCCGGGAACTACGTATGGAACTGAATGACGACTTGGAAATATCGCAGAATTTTTGCAAGTTAAGTCCATTCAATATTCACGCAAAACAGTAAAAAAAAAAAAAATTCAAATTAGTCTCGACCTGGTGAATTGAAAGTGTGCTGGCGTGCGGCTTCACTTGTTGGTATACCAGATGTGTTCGGCAACAGGAAAAAGCGCCCCAAAGAGACCTATTGGTGTTATCCAGAAAATAATCAGTTGCTGGCCTCCTTGGAGGATAAGAAAAGCAGTACACGCCCCCGGGTACCACTTATTTGATCTGTTACACTCAGAGCAACTTCTTAGATCTATTAGTTCTAGGGCAAATTGCTTGAAGGATACCTTTTATCCGTGGGCCCGGCATAAAATGAACACTGCTTCACGCTTAAAATTTTAAACGCCATTAATATAAGACCTCCTATATGACAGTGAATACTGGACAATCTCCTCGCAGTTGAATAAGAGACTTGAAGCAACAGAAATGTCGTTCTACTTCTGTAGAATGCCATGCACCTAACATGTGAGAAACAACGAAATTCTAGAGAAAATGAAAACAAAAGATAATTATCCTTAATATCAGGAAGATATAGTTGAAATATCTAGGACACATAATGCAGAAAGAAGACTTAGAAAATTTGATACTCACAGAAAAGCTTGAAGACAAGACGGACAGAAGAAAACAACAAATAACAACACTGGCTAGCATAAGTGAATGGATGGTGATTTTCTAAGCTTAGCTTAGATGTGGCACAAGGCCGAAAGTAAGGATCGAACTCACTATTCAGTAATAATCAATCTAGCGAGTGCCATAAATGATTGTTGTAACCTAAGGAAGGTTATTGAATAGAATAGTCAAACGAAGGTTGGTAATGAACGATAACACTTAGGACAAGACCAACACATATAAGATTCGCTAGCGGCGCGTAGAAGTAGTAGCCAACTGCTAGAAGTGAGTCAAGTGAATTCCACAATGAATTTCCAACTGCAGAATATCTACCAACTGCCCCACGCGGTCAGATATGGCACAAGGCCGAATTTAATGTGGGGTATACGAGCTCAGACAAAAATTCCTCAAACACTCTGTATAAAACGGGGTCGGGTAGCAGTTTCTCGAGACGCGATTCTGCCCTTCGACATAGCCTCGTCTGGGAATTCTCTCTGTCCCGAAGCAGAGTTTAACCAGCACGGCTGGAGACGAATCTCCAACTGCAAGATTTCTACCAACCTCCCCAAGAAATCAGATGTGGCACTAGGCCGAATTTAATGTGGTGTATCCAAGCTCGTAGGCTCGGCCAAAAATTCCCCGTAGACACCGTATACAACGGTGTCGGGTAGCTGTTTCTCGAGATGAGACTCTGTTCTTCGACTTAGCCTCGTTTGAGAATTCTCTCTGCCCGGAGGTAGAGATTTTGAACAGCACAACTGGAAACGAATCTCCTATCGCAAGAGTTGTTCCCGCAGTAGGTTGCCATTTCTTTCTGCGGTAGACCATTTGTCATTCAAGCCTATAGAACCCGGTTTGTCCTGCTATTTACCCATAGCTGGGGGGAGAAGAAGAGGATTCATAACTTTCCCAATAGCACGTAAGGGAATGTAATGGATTCGACTGGAATTCGAACTTGGCTCTCAGATTCCTCAATCCGAGCTGCTATCCATTACTCCACCGTACCTCCCTGATTCTAAGCATGTGTCCTTTCTGCTCCTATTTTCCTTAGAACTTTCCTGTTGCTCACATGCTCCGTCCATGTATGCTCAGCATCCTTCTGTAGAACGCCATCTCTATTGCTTCAAGTCTTCTCTTCATCTCTCAGGAAACTGTCTGGCATTCACTGTTATATCGGAGGATTAATATTATTGGGTTGGACACAAAGTTTGTTCGTTTTATGAAGTAAGTTTTCTACTTAATAACTGAACGAACTATTTGACCAACCCAATACATCGTTTCTTTAAATAAAGAATTCTTTAGAAGGATAATTGACGATTTACCGCAAAAGTTTTGTGAAAGAACAGAAATCAGGACGGAAATCCAACAGGTTCGACAATGTATATACGTCAAATACTCTTGAAAAAGACATCCAATCAGTGGTTAACTGGGGCAAGAAACGGCTTGTACATTCCAAAACAAAACAAAACTGCTTTCATTTAATCACCACAGAGAACATTTTCTGCCTATTTGATGGTTGATGCTGAACACCAGAAGAGCAACGCTTTCTTGGCCTCACGTTTTCCACTGACATGGAGCAGGACGACTATATCGAGTCAATTACTACATCTGCTGCTAGAAAAGATGCTTCACTGTGTCGCGCCAAAAGAAATCTTCTCGTCAGAATCCATCTTGCACATTTAGAAATCAACATTCATCCGTGTATTGAATATTGTTGCGCGTCCTGGGTAAGACGATAAACTACGTCCGACAGCAAGGCCTCTGATCAGGAGGTATTGAGGAACGTGGAACCACCTCTTAAATTGCTGGTGTTCTATCCTAACCTGAGATGGTAGCACCTGTTAGGGTCCCAACTATGGGCAAATAGTTAACCCCCAAACTGGGGTCAAAACACTGAAAGCGTAAAAAAAGGTTTTAATACTAGCAATAATTTTTTTTTAGGAAAAACTTTTGCCAACAACACATTTTTGAAGAAAAAGTATTACCGGCAGTAAAAACCTTGTCGACATTAAATAAACCATCGAGGAAGGTGTACCGTTAAACAAAACAAACCAAACCAAAGCAATACTGTTGCTATATCTGTTCTTGTGCTCCTACTGTGAGAAAAATCAGAGAAAGGTTTGCAATTCAATCGGTTCTGACCAGTCACTTTCTCACCGACGTGGCGTGGCTTGCCTCTGTCTGTTCTACAAATATTTCCATGTCAACTGCCCGGATGAGCTCTTTTTCTAGTGCCCTGATTACATCAATTTAAGCGTGCTACTACACTGGCAACTTGGTCTCTCCGTCTTACATTTGAATAAGTAGATGTAACCTAGCCACTTCTACTGTAACGGGTTTTTTCTCGCATATTCCAACCTATGGAATTCCCTTCCTATTTCTTGCTGCCCTGATAACTACAATCTTCAAAATGTAAATGCAACGACAATCGCCATCTTCCGTTTTCGTGAAACCTGTTTATTTTTTGTCTTTTCCTCAATCCTCCCCATTTTCAATCTTCTTATTCTCACTTTAACTTTCACTACCGCGTACTAGTGGTATTGTCACAAAATATATATATATATATATATATATATATATATATATATATGTATGTATATATGAGTGTGTGTGTGTGTGAGAGAGAGAGAGAGAGTTATAGTTATCATTGTCTACTCGTTGTACGAGTGTGAGCACCATTTAGGTTAATGTTTAATATGGCTCCAAAATCATATATATATAAATATATATATATATATATATAATATCTGGATAAAATAAATGAAACAAAATTGGGTATATATATATATATATATATATATATATATATATATATATATATATATATATATATATATATATATATATATATATATATATATAATATTATAATTATTTTTTTTTAAATATGTCTCCATCGCGGCATTGGGTGGCAAATTTGAAGTCAGTTAAGGTTGGGTGAGGTGTTATGATTTCTGCCTAGCTACACTGACTTTCTTTCAAGCTGTCAAGTTATTATTGTCTGGTTTATTTTATATTATGCTCTACTTTGTATCGAGCACTGTTTTTTTTTAATGAAAATAATTGCTAACGTATTCTGGATTATAAATCTGATTGTTCTTTCCTATTATTTGAATTTATATATATATATATATATATATATATATATATATATATATATATATATATATATATACAAGTGTGGGATTGGTATATACGGAGTAAATTCCAATAACCAACAATTATTATTTTTTAAAAAGTGGTCAATACAGAGTAGAGCAGATATAATTATAATTTAAATAATATATATATATATATATATATATATATATATATATATATATATATATATATATATATATATATATATAATATTATAATTATTTTTTTTAAATATATGTCTCCATCGCGACACAGAAATTACTATGTTTCGAAACCGAAGCTTAAATCATAAAATTTAACTTCATAGTTTAAACGTAGAATTCTGAGCTCGGTTCCATTCTCAAGCGATGCTAAGAATAACTTACGAAAAAATCGAATTTACTCTATCTTTAAGTTAAGCTTTTTATTAAGAGGGTGTTGGCTTTTCTACGAATGTAGAAAACAAGTGTATCTTTGGGTGGCAAATTTGAAGTCAGTTAAGGTTGGGTGAGGGGTTATGATTTCTGTCTAGCTACACTGACTTTCTTTCAAGCTGTCAAGTTATTATTGTCTGGTTTATTTTATATTATGCTCTACTTTGTATCGAGCAGTGTTTTTTTTTTTAATGGAAATAATTGCTAAAGTATTCTGGATTATAAATCTGATTGTTCTTTCCTATTATTTGAATACATATACATATATATATATATATATATATATATATATATATATATATATATATATATATATATATATATATATATATATACGTACCAGGTATAAAAGCAAAATTGTTCAAATTGTATTACAGCAAAATTGTCCATGTGTTAGATTAAGCTTTGAATTTTTGTATCTTTGAAATGATAATAGATATCTTACTGGAATTCTTCCAAGTTTTTATGGCACTGTTGGACTCTATATATATGAATTCGGATTCAAATTGGATTAGAATTTGACAGAATGAGAGGATAAGGGACAAACAGAAAAACTTTTTAAGCTCCATCAATAAATATATACGCACCAGAATTAATAATTTCTGATGAAGCCTAAATAAAAATCGAAACATGTTAAATTTATAAACCTCTCTCTCACCCCCACATATATATATATATATATATATATATATATATATATATATATATATATATATATATATATATATATATATATATATATATATATAATTAGTACATCAGCCAATTACACTACCATGGTTTCAACCTTTAGGTATCCTCAGGCGATATAGACCAACGATTTCCTATTTCTTTGAAACGATGATAGCGTAATTGGTTGATCACCTAATTTTTTTTAAATTTAAAAGCTTTGCTCGTTAAATTTTCAAATTTTTATTTTCTTTATACGGATATTGAGCACTTTTTAATACAACTGCTTCCTGGTCTAATTTAACTCTGACCAATAACTGTTATAATATATA
This sequence comes from Acanthosepion esculentum, assembly GCA_964036315.1. Lineage (NCBI taxonomy): Eukaryota > Metazoa > Mollusca > Cephalopoda > Sepiida > Sepiidae > Acanthosepion > Acanthosepion esculentum. The sequence goes on along the minus strand of OZ038515.1, from coordinate 278,719 downwards.
TATATATATATATATATATATATATATATATATATATATATATATATATATATATATATATATATATATATATATGTCATTTGCCTCTAGCTCCTTTTGCCCATATTTTTCCCCATCCTCCTCCATATTTTCTTTTATTGTAAATTTTCTGTGTTTTTAATTCAAATTAAATCTCCCGTTGAAAGCCTGATGAGCGGGAGCGAAACCGGTTGCTTCGCCCGTTTTTAATATGTCTAGTAATATCAAGCTTCATACGTTTATTGCTGTGATAAAATTTTGTACCTTCAAAAATATCTTTAAATATATATATATATATGTGTGTGTGTGTGTGTGTGTGTGTGTTTATATATATATATGTATATATATATATATATATATATATATATATACATATATATATATATATATATATATATATATATATATATATATATATATATATATATATATATATACATAATCTTATATATGTATATATTATATAGTTTTATATATATATATATTTAATTTTATATAGTTTTGTATATATATATATATATATATATATATATATATATATATATATATATATATATATATATATATATATAAATATATATATATATATATATATATATAATTTGTAGTTCTAATGAATTGGAATTACGATTCCAGTGTAATAAATTATAACCATAGAATATTAGTGTTTGAGCTTTTTATTATATATATATATATATATATATATATATATATATATATATATATATATATAGATACAGAGAGAGAGAGAGAGAGAGAGAGAGATTTGTATTTGTCCAACCGTCCTTTTCTAATACATGGTCAATTGAAAATGATTAGCAGATGACTATCGTTACAAACGCTTTCGGCTAATCTCATATCCTAGCCTTTTATGTATACCACAACACCAACTCGTTGAAAATTGCTAAGTCACCCGAAGGGGTTCGTATCAAACACAAATTTGGGATATTTTTCCATGTAATATATCCATAAAAGAAATCTCTTGTTCACACTCAAGGAAAATAAAATATAAATTTAATAGAAGTATTTTGTCAGTCATTTTCATACATATACACACACACACAATCGCACACACAAAAGATATATATTATAAGTTTGGTTAAAGGCCAACGAAACTTCTTTAATAAGGATTGTTTTTTTTTGTTTTTTTGTTTTTTTTGTTAATTCTTTCTATATTTCCCACATTTTTTGCTTTCCAGTAAATCTTTATATAGGAATTGCCCAAAATAAACTCGGGTTTCATACGGCATTATCAAAAACGTGTTATGCCAGTTTCATCGTTTTTCAAATATTGCGTCTTCATACGTCATGTCGGTTTTCTTCACGTGTCATGTATATATATATATATATGTGTGTGTGTGTGTGTGTGTGTGTGTGTGTGTGTGTGTGTGTGTGCAGCTTGTCGTTTAAATAAAATATATAAAAAGTCATGCACTTACAAACATATTTTTGGATAGATAGATGTGTATTTGTTACAATGTTCACATATATATATATATATATATATATATATATATATATATATATATATATATATATATATATACAGAAATATAGTCTTAAAGTGTGCTATATTTATGGGGTAAAGTGCTCAATATCAGAGATAGAGCGTGTGTAAATATAAAAGTGGACATGGAAGTCAGCACTTAGAGGCGACAGTCTGTTTCATGCTAGTGCAATCGCCTGACGATTGCACTAGCATGAAACAGACTGTCGCCTCTAAGTGCTGACTTCCATGTCCACTTTTATATTTATATATATATATATATATATATATATATATATAGATCTCTCTCTCTCTATATATATATATATATATATATATATAGAGAGAGAGAGAGAGAGAGAGAGAAAGAGAGAGAAATGTATGTGTGTATATATGTATCTATCTATCTGTTCACATGCATGGGTGTGTGTGTGTTTGTTTATCTGCGCATGTGTAGAGAGAAAGAGAAAGAGTTGTTTGCATGGGCGTGCGTCCGTTTATAAAAGCCTGATTGGCTAAAAGACGACGCCAAAATAAGCCGATGACCAATTGCGTTGGTATCATTTCTTCCGTTAATTATACATCAGCTTGTTTCTGGAACTAATGAAAGTTTATTTTCACCCAGCGTTCATTACTTCTTTCTCCTGTTTGTTTGCCGCCATCTTGTTGGTGTTCCTTTTACTGGTTTTCTTTCAAGCATTTTACGGATTTTATTATTTATCCTTTTGTTTTGTATTTATTTGTTGAGAAAGGAGATTTTTTTTTCATTTTTAGGACTTGCTTTTCTGTTCGTTTTTATTTTCTGCATTTAAAGAAGCTTTTTTTTTTCATTTTATATTATTTTTTCAAATTATTTCTTTCGCTTTTTGTCAACTGGATCGAAAATTTTTCTTCATTGTTTTCTATTCTCGGGTTTTTAAAATTGTTCTTCGATTTTCTTATTGTGATTTTTCTGTTTGAATAGCGTATACCGTTTATTATTACAGTTCTATCTGCCTCGTTATACACTTATATATACAAATGCACACGTAAACACTCAAATGCACACACAGACATACATGCATTTAGGCATACGTACAGGTGTTTCCAAAACTTATTTAACTGTAATACTATTTTATAAATGCAATTATATTTCAGATTATACCCAATTGTTTTTCACAAATGCTTTTTAAATTGTTTACATTTTTTATATATAGTAATAAAACTTAAATGTTCACTTAACTTGAACTGCATTTTGTGTTTCGGTGAAATTATATCCATTCATCAGAGTTTGAATTGTAAAATTGAATGTGTTTACAGAAATCATCTTTTTTAGGTCAAGCACAATTATTTGTATTATAGCTGAAATGTAAAGTATATATATTAATATATATTAGTCAGTTACCTAAAAAAGATGATTTCTGTAAATATATTCCAACTTACAGAAATCATCGTTTTTAGGTAAAGCACAAATATTTCTTATTGCTATGTTATATATATATATATATATATATATATATATATATATATATATATATATATCGGTCAGTTATGTGCAATGCGTGATACACGCGTAGGCGATCATATACCTTTCGATACATGACTGACGAGGCAGATTTTTTCCCGCAGTAGGTTGCCCTTTCTTTCTGCGGTAGACCAGTTGACATCCAAGCCTATAGAACCCGGTCTGCCCTGCTATTTACCCATATCTGGGGGGAGAAAACGAGGATTCATACCTTTCCTTTAGCACGTAAGTGAATGTAATGGATTCGAGTGAAATTCGAACTCGGCTCTCCGATTCCTCAATCTGAGACGCTCCACCCTGCCTCATATATATATATATATATATATATATATATATATATATATATATATATATATATATATATATATATATATATATATATATATATATATATATATATATATAGATAGATAGATAGATAGATAGATAGACCGACCGGGTGTAACAGCAAAATTGTTCAATTGTTTGATTAAGCGGTAGATTTGAAAATTTTGATTTTAAAAATATCATTCCTGGTATAAAATCGTCTGATTATTCCAAAAATACCATTAAAAATTGACATAAATCTACCGTTTACGAGATATTGAGAATTTTACTCGGGTCCCGGTTACCCTCTATTTGCGCGATAATGTTTACTGGCTTGATTACAGATAATTCACCAGTAAATTTTCGCGCTGTAATAAAGGGTAACCAGGACCCAATTAAAATTGTTTATATCTCGTAAACGGTAGATTTCTGCCAATTTTTAATACTATTTTTGGAATAATCAGGCGATATTATACCAGGAATTAAATTTTTTTCAAATTTGTCACTGGGACATTATCTGCAAATTTACCGTTTGAACCGTTGTATTTTAGAAATGATTAAAAATATCTTACTGGAATTCCCCGAGGTTTTTATAACACTGTTGGACTCTACTTTGAGCAATAAGAACGTATAATTATTCTCCAATCTTAACAGAAGAATCGTGATGAAAGCGGTCATAAACGAAAATGACATGTTCATCATTAATTAATCATAGCTAAGGATCGGAAGCTCATGAAGAGTTGAAATTAATTATATATACATATATATATATATAGATATATAGATAGATAGATAGATAGATAGATAGATAGATATGCACATATATATATATATATATATATATATATATATATATATATATATATATATATATACAGTGGGTAGCAAAAGTATTTAACACATTGGTTTCTCTTACATATCTCAAAAAATTACAGATCAATTTCAACGAAACTTATAGGAAATATTTAAACGAACATTGTCGATCAAAACATAGAAGTAAATTTAAAACCACTGTTTTGAGAAACATTTATTAACAATAAATAAAATAACCCATATGCAAAAGTGTTTAACACACTTTACTAATATTTAGTACAGTAGCTTCTGTTCTGCTTCACAGCCTCCAGTCGTTTCCCGTAGTCTTCAACTAGTTTCTTGCAGGTACTTGTTGGTATTTTGACCCATTCTTCTTCACAAATTTTCTTCAATTTGTTTAAATTCGGTGGATTTCTTTTATGAGCTCGTAACTTCAATAGTTTCCACAAATTTTCGATTGGATTTAAATCCGGTGACTGGCTTGGCCATTCCAGGACATTAATGTCATTATTGTTAAACGAATTCTTAGTTGTTTTAGCAGTATGCTTCGGGTCATTGTCTTGCTGAAATACAAAATCACGACCATGTCCCAAAGAAGTGGCACTGTTCAAGAGCTGAGTTGACAAAATTTGAGTGTATTTTGCAGCATTCATTGTTCCTTCGATGATTTTCATTTTTCCTACTCCATTTGAGGAAAAACAACCCCACATCATAATATTTCCACCCCCCCATGTTTGACTGCAGGGATGCTATTTGCTGGCTTGTATTCCGCTCCTTTTTCCCCCCATACATGAGTGCGCATGTTTCCTCCGTAAAACTCAATTTTCGTTTCGTCTGACCAAATTACTTTCTCCCAGAAATCATTAGATTCAATTTCATATTTCTTTACAAAATTCAAACGGGCTTGTACATGTCGGCGTTTCAGTAATGGAGTCTTTATCAGTGATCTTGAAGGGAGACCTGCACGATTCAGTGATCTTTTTAATTGTATCTTTACTAACTTCAATTCCGGCATTTTTCAAATCATTCTGAATTTCTCGACGAGTTGAAAATGGATTTTTCTTCACCGTACGGGAAATGTATCGCTCATTAGCCTCATTTAAGATACGGGGACGACCACTCCTTTGAATGTTTTCAATAGTATCGAATTTTTTCCATTTTCAAACAGCAGCACCCACTGTACTCACAAGCAAATTCAAATCTTGAGCGATTTTTCTATATCCCTTCCCATCTCTGTGATTCTTTATGATCTTCTTGCGCATGTCGTTCGACAATTCTTTTGTTTTCACCATTTTCTTGCAGTAGTGGCAACAGAATAGCTGCAATGCCTCAGAGCTGTTATCTAATAGCCAGTTGAGTGTCGTGCAGTGCTGTCATTGGTCGACATATCACATCATATCAATATGGGTAGGAATCATGACGACACGTCTCTTCTAGCATAATATTTGCATTGGTGTTAAATACTTTTGCATATGGGTTATTTTATTTATTGTTAATAAATGTTTCTCAAAACAGTGGTTTTAAATTTACTTCTATGTTTTGATCGACAATGTTCGTTTAAATATTTCCTATAAGTTTCGTTGAAATTGATCTGTTATTTTTTGAGATATGTAAAAAAAAACAATGTGTTAAATACTTTTGCTACCCACTGTATATATATATATATATATATATATATATATATATATATATATATATATATTATTCCATGATCATTTTTCAAAATTATGCAAGATGATTTTAGCCCTCTCTAATCTTCTTACTTTCTGTCCTCGTGTATTAACGTGCCTCACAAGTTTCACGTACGATTACATTTTCAAGTCTTTTTTCACTGTTATACCTGAAACTCCTCTGTAACGTGCGAAACGTTTTATGGGTTGAGTTGGATCTTTTCTAATTGATCTCTTTAACGCTAAGTTGCAATGATGTGATCTCCTGATCCATTTTTCCTCTCTAATATTACCTTTTTAAACTTATTCACCTTTCTCTTGATGGTTCTTGAATGTTTTTTGAAGATGGAAGCCAGATTATGAATGTCGGTACCATTACTGAAGGCCTAAATGATTTTTCTCTCACCATTACTCAGTTGAGAAGACATAGTGTGGCTGACACAAAACGATTTTAACCTTTCTAGCTGAATAACTCAAAGCGTTTTACAGTGATTCTTACGTCAGATGGCATCAGTATGGCTAAACGTCTTATCTGAAAACCTGGAAAAAGAAATTCAATTATTTTAGTGGTTTTTTAGATACTGAACATTTTGTGGGATGGAGAGCTATGCTGTAACACAATTTGGACAATATAATTTTGCTGTTACACACGATAGATAGATAGATAGATAGATAGATAGATAGATAGATAGATAGATAGATAGATAGATAGATGGAAACTGAGGCGCGATTTTGTATCATGCTTGAACGCGATTCTCGGGCCAGGTGTGTTGTGTATTGTCTCGACTATTTATAGTGGAGGTAGCAAGGCCTATTGTATTATCCTAACGCTTACTGAGGAGGCGGTATCTTTTATATTTCAAATTATTCTAGAGGTTATTGAGTATAAATTATTGTGGATTCGGACGCTGTTATTTCTAGCTATTTTATAATGCTGTTTGTTAATGTTTTACTCATTATTTATTATTGATTACTTAGTGTCTTCATAATTGTTGTCCACTTTTATATTTACATACGATCCATTAATGGCATTAAGCACTTTTTACCAATAAACATGGCATACCATAAAATAATATGTTTATCATATACAATAGAATCTGTGACAACCTGGCTTTCGGGATATGAGGAATTGGTTACAATGTCTGGATATGAGGGTTATATTTAAATTAAAATAAAAGAACAGAAATCAGGTTCAACATTTATTATATTATTATAGATAGATAGATAGATAGATAGATAGATAGATACTGGATTCTCAGTCTTTAGAACCAACAGCCAAACCACCCGTACATATCATTTGATTATAATTGGGCAAGTCTTATGCAGAACCGTCCCCACTTCTTTTTGAAGGAGCCAAATACAGAGAACTGGTGCGCATTGTACCACAGAGGTCCCCCAACGACCCTCCGCAGGTTTTAAATACAGAGTTGTCTTTATCCTAAACCTTTCGGCACCCAAGGCTATGGGACCTAGTCTGTCTTACTTTTCACTCATATATATATATATATATATATATATATATATACATATGTGGGTGTGTGTGTGTGTGTTCGTCCTCCGCATGCGGGGATGACCTTGACTTCGAATCACTGGGGGAGGGCTGGGTGTTGAGATGACTAATGAGTCCGATCACCGTCCTCAAAAGTCTGTTGTAGTTGCGACATCGTGATCTTTCTTTTCCTGGCGTCTCTGTTCTTTACCCCTGATTCTCTTCTCTTCAAAATAAGACTCTCCGGAGCGCCACATGGCACGGTCCTTGGCAGACTCTCCCCAGGTGGAATGGAGAATGCCAAAATGCTTGAGAGACTCCTTTAGCGTGTCTTTGTAACGTATCTTTGGTCCTTCCGAGTGAGTTCTTGCCTGTGGATAGCTCGCCATAGAGCAATCTCTTTGGGAGGTGACAATCGTCCATGCGACGGACGTGGCCAGACCACCGAAGCTGATAGCGCAGTAGGATGGAACGGATGCCCTCCATCCCAGCACGCTGGAGCACCTCAGTGACTGGAACTCTATCCTGCCACTTGACACGGAACATGGTCCTAAGGCATGTAATATGGAAGGCATCGAGCTGTTTAGCATGCCTTCTGTAGACTGTCCAACTCTTGCACGCATAAAGCAGGTATGGTAGGACTACTGCTCCGTAACACTTTGAGATTGGTGTTAAAGATCAGTCCACGTCGCTCCTAGACTTTACCCTTCAGTCTGCCGAAGGCCGCGCTGGCTCTGCCGATTCTCTAGGCCACTTCACAATACAGTTCTGTTCTGTTTTCTGATACTTAATATTTGGAAGGCATCTTTTACTTCGGCTTTCGATGTCACCTTTTACATATCCTGTTAAAACATTTCTTAGATATTTAACCTTCTATACTTGCTTGATTTTAACATCTCTATTTCGTAGTTATCATCTCTGGCTTTTGTCGGAGTTATATGTTTCGAAAATAATCCTCTTTTAATTATAGGTTCATAATAATCCCGAATTACAGGCTTCTGCCTAGAACCCATTAATTCCTGCAGTCTCAGCAATGGCATGCTGAAAAATAATGGATTAATATATTTTCAATTCTTACATTTTTTTTTGTGAGTGTGTGTGTGGGTGGGGTCTGGATCACCCTTTGCAAGGAAGTAAAGCAACTAAGACACAAGGGGTTACAGGGTGTGGAAGAATTGGGAACAGAAATGTTAATAAGGAGCGGGAAGAGAAAAGAGTAATCAGGAGGGCAGTAGATAGCGATTGATATTGCATTTTAAATTTTTGAAGATTAATTTTGGCTGGAAAGCATGGAACCGGAAATGAGTTCCACAAGTGAGAAGTGCGCGATTCATCCATAGCTGGAAGAGAACAGGTGGATTCATACTTTTCCCAGAGTTCTTTGCGCCTAAGTGAATGTAACGAACCAGACTGGAATTGGAACTCGGCTCGCCGATTAACAATTCCTAGTCATTATCCCTTACACCACCAGCGCATCCAAACTTACAGCACCTGGTATTCCATACGATCACAAGTCTAGTTACTGACAAGTCTCGAAGTTGCTTAACTTCGGTGGTCGTACGAGAACCGTTATGTCAACGTGATGTGACCGTAAGCCTCTAAAAATGAAATAATGTATGAGACTTTAAATTAATGTCGGTAATTCAATAAGCCTGTGGCCAAATAAAAAAAAAACTTATTTATTTTGCACACGTGTTTATTTTTCAATATTATGCCAATGCATTTAACCCAAATCTTCCACGTTAATCACATAGATCAAACAATAAAGGGGGGGTTATTCAACTGAAAATTAAGTTTTTAGCTGCGTGAGGCTGTGAACATATTGATTATATCTTTTTTATTTTGTAAATTGTATTATATTTATTATATTATTTAGTCATTATATGTATTAGTTTACGGGGGCAGGTTTCATGAATCAGTTCTTGATGATAAATGAGCAACTACGCATTTCAACGCTATGGATTATGAATTAACTAACCAGGGTAGAACGATAGTTAAATGGTAAGAAACTGCATCGAGAAGTAGTTCATTATCGTCTTTCCTACCCAGTGTTTATTATCGTCTCTTCTATCAACGTGTCGTTTATAGAACATTTCAGAGTTTAATTGTGAAAACTTATAAAGAAAGTATTACGCTTCCTCATGAGCTTTCGATTACGAACTGAACACAAAGTTTCACCATCTGTAGCAGTCTTTTGATCAGGAATGACAACTTCCCCTTTTTGCCACGCAGTATTACAGTTGATGGAAAATGGGTTTTGCATGTCAATAAAAAATGAAAAACCCACTACCAACATCAAAACCAAGACTCTGTTGACAAAAGTCCTAAATTTATGTTTGTTGTCGTTCATTACGAACTTTAGGAACGTGGAAGGACCATTACTGAAAAACGCTCTTTGCCAGAAACTTGATCATCTAAACGAAACGTTATATCAAAAGTGTACTGCTTCGATAAACAGAAAAGGTGTCATTCTCGTGCATTACAATGCAAGGGCACTCATTGCAAAACAAACCCAAGAAAAAAAATAAGATCTTTACGATGGGAGAGATATATTATTTTGATACGTATTAAATAATGTTTTACGCGGTTACATGGTTCACAATATTATTTTAAATGAACTTTATTATAAGAATTCGACTTTGACGGGAATTCTCTTGATTTTCTCATATTCACTTCATTGGGGATATCCTATATCCCACTTAACTGAATCAATCGCAAAATCTGCTTTGTCTTCGTTTTCCATGACAACAGAAGGACCTTTCTTATCTCACCTCTGTGTATTCGGTACAGCTACATTTTTCTCTGCCTAGGATCACTTTACGCGCAGTATTCAATAGTTTTATAAACGTATTAGTTCTGGGCAACCACAGATACCAACAAAATGTGAACTAATTCAGATTTATCATCGAGTATACTGCTGATTAAACGAACTCACTCACCTATAGTACGCATGCAAGTATTCAGTGCAAACAGACATTAGATATTCTGTTCATTTTTTTATATTTTTACCTCTATATACTAGAGAAAAACAAACATCTTCCGAGATACGTCTATCCTTAGAGTTTACACCTAAACGACTGTCTTATAAAATAATAGAATGAATAATGAAAGAAGAAAAAAAATGATCGGATAATGTTTGAGTTGAGAAAAAAAAAACGCCATAGTAAAGCTATTAGTTTCTAATGACGAAAGCGGGAATTGTCATATCTCGAATGTCCTCAGGAGTACTGAAATGACTCTTCTGTGAAAAAAAAGTGGTCGTTTCCTCAACTATTTTCTAAATCTTATTAACACTCGTACAAGAACGAACAATAATGCCGGTTAACAAGAAAAAATAATCCTTCGGTGAGTATAAGAGATAACAAAACCGGCAATCCGAGTTCAAGTTTCGGCTAAGGATGTTTCTGTTCACTTATCAGTAATATCATTGTCAAAAACATGAATTCACGCCCTTCCTGTCTCCCTCATTGCTAAATACCTTCAGCAGAATTTTCTCCATGTTAGGCGAGTGAGAACCTAGGAAAATCACTCCTGCATAAAAAAATTAAAAAAACTTACAGTCCAGCCAGTACAAACAATAGTGTGCATCTTGTCAGCATTGGAAGAAAACATTACTGCAACTAAAATTGATACCATATGTAAATGGTTTGTAATGTAATCAATCGTGACCAGGCATCCCGACTTCAGTTACTTTCTCACCAAAATGACGTGGCTTCCCTCTGTCTTTTCTACAAATTTAATGCACCGTATATCGCTACATCCGGTCTCCCTAAACCCTGTTCCACGTCTTACTAAAGTTTTCTTATCCTCTTTCACATTGTGTAACTCCCTGCGACATAGTGGCATTATCCAATGTAATAAATTATAATCATGGAAAATTAGTGTTTGAGCCTTTTATATAATAAACACACACACATACACACACGTACACACACATATATATATATATATATATATATATATATATATATATATATATATATATATATATTCCAAGCTTATACCTCATGTAAGCTACGTTTGGAAAATTCACTATATATATATATATATATATATATATATATATATGTGTGTGTGTGTGTGTGTGTGTGTGTGTGTGTGTGTGTGTGTGTGTGTGTGTGTGTGTGTGTTTATATTTCGTCTACTGGTCTACGTCGAGTATCACGTATCCACTAAAAGATAAGGTTTAAAGTAATCAAAATGTCAGATTAATATGTGTGTGTGTGTCTGTGTGTATGTGTGTACATCATCTTCACTCGAGAACTGTTTTAAGAAATCCACCCCTGCAACATTCTGGAGCACCGTAGTTCACGCACAGAAAAGAATGACTGAAAAGAAAAAAAGAATGACAAACATTCTTTATTCTCAAAGATACTTTTATAATACTATGATATACACAAAAATATATGTACATATATACATGTGTCCCAGGCAAAGAAAAATATATCTACACGGTAAAGGAGAGTGTAAGAAGAAACAAAAAGGAAGGGTCTTACATATAATATGTAGATTATCATGTATCTGGAGAAGCCATATTTAGAACTCCAGATTCAAAACGGGCCGGATTCATCTATGTCCCAGGCGAGGACATATTCCATGAACGGGAAACAGTGAGTCTTGGGTTTTTCCTAAATTGAGTTCTGCGATCTGGAGTTTCATTCTATATCTTGGAAAGATGAATTCCCAAAGGGAAACGGTACCAAGGAATTGTAAGCTGCTTGGCGAGGCAGATTTAGCCACAGCCTGAACCACTTGGCCCACACTAAAAGAAAGCAACATCACGTGGTGGCTGATGTAGATAAATTGAATTTGACTGCCGCTTTCGTCACTGTATTGAGAGACGTATATATATATATGTCTGTGTCTCTGTGTGTGTTGTCCTTGAGTCGCTTGTTCTGTTTTGAGAAGTTTAGTTTATATACATTTTTAGGGGGGGGGTATGTTTGGCGAAGTGTTGTGTTTATCTTAATCATTTATTGTTTTAATTTCTTCTGGAATGCGTCTAATTGTTTGTTAAATCTTATGCCTCTTACTAAATCGTTTCATATGACCAACGCCCTGGTATGACGATAAACTACATCCGGTAGCAAGGCCTCTGATCGGGAGGTTTTGAGCGGCGTGGAGTCACCTATTAATTGCTGTTGTTCCCAGGTCCACTCTGGCCCGGGGCTGTAGCACCTGTTATGGTCCCACGGTGCGGTTCTACTGTCGAATGCAGAGAATATCATGGACTGACCATGTGAGCAATAAGGAAGTCATGAGGAAAATCGGAACTACAAAGAAAATTATACATACAATCAGAATGACACAGTGCAGTTCTACTGTCGAATGCAGAGAATATCATGGACTGACCATGTGAGCAATAAGGAAGTCATGAGGAAAATCGGAACTACGAAGAAAATTATACATACAATCAGAATGACACAGTGCAGTTCTACTGTCGAATGCAGAGAATATCATGGACTGGCCATGTGTGCAATAAGGAAGTCATGAGGAAAATCGGAACTACCAAGAAAATTATACATACAATCAGAATGACACAGTGCAGTTCTACTGTCGAATGCAGAGAATATCATGGACTGACCATGTGAGCAATAAGGAAGTCATGAGGAAAATCGGAACTACAAAGAAAATTATACATACAATCAGAATGACACAGTGCAGTTCTACTGTCGAATGCAGAGAATATCATGGACTGACCATGTGAGCAATAAGGAAGTCATGAGGAAAATCGGAACTACGAAGAAAATTATACATACAATCAGAATGACACAGTTCAGTTCTACTGTCGAATGCAGAGAATATCATGGACTGACCATGTGAGCAATAAGGAAGTCATGAGGAAAATCGGAACTACGAAGAAAATTATACATACAATCAGAATGACACAGTGCAGTTCTACTGTCGAATGCAGAGAATATCATGGACTGACCATGTGAGCAATAAGGAAGTCATGAGGAAAATCGGAACTACCTAGAAAATTATACATACAATCAGAATGACACAGTGCAGTTCTACTGTCGAATGCAGAGAATATCATGGACTGACCATGTGAGCAATAAGGAAGTCATGAGGAAAATCGGAACTACGAAGAAAATTATACATACAATCAGAATGACACAGTGCAGTTCTACTGTCGAATGCAGAGAATATCATGGACTGACCATGTGAGCAATAAGGAAGTCATGAGGAAAATCGGAACTACAAAGAAAATTATACATACAATCAGAATGACACAGTGCAGTTCTACTGTCGAATGCAGAGAATATCATGGACTGACCATGTGAGCAATAAGGAAGTCATGAGGAAAATCGGAACTACGAAGAAAATTATACATACAATCAGAATGACACAGTGCAGTTCTACTGTCGAATGCAGAGAATATCATGGACTGACCATGTGAGCAATAAGGAAGTCATGAGGAAAATCGGAACTACAAAGAAAATTATACATACAATCAGAATGACACAGTGCAGTTCTACTGTCGAATGCAGAGAATATCATGGACTGACCATGTGAGCAATAAGGAAGTCATGAGGAAAATCGGAACTACGAAGAAAATTATACATACAATCAGAATGACACAGTGCAGTTCTACTGTCGAATCCAGAGAATATCATGGACTGACCATGTGAGCAATAAGGAAGTCATGAGGAAAATCGGAACTACAAAGAAAATTATACATACAATCAGAATGACACAGTGCAGTTCTAATGTCGAATGCAGAGAATATCATGGACTGACCATGTGAGCAATAAGGAAGTCATGAGGAAAATCGGAACTACGGGTATTATGTCGGAAAATGTGAATAACTGGGAAGTTTTGGGGTAAGGTATAACTACAAGTCAGCAGATTAGCAGATAGTCAGCCCCCCAAACTAGGGTCAAAACATTATGCAGGTATAAAAATAGATTTTTATAGTAAAAATACCAGCAATATATTTCTGTAAAGAAAAAATTATTGACAGCAATAGATTTGACTTTCGACAAAAAACCCTCTTTACAAAAATTCATCAAAGAAATCTTATCTACCTACTGATTTCTTACAAAAAATACATATTCTATTCATACGAATTTATTCTGAATATCTTGTCGGCATTAAATAACCCACTGAGATTGATTTACCGTAAAGTAAAATAAACCAAACCATCATATTACCAAAAACATAACGTACCCGGCCAAAGTCGGTTCAGTCCTTTTAAAATTATCCTCTTAAGGAACAACATACACTTATGCCACCCTCACCTTAATTAATATTTACTAAGAATTAAAAGCAAGTCACAAGGTCACAAATATGTAAAATCAAGTCAGTATGGTTTCCTGTGACACTAGCTTGTTAGTCACTGTTTTATGATAGACAACTGTAGCATGTGATTTTCTGATTTTCTTAAATAACAAATTTTCTGGTTGTTTAAGTGTAAAACCATTCTATTGTTTTTACAAATTATTTTCTATTCCTAACAGAAAACTAACACCTAATGATGTAAACATTATTTAAAAGAGAAATGCTTGTTATCCCAATTTTTTTTTTCTAACCAGTAATTCCTTTGAAAGTTTTCCTACTTATCTTCGATAAATAAGAATAATGAAAAAGTGGTCCAGATATTTTTATTAGTGAAAACACCTCAAAGATAACTTCTTTACGAATTGAATATACGCTTGAACAAAAGGTACCTCGCCATGAATGTTCAATATTTTTGCGAAAATTCAGAATAGTCCGTTCTCCTCACAAAATGTTCTTCATTCCCGTTCACTCTCAGTAACCACTTGTGTCTTAGTGGCATTATCTCCTGATTTAAAAGAAAATGTTTTCTTTTACTCTCCCATTTTCCTTCCTTATCAGTTCCTGTATTATTTAGAGGATTAATAATAAAACAACGGTAATGAAGGCAAATATATGTGCCGATAGAGTGACATACACTTCAGGAGATGGGTGGTCATGGCTCACCTCAAATACCCATCTTTTATAACGTCAAGCAAACTTGAACAGTCTATTTCTGATTCTAAACATCGGTTTCTTATTGCTTACATGGTCAATGCTTGGTATTCTTAGCATGCATCGGTAGAAAGACATCTATGTTGTTTCATCAATAGAAGGTCTAGTATTCACTACCATATAAGAAACTAGATATTGGATAGCAGTTCTACACACTTTGTTTTTTCAAAATATTTTCTTTAATAATTCTTTCTTGTGTGGTGTCCCTTTCCGACTTAGGCGAACACAGTTCGACACAACATCCTTTCTTTTTCTGCTCTAAGCAACATTTGTTTCATTAGCATCCCGTTTTACTTTTTTGTGGTATCCATACACACAAACACATTAAGTAGTTCGCTCACAGTTTTACCCTGATTATCTGGCTTCTAATATGTCCTGCGAGATATAGACTCTTCAGGCCAAATAATTTCGTTATGTGTCGGAGAAAAGTTATCAGTTGTTTTCTGATTGCAAGTTTTCTTGTAGTTATGCCTTTACCCCAAACTTCCCAGTTATTCACATTTTGCGACATAATACCTGTAGTTCCTATTTTCTTTATGACTTCCTTATTGCTCACATGTTCAGACCATGATATTCTCTGCATTCGACAGTAGAACCGCACTGTGTCTTTCTGATTGTATGTATAATTTTCTTTGTAATTCCGATTTTCCTTATAACTTCCTTATTGCTCACATTTTCAGTCCATGATATTCTATGCATTCGACACTAGAACCGCACTGTGTCTTTCTGATTGTATATATAATATTCTTTGTACTTCATATTTTCCTTATGACTTCCTTATTGCTCACGTGTTCAGTCCATGATAATCCCTGCATTCGTCAGTAGAACCGCACAGGTGTCTTTCTGATTTCTTTCTTTGTACTTCCTATTTTCTTTATGACTTCCTTATTGCTCACATGTTCAGTCCATGATATTCTCTGCATTCGACAGTAGACCCGCACTGTGTCTTTCTGATTGTTTGTATAAGTTTTCTTGTAGTTCCTATTTTCATTAAAACATCCTTATTAATCAGATGTTGAATCCGTGTTATTCTTAGCATTCGTCAGTAGAAAGACACCTCTGTTGTTTAATAAATGATTAGAGTGACTAACATTCACTGTCATGTAAGAGATTACATATTAGAAAGCAGTTCTAAAGTCTTCTTTTTTTAAACATGTCCTAAATACTATTTTTTTAATATAGACTTAGTGAAAGACTGTATGCGTAGATCGATCGATCGATAGATAGATAAATAGATAGATAGAATGGTAATGGTAAAATTAGCTGTTTCCTTATAAGAGAATATTAAACAATTATTGATCAAGTAGCCACTGCTGCTGTTGTTTGAAATTTATTTTAAAAAATCTTCATTTTAAAATAATTTTTCAGGAAAAATTCCAATAGTTTCTATCGCTTTTTCCAATATTGATGGGGGTTTCCTTCCTAACCTTTCGTTCGAAGTCTTGTGGAACGTCAACACCTTATTATACCATCATTTTCTTTTCGAGTTACATGTGATTTTTCATTTTAGTTGTTGCTGCTGTTTAAAGTCCCCGTAATGTAGTTTCTGTTATCTGGTACAGTTATGTGATAGATAGATAGATAGATAGATAGATAGATAGATAGACAGATAGATAGATAGATACTGTTTTGACTTTTCCACTACATGATAATTGCACGAAACAATACGTTGTTGAATAAAATTAAACTAATTTCTTCCGCAGTCATCAGACAAAATTTAATTTAATAAAGCAAACTTAATTTAGACAATTTAAATTATCTCACAAATTAGATCTTAATATTATTATTATTTGTAGTAAATATTAGTGATAGTAACAATAGTTGTAGTAGCAACAGTAGTAGTAGTATTTTAACCTTTCCAACTTATTGGCATTGTTATTTCTATTTTCCATCATGCTACTCTTTTCCTGTAGACGTAATCTCATAAACTTATATCTACATTAACATGATATCTATGGCAAATGTTCAGATGAATTCCATTCTTTAGTTCTGCCCTGTACAGCTTGGATACACCATGCCACTTCCACAGAGTGCAATCATCCTCATTTACCCAGCTTCCCAAATGTAAGGAAACTGTTCACGCTAGGAGAGCTTTTACTCGAGAACTGCTACTTTGTCGAACAGACTTCCGGTGGTTGCTACAATCTTAACCTCTTCAGGTCAAGGGCCAATCGTTAACTATCCTCATGATCATCACGTCCTGTCAGTACGATCACCGAAGTTAAGCAGTATCGAGCCTGGTCAGTACCTATATGGGTGACGGCTTGGGAATACCAGGTGCTATAAGATTGGATGCACAGGTGGTGTAATCGATATCTTCTCTGAATTGTTAGTCGGAAAATCGAGTTCCAATTCCCATCCGCTTTGTTAAACGCAAATAACCTTGGGAAAGGTAAAAAGATTTGAAACTGACAACTTTTTCCATTTCACTGAAACAGACGTTAACCACTTCTATGTTCCCATCTTTCTTTCAAGTAGATTCTTTGGCGTCCTTTATCTTCTCATCCGATCAAAATAGAACAGTCCATTATTTAGGAGGTAATAGCAGGAAACGTTAAACACTTCTTCCTTCCCTGAAGTCTTTTGTCTTTCCACGCGATCAAAACAGAATAGTCCATCATTTATGAGGTATTTGTAGGGCATAACGGTATTGCGAAATAAGGAAAGAGGGAAGAAGCACAATTATTATGTGATTATTATTATTATTATTATTATTATTATTATTATAATGAAACTTAAAAAGTCAATAGATAACTTTAATTATGGCGGACATCAGTTCTTATCAATTAGGCTTTTGACGTAATTTAATAAAGAATCCTTTGTGAAGTTAGTTACAATAATATATAAGAATTTCAGTTTGTGGTTTAGGCTGTATTTAATCAACTGCTTCCTTTTTTTGTCTCAGATTCATTTCGTTTTGACAATTTTGTTATTTCTCTTTTTCGATTGACCTCGTTTTCTTATTAATGAAAACGCTTTTCAAAGTCATGAACAAGTAACAACAAAAGCAACGGCCGCTGGCTTGTGTTTTACGATCTGACACTGTCGCCAACACCATATTTTCAGTTCCTGTCCTGCTTTTATGTGTGTGTGTGTGTGTGTGTGTGTGTGTGTGTGTGTGTGTGTGTGTGTGTGTGTGTGTGTGTGTGTGTGTGTGTGTGTGTGTTCCAACGTAGAAGTCGATGATGAGTCGGGGGTGGTGAGTATTCAGTCTGAGTTCCATCTGAGAAATATCCAAAAATCAAGTGTTTTAATTGCAGTCAAGTTTAATTTCATCTTTGGAAGTAATTTTTCGTTTCCATATTTTTTTTTCTTTCAAAATGTGAATATATATTTTTAAGAAATCTATTGGTTTCCTATCAAACAGAATACAAATTAATACATATATATATATATATATATATATATATATATATATATATATATATATATATAAAAATACATATATATATATACATATACATATATATATATATATATATATATATATATATATATATATATATATATATATATATATATATATTCAAAGAGAGAGAGACATTGCTTACTCAACACGACACTCAGCAATCGATGCCAATTAGTGAAAAATGTGTATAATCTTATTCTGTTCTAATAATTAATTTTTCTCTATTAAAAACATGCAAATTATTTGTTTGGTAGCAAATGGTGATACGATGACTTTAAGGAAGTATCAATCACATCAATACTAGGCTGTATTTATTTAACAAAATTCTCTAAATTTATAACAACATTATTCAGCCCTCATTCTCTTTTTCCAAACGTCTTTCAGCTAAATCGTGCGTTATCGTAGGTATATGCAAATGTCCCCCAGCATCTTCATGTCTGAAAAGTAGACACAGAAGAAAAAAAAAGTATTATTTTTAATTAAAAGAAAAAGATCGAGACTTTCTCGTCCTGGGTATGACGATAAACTACATCCGGCAGCGTCGTCTCTGATCTGGAGGTTTTTAGGAGCGTGGAACCACCTCTTATTTGCTGTTGTTCCCAGCTTCACTTTGACCCGGGGTTGTAGCACCCGTTAGGGCCCCAGCTATAGGCAAATAGTCAACCCCCAAACTGAGGTTAAAAATACATTTTTATAGTAAAAATATCAGCAATACATTTTCATAGTAAAAATTTATTTTTTGTAAAAGAAATTACTAATGCTCTCAAGAAAATTAAAATTCGACATTAAATGACCCATAAGATGTTGATATGCCGCTAAAGAAACAAATACACAAAATGCACATCCAAACTTACTGCGCATAGTATTTCCAAGTCTTATAAAAGTCTTACTAATTAACCCATAGCTAGGGGAAAGAGAACGATTCATAACTCTCTCAAGGATATACGAAGGTTGGTATAAGTCGGCTGGAAGTCGGATCTCCGATTAACAATTCCGACACATTATCTATTACACCACCTGTTCGTTCTGGGTTTGATGATGAACTACATCCGGCAGCAAGGTCTCTGATCGGGAGGTTTTGAGGAACGTGGAACTACCACTTAATTGCTGGTGTTTCCAGGTCCACCTTGACCGGGGATGGTAGCACTTGTTATGGTCCCAACTATGGGCAAATAGTTAACGCACTGGGGTCAAAGCACTATGAAAGTGTAGAAATATATTTTTTTATACTGAAGGTGCGAGAAATATACAGGGTGTCTATAAAGTTCGTGTGCACATTAAAAAATTTATAACTTTATTTGTATTTGCAATAGAAATAATGTGTAAAAAGTATTAGAAAGAAGTAAATCTATATTTTTTAAGGTTTTATTGAAATTTTATTTAAGTTTCCACATGTCTTCCATCATTAGCAATACAAAGGGTAATACGATTTTGCAGTTCACGGAAAACATTTGCCAAGTGATTTACAGTAATGCCTGAAATCACATTAGTTATTTTAGCTATACTTAAAACTAGGTACATTAAACTTTATAACATTTTTTTCAGATTATTTCTATCGAAAATACAAATAAAGTTAAAAAAATTTTAAAGTGCACACGAACTTTATGGACACCCTGTATACATATATATATATATATATATATATATATATATATATATATATTTTAAATAAAAACAGATTACTTTAAGATTCCATATTATAAATTATTTCACCACAGCCCTTAAGGGCTGTGGTGAAATAATTTATAATATGGAATCTTAAAGTAATCTGTTTTTATTTAAATTATTAGCTCTGATTTACATTGAGCTCTCTGGATTTTATCCTCCTTGGGTCTACCCATACGGATTACCTAGTTTTTCGTAAACTATATATATATATATATATATATATATATATATATATATATATATATATATATATATATATATATATATATACAGTCTGTATCACAAATGATGTTCACAAAGTTTGGGGGCGGGTTCCTTTCACCAAAACAATGTAAAATGTCCATATAAACATATGTCAAAAAGCCTGTCGCCCTAACTCAGCACAGCAAATCAACAAATTTTTAAAATATCCTCCGCTTGCTTCTATACACGCATGCAAGTTATAAATTCTTTAAAGTACACACGAACTTTAAGGACACCCTGTATTTCCATAGTAAAAAATATTACTAGTAATACATTTTTGTAAGCAAAAAAAATGAATTGCAGCAATACATTTTTGGACAAGAAATTACTAATGCTCCCCAGAAAATTAAATTTCGACATTAAATGAACCATAAGCAAAACAAACAAACAAGCTGGAAACTTTTGAACACGTCTAATATGAAATCGAATCAAAATTATAACTTTCTATATTTTCACGGCAATTCTGATTATTTAGTCCTGGGTATGGCGATGCATTATGTCCGGATAGCAAGGCTTCTGATAAAGAGATTAGAATGTTTGAGGATCGTGGAACCACCTTTAATTGCTATCGTCCCCATGTCCAACCTAACCCGAGGTGGTAGCACCTGTTAGGGTCCCAGCTA
This sequence comes from Acanthosepion esculentum, assembly GCA_964036315.1. NCBI lineage: Eukaryota > Metazoa > Mollusca > Cephalopoda > Sepiida > Sepiidae > Acanthosepion > Acanthosepion esculentum. The sequence continues at coordinate 257,495 of OZ038515.1, read as the reverse complement.
TGGGCAAATAGTGAACACTAAAAAAAAAAACAGAAATCAATATGAAAGTATAAAAATACATTTTTATAGTAAATATACCAACAATACATTTTTATATAAAATATTTACCACTAAATACTTATAGTAGAATTACCAACAATACATATTAATAGTAAAATGACCAGTAATAGATTTTATCTGTAGTTAAAGGTGTACAGATGCTTTCAAAATATTTAGATCTCGGCATTAAATAACCCATAGACGGTGATATGCCGCTAAAAATATCAACAAACCAACCAAACAAACAATATGAAAGAACTCATGACATTAAGCCATATAATATCTTAAAGAAATCATAATATATTTCAAGATATAAAACATATAAATATATAATGACCAACAATAAATTTTATAGTAAAATGACCAACAATACATTTTATGGCAAAATGGCCATCAGTACATTTTATCTGTAGTTGATGGCCTGCAATTGCGTTCAAAATATTTAGATTTCAGCATTAAATAACCCATTGGGGTTGATATGCCGCTAAACAAAGTCGACCGATATGAAAGAAATCAAACTGTATCCGAAACAAAACTACAACATAAAACACACATATCACCGCCTCTAGTAATTATGTCCGCACAAATATGTATATGCAGAAAAGCAGAGTATCATCTACCATGGATTCAATTGTGAAAGCAGAATAACATCATAATTTTATTACTTTAAATCTCCCAAGAAAATTAAATTTTGGCATTAAATGACCCCATAAGGAGTTGATATGCTCTTAAACAAATCCAATCAAATTCTAATTAGTTTTCCTCTTGGTTATCTCGACTTCATCAATTTAAACGTATTAGTAGAATGTTTGGTAGATCTCAGCATTTTATTGTTGAAATTGGTTAGTATAATTGTAAGTTCTATTCTAATAGTTCTCTCACTCTCTCTCTCTCTCTTCCTCTCTCTCTCTTTCTCTCTCTCTTTATCTCTCTTTCTCTCTCTCTCTCTTTCTCTCTCTCTCTCTATATATATATATCTTTCTCTCTCTCTCTTTCAATCTTTCTCTCTCTCTTTCTCTCTTTCTTTCTCTCTCTCTTTCTCTCTCTCTTTATCTCTCTTTCTCTCTCTCTCTTTCTCTCTATCTCTCTCTATATATATATATATCTTTCTCTCTCTTTCTCTTTCTCTCTCTCTCTTTCTCTCTCTCCTTCTCTCTCTCTCTTTATCTCTCTCTTTATCTCTCTCTATATATATATATCTCTCTTTCTCTCCCTTTCTCTCTCTCTTTCTCTCTCTCTCTTTATCTCTCTCTCTATATATATATATCTTTTTCTCTCTCTCTCTTTCTCTTTCTCTTTCTCTCTCTCTTTCTCTCTCTCTCTTTCTCTCTTTCTCTCTTTATCTCTCTCTCTTTATATATCTCTCTTTCTCTCTCTCTTTCTCTCTCTCTTTCTCTCTCTCTTTCTCTTTCTCGCTCTCTCTTTCTCGCTCTCTCTTTCTCTCGCACTTTTTTATCGCTTGTCGAACTCTTTTCCTGTTTCTTATTTTCCTGTCAAGTTCGATCTTCAAAAATTTGCTTTTCCTTCATTTCTCTCCCGGAGTCTCTCCCAGATCTTCTTCTTACAATGTCCACGTGGGTAAAAAAAATAAATAAATAAATAAAAATAGAACGCTGGCTTTGAGCGGGAATTCGTCCGACTGGTTGACTACGATTATTTTACTCGAAGAAAACCGTCCAGAAGAGTTGCAAGAGATTCCGAAGTCGTCTGAAGGCCGTGGTTGGCGCCAAAGGCGTTTTTATTGAATAAATTTAATCTTTAGTATTTGAAGATATTTTTGCTTAATTTTGGTAAATATATCCGTTAAAATGAGGTGTCAGTGTTAGTTTCATCTTATTGCCATGTATGGTCTGGAGCCCCTTCTGTTTGTCTCAAGGTCCTCGGTAAAATCCAGAGACGGATATGCAATGTAATTGGCCCTGATCTGGCAACTCGTCTGCAGTCGCACTCTCAAAGACGTACCGTCGCCTCGCTCTGTCTTTTTTACAAATACTTTCACGGTAACTGCTCCGATTCCCAGACTTCATACATTTAAGCGTTCAACTAGGCTGGCATCTCGCTCTCACCCTTTCACTGTCGAAACTGTTAAATGTAGCCGTCTCTTCTACTCCAATAGCTTCATGTCTCGCACTTCTTGCCTGTGGAACTCCCTCCTCTTTTCCTTCATAGCTATAATCTCCAAATATTGAAATGTAATACCAACCGACCACTCCAACTCTCTGTAACCCCTTGCGTGCTAGTGGCTTCCCGCCTTCCTTGGGTGAAACGCTTAAAAAAAAAGGTATAATTTAGATGACAATTTATCCATCGCACCCTGTATATAGATTGATAGAGAGTGAGAGAGAGAGAGAGAGAGAGAGAGTGAGAGATTTGACTGAGGAACGGATAAAAACAAATTTTTTTCCGAGATAGGATGAATGGATTTATATCACTGAAGTCAAAAAAACATCGCGACCTTTCATGATTCCTCAGAATAATAGGTGGATAGTTTCTAAAAGGGTAAAAGAACTACATTCGAGAATTATTAGTTATTTGGTGCTTATAAACAAGTCGATAATTTACCTGATTTACGTATCAATTTGTTGGCAAAAACTCATTGACACCGATTCCCTTGAGGAAAATAATTTTGATTTCAAAGAGAAAGAAATATGTTTGCCGATATGGCGATCACTTGAATATTGTTTAATCTCTTGATTAAAATCATAACCGGCAAAATTATGTATCAGGAATATCTACTTGTCAATTGTTTGTGGGTGTGGGCCATGGCAGGGCAAATTCATTTTTACAAATCCTTCTGTCATAAACGAGACAGTACTATTCTCTACCATATTTTAACCTTCTGACTCATCTTTCCATCTTCTGATATTGTTTTTCTTTTCATACTTATTGGGTACAAGTCGAGCAACCTTTTACTTCATCTATTATCGTTTCTGCTTTCTATGTGTTCCGCCCGCCGCTATTTGTTGTCTTTTAATCACTTACTGGATATCTTCATCCGTTTTCGTACCCATCTTGATCTCTTTCTATCTTTAGTATTACCCGTTCCACAGATCTTTATGCATTTTTTTGTTTCTTTTGAAGCGATTTGGTTAATTTACATGTTTCGCTCCCGTGTTCCGTACATGCTTTAGATTTTCGTGTTATCGGCAAAGTGTTTTTCATCATATCTCTCTTTTTCTTTAATGCTTTCTACTTTATAGTTATACTACGTTTTATTATATTTGCACGTTTTCTTTTCTTTAATGTTATCATCTATCCTCTGTCTATGTACTTCTGGACCTCTTCCAGTTCTTCATCTTCTATTCAAAACGATAATTATGGTCTGGAATTGAAATGTAAGAACTGATGGCAATTACCGTGTATCCACCACAAAAAATCAGAATGTGTTAATAACACATACCAAGCACTTCAGATACCTCAATGAATGAATCATTTATAAGAAATGAATAACTTTATAACGAATTTAGTCTATGAGATAAAGAAAGTGATCATAGACTAAGCCAGTCATTGGCACAGTGGGAGAAGCGGGCCTACATATGGCATGTTTCGCCTTCTGAATTGCACGCCGAATTCCACGAGGAAAAAAGGGTTTATTAAAATTTTCTTTATTTCGTTTCTTCCTCACTTTATTCACTTACATTTTCTCATGCATAACCATATAGATAAACAATGATTAAGTACAACGTTTCTTGAATTTTGTTCATTTACATGTTTCGCTTCCGTGTTCCGTACATGTTTTAGATTTTCGTGTTATCGGCAAAGTGTTTTTCATCATATCTCACTTTTTCTTTAATGCTTTCTACTTTATAGTTATACTACGTTTTATTATATTTGCACTTTTTTCCTTTAATGTTATCATCTATCCTCTGTCTATGTACTTCTGGACCTCTTCCAGTTCTTCATCTTCTATTCAAAACGATAATTATGGTCTGGAATTGAAATGTAAGAACTGATGGCAATTACCGTGTATCCAGCACAAAAATTCAGAATGTGTTAATAAGACATACCAAGCACTTCAAATACCTCAACGAATGAATCATTTATAAGAAGTGAATAAATTTATAACGATTTTAGTATATGAGATAAAGAAAGTGATCATAGACTAAGCCAGTCATTGGCAAAGTGGGAGAAGCCGGCCTACATATGGCATGTTTCGCCTTCTGAATGGCACGCCGAATTCCACGAGGAAAAAAGGGTTTATTAAAATTTTCTTTATTTCGTTTCTTCCTCACTTTATTCACTTACATTTTCTCATGCATAACCATATAGATAAATAAAGATGCAGCACAATGTTTCTTGAATTTTGTAACTTTTCGTTGAAGGTAACGTTTTCATCATTTTAAACGATTGGTGATTTTCACTAAGGAAGACCATGCGTGTAAATATTACATGCTTTAGAAACAGGACGTTCATAGTAATTTCTTTTGTGTGGAGATGAAATATATTTTCTGAAGAAGAAACATATTTTTTTTTGTTATAGTGAAGAAACGTATTTTCTAATTAAAAAAATTTTTTTTTGTTGTTTTCTTTCAAATGAATAAACGAGAAACAAATCACATGCAACTGTACGTGTTAACCACTGTCGTCTGTGATAAAATTATACCGGGACTTCATTTTTTTTAATTATAAAGAAATCTTTTCTCCAAAAACAATCAGCCTTTCACCCTTTCTATGACAGATGCTTACGCGTATGATCGTCTGTGATGAAAATAGCTGAGACTGCTTCAACGAAAAATTACCTTGAATCTTTTTTTTTTTTTTAGCAATGCGGCTCTCCGTATGATGAGCTATATCTGATGCAACCCACTGATCAGAAAAGTTTTCCCATGCCTGGACTAAGCTGTAGCAAGTGTAGTTTTGTCCAACATGGCAAGAGGCTACAAAACCCAAATATTAACCTAAGACCTCGATTCATGTTCTTAATTCGCCTCATCAGATCTAGACCCGGTCATGGATGTCACGGACGGCGTCCAACTCGTTCGGAAATGCCTAAACTATCAGCTGTATACAACCGCTTTCGCATATCTATGATTAAAAGTCACTTCAAACGGTTGAACTGTATAGAACGCTATCCTTTATCTGATCTCACAGAGTGGCTCTACCCAATCACAAATAAAAACCCTTATCAAATAACAAAGACCGAGTCACGTGAACACGTCCAGCATAAACAACTAAAAAAGGGTTGATGTAACTAGAAGGGAAACTTATATAACGTTGACTTTCCACTCTACATTTAACAAAAGATCAGGAAGAAACCCGCCACCGATGAATCCTAGAAAAAGGTCTGTCTGTTAGTCTGAAGAGTAACGGGATTTTTCCGCTCTTCGATGTGAGACGCATCACACGTTAGTTGGTTGATATTGTTTAGCGGCATATCAACCTCTATGGGTTATTTCAGTCCGAAATCTAAATATTTGGATTCATTTGGTTTGATTGATTTTGTTTAGCGGCATATCAACATCCTTGGGTTATTTAATGCCGGAATCTTAATATTTTGATTGGTTTAGTTTGGTTGATTTTGTTTAGCGTCTTATCAACCTCTCTATGTGTTATTTAATGCCGAAATCTAAATATTTTGATTCGTTTGGTTTGGTTGATTTTGTTTAGCGGCATATGAACAACTCTATGGGTTATTTAATGTTGAAATCTAAACATTTCATTCGTTTGGTTTGGTAGATTTTTTTTTACCGTCATATCAACTCTATGGGTTATTTAATGCCGAAATCTAACTATTTTGATTTTGATTCGTTTAATTTGGTTGATTTTGTTTAGAGGCATATCAACACCTCTATGGGTTATTTAATGCCAAAATCGAAATATTTTGATTCATTTCGTTTGGTTGATTTTGTTCAGCGAGATATCAACACCTCAATGGGTTATTTAATGCCAAAATCTAAATATTTTGATTGGTTTGGTTTGGTTGATTTTGTTCAGCGGCATATCAACACCTCAATGGGTTATTTAATGCCGAAACCTAACTATTTTGTACGCATTTTTATTTTTTAGATAATTATGGTTTTAGTGACACAAGTTTTACTAAATCACCCATAACTTGGAGAAGAGGTGGATTCATACCTTTCCTAAGGGTATTTTCGCGTAAGTGAATATAAGAAACTCAAATAGAATCGGTGAAAATTCCGAGTCATTATCCATTACATCACCGCACATCCAAGCTTACAACACCTGGTATTCCCAATCGGTCACACATCTAGGTATTGAACAAGCTCGACGTTGCTTAACTTCGTTGATCGTACGGGAACCTTTTCCAATCAAACCGAGGGCTCCAACTACAACTACAATTATTGTTGTCCTTGTGTGCCACAATTTTTTTTTACATTTCTGCTTCAAGATCCTTGCATTTTGATATTTTTTTTTTTTTTTTGAAGATCTTCAAAGATATATTACAGTCTACTTGAACTACCATATTCATAAGAAAGCACATTCTGTTTTTATAGTCTTTGATCATGATGTCTGGTCGATTATCTTTGATTGTTCTGTCTGTGTGTATTGTAAAGTTCCATAAAATTGTTGCAGGTCCTACGTTTGTAACCGAGACTGGGTGATGTTCATATTATTATTATTATTATTATTATTATTATTATTATTATTATTATTATTATTATTATCTGTCTATACCTGTTTAATGCGGTGGAGAACTTGGAGATGCGAATTAACAGGAGATAACTGATTACTGACATCCATTAGAAATGGCACGTGGAACTAGAACAGTCTACCCCAGCGAGCGAAATAAAGGGTTCAGTTCGACATTCCAACCACCTGAAGAAGGCCGGAGCGTACAACGACTAAAACGTTGTGATAAATATGGCAACAAAGATGAGGATGATAGTCCGAACAATGTAAATAGTGTATTATTATTATTATTATTATTATTATTATTATTATTATTGAGTGAGAAAGCAGCACCCACAATAAAATGACGTTTGGGTAGAAACATAAGAGGCCCAATGTATCCATTATGAAACACAATCTGAAAAATCTGATGCTCACTGATGACTACCGCTTATTACCAGAGATGCACTGTGCATCGGCGTAAACGGAATATTTACTGTGTGCGCGTGTGTGTGTCACATAACCCCTGGGGGTTGCAGAGGTATCACATGTACTGCAACCATAGCAACAGTGTTAAGGCTAAGGCAACATAGCTTCACGGAGCTCAACCTCCTTCAGGCTGGTTGTGAATTCAGAGTTTTCCTCTTCCTCCACTGGTTGCCGCCACAATGCAATGTATTCGACGTCTGCCCTGCAATTTAACCCATAATTGGAGGGATATGGATTCCAGCCTTTTGAGAAGTGAACGAAAACCGAACCTGATATCTATATCGAACAGAAACTGATAATGCGGAAATTGGAACTAAGCTCGCTGGTTTCACTTTTCGCGCCAATAAATTATGTTTACTCGCATATTCAATAACCACTACACGCCTTTATTTTGTTTACCGTTTTGATGGTAATTTTAAATTGTTTACTTCTTGAATTTATTTTTTTGGGGTTGTTCTAAGCAGCGTGATTCTATGTTTCTGCCGTTGTGATTGAAATGTTGCTTGTTATAATCTTTGTTGTTGCTGGGGGGTTCATATTGTTGCTATTGACGACGTTAATGGCGACATGGACAGCGATGATGATGTTTTTTTTAGTCAGCTTACTGTTGTTGTGGGTAGGAATGGTAAACGTTCAATGCTTTTAGAGCTTTTTTCAGTATTTTTTCTGTAAATTGTTCCAAATTGTCTCACTTTACAGATTACATTTTACGTCTGTTTTCTCTTCATTTTACCTTGTTTTTAAACTCCTATTTCACTCCGTCTTTCGCTCTTTTTTTTTCTTTCGCAATATCTTTCTTTCTATTCATTTTCTTTCTTTATCAATTCATTTTTCTTCTTCTGTATTTGCTTTCTCATCGCGTTCTAATTGTCTCTTTATGTGTCTCTATTTCCATCTTTTTTTCTCTACTCCTCTCTCTCTCTCTCTCTTTCTTTCTCTTCCTCTATCTTTTTCTCGCCTTCCCACTCCCTCTTCTCTTGTCTAATTTTTTCCACTTCCCCCCTCTCTCTCTCTCTCTTTCTTTCTCTTCCTCTATCTTTTTCTCTCCTTCCCACTCCCTCTTCTCTTGTCTAATTTTTTCCACTTCCCCCCTCTCTCTCTCTCTCTTTCTTTCTCTTCCTCTATCTTTTTCTCGCCTTCCCACTCCCTCTTCTCTTGTCTAATTTTTTCCACTTCCCCCTCTCTCTCTCTCTTTCTTTCTCTTCCTCTATCTTTTTCTCTCCTTCCCACTCCCTCTTCTCTTGTCTAATTTTTTCCACTTCCCCCCTCTCTCTCTCTCTCTCTCTCTCTCTCTCTTTCTTTCTCTTCCTCTATCTTTTTCTCTCCTTCCCACTCTCTCTTCACTTGTCTAATTACTTTCCACCTCTCTCTCTCTCTCTCTCTCTCTCTCTCTCTCTCTCTCTCTCTCTCTCTCTCTCTCTCTCTCTAATCCTGGTATTCTTTAATTTCCTCTGCTCTTTCTTCAATCTATCTGACAATCTCTCCAATTTCTCTCTCTCTCTTTCTCTCTCTCTCTTTCTCTTTCTCTTTCTCTCTCTCTCTTTCTTTCCCTTTTCTCTCTCTCTCTCTCTCCCTCTGTTTGGCCCTCTCTCATATTGTTTTTCAACTTCATTTTTTCGTTCCTCTATTTTCTCTCTTGTCTCAGTCTTTCTTTTTATCTTTATATCTCTCTTTTCCTATACTTCTTTATCTCTTTCTCCTTCTTTATCACGTTGTGTCTTTATTCTCTCTCTTTCTCTTTCTCTCTCATTCTTTCTATCTATCTATCTATCTATCTCTTGTTTCCGCTTTATCACATTTTGAGCCTTTCTTTCACTTCATCGTTTGTTTTCTTAGTGCTTCCCTCTTTCTTTATATCACTCTCATTCTTTCCATCCCTCTCTCTTTCTTTCTCCCTCTCTTTCTTTCCTATGTACCTCTCTTTATAATTGGGTATGTATGTCTGGCAGAGGGAGAAGTGAAAATCTTCGGAAATTATTCGACGCAGAAATCTGGTTATCAATTTTACGAAAATATTTTTTCTGGCACACTTTACAGTTTACAAATTGTTGCTTTTTTCATATTTATTTAACCATCTTTACAATATTGTCATCTCTCTCTCTCTCTCTCTCTCTCTCTCTCATTATCTATCTATCTATCTATCTATCTCTTTCCACCATCTCTTGCTTTTTCCACCCTCTCTGTCTTTCCACCGTCTCTCTCTCTCTCTCTTTCCACCCTCTCTATCACTCCCCTTTCTCTCGCTTTCTACCCTCTGTCTCTCTTTCTGTCCACCTTCTCGCTCTCTCTTTCCACCCTCTCCCTCTCTTTCTCTCTTCCCCTATTGCTCTCTCTTTCCACCCTCTCGCTCTCTCTCTATTTTCCCATCTTTCTCTCTATCTCTCTCTTACTTCACTTCCCTCCTTCAGTTTATATATATATATATATATATATATATATATATATATATTTCTCTCTTTAAATTCTTCAATTTATATTTCTTGCTCCATCTTTCAATGTCTAATTTTCGTTTTCTGCCCTTCCACTCTCTCTCTCTCTCTCCCTTTCTCTCTCTCTCTCTCTATCTATCTGTATCTCTCTCTCTTTCTCTCTGTCTATCTGTCTATCTGTCTCTCTTTCTGTTTCCTTCCCTCCTTCAAATTATATTAATATTTCTCTTTTTAAATTCTTCAATTTATATTTCTTGCTCCATCTTTCAATGTCTAATTTTCGTTTTCTGCCCTTCCACTCTTTCTCTCTCTCTCTCTCTCTCTCTCTCTCTCTCTATCTATCTGTATCTCTCTCTCTTTCTCTCTTTCTCTCTCTCTCTGTCTATCTGTCTATCTGTCTCTCTTTCTGTTTCCTTCCCTCCTTCAAATTATATTAATATTTCTCTTTTTAAATTCTTCAATTTATATTTCTTGCTCCATCTTTCAATGTCTAATTTTCGTTTTCTGCCCTTCCACTCTCTCTCTCTCTTTCTCTCTCTCTCTCTCTCTCTATCTATCTGTATCTCTCTCTCTTTCTCTCTTTCTCTCTCTCTCTGTCTATCTGTCTATCTGTCTCTCTTTCTGTTTCCTTCCCTCCTTCAAATTATATTAATATTTCTCTTTTTAAATTCTTCAATTTATATTTCTTGCTCCATCTTTCAATGTCTAATTTTCGTTTTCTGCCCTTCCACTCTTTCTCTCTCTCTCTCTCTCTCTCTCTCTCTCTCTCTCTCTCTCTCTCTATCTCTCTATCTATCTATCTGTATCTCTCTCTCTTTCTCTCTTTCTCTCTCTCTCTGTCTATCTGTCTATCTGTCTCTCTTTCTGTTTCCTTCCCTCCTTCAAATTATATTAATATTTCTCTTTTTAAATTCTTCAATTTATATTTCTTGCTCCATCTTTCAATGTCTAATTTTCGTTTTCTGCTCTTCCACTCTCTCTCCCTTTCTCTCTCTCTCTCTCTCTCTCTCTCTCTCTATCTATCTATCTATCTATCTTTCTCTTTCGATCTCTTTCTTTCACTGTCTATCCTTCTCAGCTTTCCTCTTTTTCTTTTCCATCTTTCGCACACTTATTCTTCCTTACTTTTTCTACCTTTCTCTTTCTTTCACCATTATAATGCCTTTTCTTTCACTTTTCTTTATCTCTCTCTTTGAGTATTTCTCCATCTCTTTTTCTCATGCACTTTTTCTCTCTAGCTCTTCCATTATCTCTCAATATTTATCGTTTCTCATTCTCCCCTCTCTCTCTCTCTCACTCTCTCTCTCTCTCTCTCAATTTGTTTCTCTTTATCTGTCAATATATCCTTCTCCTGCTACCTTACTCTCTCTTCTTTATTACACTCTGTCTACCTTTCTATTTTCCCTTTATTGTTCTCAATGCTTTTCTCAATTTCTTTAACTTTTCTCTCTTTTTCCCTCTCTCACTCTTTCTCTCCTTCTCTCTCTCTCTCCCTCTCTCTATTCCACATCCTTTTTACCTCGTAATCAATCTTTAAAATCTTGCACTCCCTGTCTCTTTTTTTTCTATCTATCTATCTATCTATCTATCTATCTATCTAGGGCACATTCTTACCTCTCTCTCTCCCGCACTCTTGTACTTATAATTCTATTTTTTCTCTTCCATTTTGCCTCCTTTTTCCCTCACACATGTATTTCCAATTTTCTTACCCCACATATCGCTCTCATTCTATCTATCTAGCTAGCTAGCTCTGTCTAATCATATCTATCTATCTATCTAATCTATCTATCTCTCATCCAGTTCATATTTATTTGTCATTCTGTTAATATTTATGTCTGTTCATCTATCTGAGACTGAAACAGAGTTAGATAGAAGACTATCTATCCATCATTCTCAGTTTTTTCGCATCTATCCATCTACCTATATATTTATCTATGCATATATCTAAATCTATTTTTATCTCTCTGTCTCTTTCTCTTTCTATCTATCTATCTATCTATGTCTGTTCATCTATCTACCTGAGATTGAAACAGACTGAGATAGATAGATAGATAGATAGATAGATAGATAGATAGATAGATAGATAGATAAAAACTATCTATCCATCAATCCCAGTCTTTTCATAACTAACCATCTACCTATATATATATATATATATATATATATATATATATATATATATATATATATATATATATATATATATATATATATATTTCTATCTATCAATCTATCTATCTCAGCATTAGCTTATCTATTTCATATCTATTTATTTATCTATCTAGTTATGTCCCTCTGTCTCGTTCTATCTTTTTTCTTTCTCAATCTCTTTGGCTTTTGCTATTCTATTATTTCTTTCCTCCATTACATACGTTATATACCCCCTCTATACCTCCTCTCTCTCGCCAATCCGTTTTCTCTGAATCTACTCTCATCCACTTTCTTTCTCATCCACTCTCTTTTTCTTCCTCACCATATATATATATATATATATATATATATATATATATATATATATTTAAAGATATTTTTGAAGGTACAAAATTTTATCACAGCAATAATGTACAATGAAAAGGAACTGTGTAGGAGGAGAAAAGAAAAAAGAAAAAAAAGAAAAAAAATATGAGCAAAAGGAGCTAGAGGCAAATGACAGCGAGCCCCAAGAAACACTCACGTTGTTTGCACAAGGAAGGCTTGCGGGACCCGATGTAAAGTGCTTCATTTTCTGTGATTTTTAATTTAAATTAAATCTCCCGTTGGAAACCTAAAGAGCGGGAGCGAAACCGGTTGCTTCGCCCGTTTTTAATATGTCTAGTAATATCAAGCTTCATACTTTTATTGCTGTGATATATATATATATATATATATATATATATATATATATATATATATATATATATATATGTGTGTATGTGTGTGTGTGTGTGTGTGGATACTCATCTTCGTGTAGACGTTGGTTGGTTGTTTT